>CM021100.1:935005124-935405251 GCA_007115665.2 Sequoiadendron giganteum | reverse complement strand
AATGTCAATGTCAACACATCACTAACCCCAACACCTGTGAACAAAGTGAAGCAAATAATGCCAATGTATGCCCCCACTTTAAATAAATTGCTAAACACCATGTTGTGAGAAATTACTTTAAGGTAGAAAAAATGATAAATGTCAAGCAACAAAGGGTCACAAGAGCTTATTTGGAAAGCCATATGCCAATGATATGTTTCCAAATAAAGCTACATCATGATAAGGGGTTTCCCCAAAATTTAATATGACAAACAAAATAGAATATGAACACATGAGGGATCCATAGATTCGGGGTCAATATATGCCTTTGCTATAGTGATATAATACAACTCAGAACTAACATAATTCCCTAAATACTCATGGAATAGTGAACATAATGGAGGAATGACACATAGAGAGAGAAAACAAACACACTTTTTGGGTCAACATGGAAGAGACCTAAGTGTCTCAACATTTTGCATCATCCCCAAAAGGAAAACACGAGACAAAGGTAAAATACAAAGTTTATGATATTGAAATGGTGGAAAATGTGGGTTCATCAAGTGGGGGTTCACGAATAATTTACTAAAAATAGAATAGGAAAAATGGGGTTTAATGAACCTATCTTTCTCTTATTTCATTAGTAAATGATATCCCCCAATGGTAGGATTGACTTTCAACCCTAGGTGAGTCAAACCAATTGGAGATCTTACAAATTTCATTATGATTGAGGATGGGGTAAAATCTACCTGAACAACACTTTTGGGAGATAAAAATAAAATATTAAATGAACTCAAATATGCAATGTAAGACCTAAATCATGTAGATGAAGCATAACTCTAGTAGAAACAACAAACTTTTAGCAGATCTAAAAAAGGTAAGACACTATGTACCTGTCACCAAAAGTGGTTGTTGAGTGTCCAGAAATGGCGAATAAGTCCTTGTACAAAACTTTTCCTCAATTTTGGGAGCCTCTAGAGATGGATCTAAGATGCCTTTTTCCCATGGCTTTCAGTGCTAAAAAGTCAGAAATGAATTTGGGATCTAAGTTTTCATGGCTTTGACAACTTTTGCAATTTTGCACTTTTGAGATATTCGATTTCAATCCTTCTTCACCTATGAAACTGCACATACAAAAAGAGAGGAGAAAAATTATTTTTTTGGTGGATAAGGGTTTGCCTCAGTTAAACCCTATTTTGGTAATTAAACCTTGAAATGAAATGAAACATGAATGGAAGGAATGATGAATGAACAATGTTATGTTGCAACTCACCAAACCCTTGAATGGAGATACTTAGAGGACTAAAGTCTAACACATCTCTCCAAGGTCTTGATCTTGCATGAAATGACTTGATTGGATGTTGATCTTGATGCTTGAATTGATGCTTTAATGCTTGAAACCTACATCACAATGTTAGCTCCAAAAACATGCATAGATGCAAATAAATTTGATATGATTCTTGAGATCTTGAATGTTGATGTAGAAGACTGATAAATCTGCTCTTGGACACTTTTGACAATAATATTTTTTATAATTTGGCTCCTTCAAAAATCTTAGGATTAGAATTAATAAAAAGACCTTGTATTTATAGGTAATTTTCTAATTTCTCAATAATTAAACATCAAAGTCTGACAATTGCAATTTGAATTTGAATCATAAAAATTCCACCAAAAACATATTAAAATTTGAGATCCTCAACTTGAGGAGGACCCATTCGCCCTTGGGTGAATGGGTCCTAGGACCTAAATCCAAGACACTCAACTTCCAAAGCAATTTAACTAATGTTTGCAATTGTTTTATACAGGTTCCCCTTTTAGAAAACGAGATTAATTAGGCTTTGAAATGTATAATTGGGTCAATTAGAGGCTTAATTAAGTCCAATTAAATTAAGGAACCCAAACATAGAGTGAAAATGTAAAGGTGTAAATTTTTCTACACTATAGATATATAGAAGAATGGAGAAACAAATAGAAGAATGTCACAACAGGTTCATTTCCTTTGTATCCTTGTGCCAACTGATCTACAAGGGTCATCCAAAGAAAACTCGCAAACACAAAGGCACACCAAGCAGCACAACATGGGAGATCACATCGCGTGCAAGAAAACACAAAGAACACATGAAACAAACAAAAAGGAGTACTGCACATACAAGCCGACCTAAAGCAAGTTGTTTGCATCCCAATCTTGCTCATCATATAGGGAGGGAAGACAACTAGCTAAAGGGACTATAGCAAGTGTCATACTAGGAGCATCTCCAAGTTCAACACATGGTGGGTCACTCTCATCAAAAGGATCATCACGGTTGCCCCCATCTAAATTCATTTTCTTTGAAAATAGCACATTAAACTCATTATGGACTTGTTCACCAAATTTAGAAATTTCATCCTCATCATCCAAATTAATCACAATAAGAGGTTTTATGACAATGTCTATTGTACATTCTTGTTTCACTTCTTGTTTTGGTGAAAGGTGTAATTCTTCTTGAATTGTTTACATAGGTGTTGGATTATCATGCACTGTTTTGTTTTTTTCTTCCAATTACGAGTGATGGCATGATGCATACACCTACGCTCTTTATTATTTTGGTTTCTTCTTGCATGGTTTTTAATTTTTGATGCGGTAGGAGCGGGATTCTCGACCATTGGTCACTTTTCTTCCCTTAAGGGAGGAACTAAAAGAACCACCAAGGGTTGCGAAACCACTGTCTCTTTAGGTTTGTACATTTTTTTTATCTTTGGAGTGGTCTTTAATATAATATGGGTGGAGGAACTACATCAAACTTACCTTGGTTACTTAGAAGGGTCTTTGCTTAGGGCATGGGTTCATACATAACTAGTGGAGAAACAATCATGGTCTTTTTATTTTCAAGAATGTTGGTAAGAGATTTTTGTTTTATGTGCTTCACCTTAAACTTTTGGTATGACTTGAAAAAATATGTCCTCATGAGGTTTTATAGGTTCCATAGGTTGAGGCCAAAATAAATCTAATGAAAAGTTCCCATGGGAGGATAAAGGATTAAACCCACTATGAAGCATTGTGAATATCTCATTTTCAAATGGGAACTTTATGCACTTGTGAATAACCAATGAGATGGCATTCATGGACCATAGCCATGGGTATCCTAGCTTCACATGAAATTGGTCTGACATCGAGATGAAGGAGAATGATACATCTAATTGTTTTGGTCCAACTTTAAGAGGAAGAGTGATCGGACCTATTGTAGGGCAAGAAAAACCATCATGAGTTTTCAACCATGATTTTGATTGTTCATAAGAATCTTGATAAAGCTCATGCATAAACAATAATTCCTCAGTTATCACATTCTCTACACACATGGGATCAATGAGTATTCCTTGTATAGGTTTTTCATTGATACGTCCAGTGATCTAGATTGGGTGCATGTATATATGCATCACTATTGGTGAAAGAAATGTCTAGTAACATAGTGGTTTGGCCCTTACAAGGATGAACATCTATCAAAGCAATCATGCTATCTACTTCCTTCTCATCGTTATTGTCATCATCATTCATATCATCACTCATATCATCACAAGCTTGCACAAAGTTGGATGAATGGTTTGGCATTGGATTGGTAAAATTTTGTAAGTTTTGATTAGGTGGGCCAACAAACTTATTCCCTTGATCATTAACATCACCCAACTAGATGTGATTCGAATCAATGAGGTCTTGAACTTGATGTTTAAGACGAATGCATCATTTTGTATCATGTCCACTTGTGTGATGATATTGACAAAATCCATTTGGATTGTAACTTGGAGGTTGAGGTTTGGTTGTGTCCATGGATCTAACCAGAGGTAATCGGAGGTAACCGGATTAGGTTCTTGTTCAAAAATTACAACATGATCGAATGGAGGGTGTTAGGTAATTAGGTAAATTTTCTATCTCTTGGTCTAAATTGGTATGGAGTTGAAATTATGGCAGCAACTTGAGGTTCAATGTGGTTGGTTGTTTGAGGTGTATGTAACTTGATAAAAAAAATCTTCTTCAATGGTTGATAGTTGTTTTGTGGTATGGATTTGTATTTCCCAATAGGATTAAATGAAGATGTCTCTTCATACTAACTAACCGAGTTTTGATAATCACAGAGGATCCTACACAAATACATAAAGGATGGATATTTTATCCCTTATGTTAGGTTGTAAATTTTCAATGAACACTCGTTGAACATTCGAATCAAGAAGAGTAAGATTAATTTTTGAATAAGCCAACCGATAGCACCCTATAAAGTTTGTCACTTTTTCATGTTTTCCTTGTTTGCATCACACTAAATCAATTATTGTAATTTTAGGTCCAATGTTGACTTGGAAATGTTGGAGGAATGCATCAACAAGTTCATTGAAGGAGTGAATTGAGTTATTTAGCAATGAACAAAACCATTGTAAGGTCATGTCTTTAAATGACCTAGGAAAGATCTTAGTCGGGATTTTATCTTCAAAAATGAAGTCACTACACAAGGCCGTATATGTCGATATATGATTGCTAGGGTCTCCTTTACCATTATACTTGTCAAATCAAGATATCTCTATGTTTTGTGGCATTGGTGTTTCCAAAATTTCAAGTGACAATGGACTCCTCTTAACATATTGCAATGGTTGTCCATTTTGGTTTTGGTTCAAAGTTGAGATTGGTTGTTGGAGTGAGGTTACATTTTGTAAAATTTGGTTAATGATGAAATTATTAGTTAACATGTTTTAGGAATGTGGTGAATATGGTGGGATTATGTATGTGCTCAGTGGACTACTATGTTGTAAATTTATGAGAGGGGATGAAACTTGAGATGTTACATGTGAAGATCCAAAACCATTATGATTTCTAGTGCAAAGGCCTAATGTTGGAGTTATACCAATGCTTTGTTGTATCATTGAAGCGATAGTTGGATTTGTGTATGTAAGGATAGAGGCTATGGTTGTAGGGAGGGATACTTGATTTCCTCCTTGAATTTGAATGTATCCCAAAGCTTGAGTGCAACTATCCATTTTAGGTATATTATCATCAACTATATGGGATAGGATACGCAAAACCTCTAGTCCTTGATCATCATTAATCAGTTTCCTCATGTTATCTATTATAGGGACTATTGTACCATTTAGATATTCAATACTCACAAATTCTTGAAGTCTTTCTAAATCCTTGTCCAATTGTTTCAGTTTTTCTTCAAGAACATGGGCAATCATAGTCTCAAAAATTGTAAAAATGGGTGATTGTAAGGTTGTCATTAGTATGGTAGCGTTAGGGATAGATTTCATAATGGGTTGAGTATTGACAACACTGTGCATGAAGGAGTTAGAAGACTCGGGATCCACAGCAGATGTAACAATAGCATGGGATGCCTAAGTCTAGAACTACATATCATAGAAGTATTGGCAATAGTACACCAAGTTGTGAAGCTCATGTGAGTTTCAAAACACTTAAGTGTACTCACTATGAACACTAAACTGACAAACAAGCATAGTAAAATAGCCAGAAATAAGATTCAGATAGTAAAAGTAGAGAGAGATTATCACAATACACGTTTGTGTAAAAATTGGTTCAGTGAATAGTACGAGGACATAGGTGCCTAAGGGTGTATATGTCCCGGGCTGGTTTTCCAAAAATTTAAAAGTTGATTATGTGTAATTTTTCCTAAGGATTTTGGATCTGGTTGCAAATAGATTTGATAATGAATGTTTTTCTAGGTTTTGCTTAATTTATGCCAATGCAAGCGTGTAACAATATGTGAATAATAAATGACAATTTTGAATGTAATTTTTTGATATAAAATGCACATCTTGACTAATTGTAAGTTGCCTAAATCTGAAAAATGATGTTTTGGTGCAATTCTAAAACTAACCAATGTAATTTTATCACTTTTGGAGCTAAATGAAAGATGCCTAAATGAATGCAACTAAGAATGTCAAAACAGAGATCTACAAGCACAAACAGACTGAAGCCACAGAGACAGAGATGTGTCAGAAAGTTTGTTAATGCAAGTGTACAAGGACAAAGGAACCCAAGGGCGTCTGAGTCCTTTATAGGGGTTCTAAAAATTCAAAAGTTGAATGTTTATTATACTATCTAAAGGTTTTTCTTTTGTGTGCAAATAGGTCTACAACTAAGCTTTTTTCTAGAATTTTCTCAAATTAAGACAATGTGATGCAAAAACAAATGTGTAACAATGCAAATGAAAATTATGAATGTAATTTTTAATGCAGATCCAATCTAAGTGATTGAAATAAATCCTAATGCAACCTATGATGTAAAATTATATACAATTTTTTAAACTTGTATGTCTTTTATGATGCAAAAGTGAAACCCTAGATGAGAAATTCAAAATGATGCAATGTAAAACCTAGATCTAGGATGAATATCAAAAGGTATGTTATGTTAACAAGTCAGGTTCACCAAAATGTAACATAAGAAAAAGGGAACCCTAAGTTTAATGTCTAAACCTAAGATTACTTTTTGCTCCATTTTCGAAGGTACATAAGGATGCAAATCAACAAGGTGTTTAGAGTGAATTTCAACCATGAAGGTGAGTCAATTAGACTTGGATCTAATCCTTTTAAGCCTTAGAAATGGACTAAAATTGATTTTCTATGATTGACGTAATTCAACAATGTGCCCTAATATGAAAATTGTAATATCTTGATGATTAATAGATTGAAACAACTTGCAAGTAGATCTAAGAAGTGCAAAGGACTGTGTACCTACCCAAAAAAGTTGGTTATGGTCACTATAGAGGGACAGAGTCACCCTAGGGTGTACGGGTCCTTGTATGTACTTTTTCTCTACTTTTGAGGTCCTCTGATGACAAATCTGAGCTTCTGATTCCCAATTGCAACGTTGTCGAATAATTTTTTAGGTGAGTTTCCATGAGTTGACAAGGTGTAGGGCTTCAATTTCAACAATGAAAAATGAGTCTTTAAACTTCCCTCAATCACCTTTAAACTTGAAATATGTACATTCACAAAAAGAAGACATGTTCCATTTAGGGGCTTGCCTTAGTCAAACCCCATGTTATTGTTTCCACTTCCACAATAGCAATGTTAATGATAAAATGATAATGTATAGGAAGGAATGATGAAATCACAAAGTGTTGCAACTCACCACCCTTTAATGGATTCCTTGAAGGACTAAAGTCATACACATCACTTCAAGGTCTTGGATCTTGCTTGTTTTATTGCTTGAATACTTTGGAGACCTACAAAAGTGTTAGCCTTCACAAAACAATGATAACATGAACATACATGTAAAATCACATAGGATTTGACATGATGTTAGGATCTCGAATTGCTGCAACAAAGCTCTCAAATGTTGCTCTTGACTTGCTTGATAGTGCTCTTGATCATAAGTTCGCCAATATAATTTCACTTAATGCTAGATTCCTTTCAAATGATGCAATAACTAGGTATTTAGAGGCATTTCTCTAATGTCTCGAGAATTAAATCCTGATAGTCGACATTTGCAACTTGAATTTTGAATATTAAAATTTTGACACCAACATATCCAAAATTAGTCCCCGACACAATAGGGGGATCCATACACCCTAGGGAAAATGGATCTTGGCCCTATTTTCTAGGACATTAAGTTTCGGGGGTAAAATATTAATTGGATGCATTTGTTCAATGCTTGCAATTTCTCAAAAAAGTGGTGCAAATGGGTTATAGAATGCATAATTTAGGAAATTAGGTACCCAATTCAGCTCAATAATTTAGGGGGAGCAAAACCTAGTGCAAAATTGTCAAGGGTGACAATTTACAATGGTACAAATGGAGATGATTTTTGGGTTAAGTAGGATTTGATGACCCCACTTGTATGTTGAGGTGTTGAGAGTCTCCACTATTCAAAAAACTAGAATTGTATGGGAAGGGTTGTCATTGTTGTTGTTCCATGAGTTTTCTAAGTTGTAACTATGTGGTGACAGGCATGAAAGATCAGATGATGATTAAAAGTGGATGTCCCAAGGACAAGACTAATAAAGAGTGGTTGGATGAATGGTTTGATGTTTGATTTAGCACTTAGATTATTTTTGAGAGCCTATATTGATGGTGACTGAACGGATTGATACTTGAGATAGGAAAATTTCTTAATCATGAATGGTGTTGATGATTGGATTAATACTTGAGATAGGTGAAGTTATCAAGCATAGATAGTATCGATGCAAACTATACCTCTTGCTCGAGGTGGAATAGCTTGACCAAGAAATATTACTAACCCAAGATAGGCACATTTCCTAATAAAGTATGGTGATGATGGTTTGGTTTGTGTTTTGGGTTATCAATCAAGTGATAAAAGGCTATATTTTTTATTAGAAGGATGTGGATGATGATGGCTCATGTTTAGGAATTTCCTTGTATTGGGAGGATGATTTTTTTGTTAAGTTTAGATGAGGTGGTGTGACTAAAATGATCGGTACGGGTTGGATCTTAGTGAAAAAAATATTTGATTGTAGTGTTTGAATTAGAAAAGTGGTGGTTACCTTGTGCTAAATGGATTTTTTCTCTATAATTTGTATGGAAAATTAGGTTGCCCAAATAGAGATAACCAAAATGATGACCCTGGCCTAAGTTAAAATGAGGCCTCCCCAATACAAAATCAAGTACCCAAACTAAGATGGAGAAAAGTTTGAGCTATCCAGGAAACATGAGGTCGCCCGAACATAACATGAGACCACCTAAAATGAGATGGTGAAAATATTAGGACTATCAGGGCAAGATAAGGCTACCCAAACATAGCACGAAGCCACCCAAACTAAGATGGTGAAAATCTGGGGAGTGTCTATGCAAGATGAAGCCGCCCAAACACATCTCAAGGCTGCCTAAATTGAGATGGTAAAAATCTACGGGTTGTTTGGACAAGATGAGGCCACCAAAACATAGCACGAGACCGCCTAAACAAGACTTGGGAAGACTTAGGACAGATTACGTTTAAATTTGGAAAAAGATGACTCAAGACTTTGCAAGAAAAATTAAACATAATTAAGACACTTTTGGTTGAATGTAGGAATATAAGGGATGTTTGACAAGCACTAGTATGAACAATAAGATACACCAAACACTCTCACATTCTTAAAATTAATCAAGTAATTGTGTTAACTTGGTGTAGGCCCACCAACCAAAGGTTAATATCTTCAAATGAATGGGTAACTAGAGTATAAAAAGGTCATGTACCACCTTTACACCCCTTACCTTAGAAGGAAAAGGTCCTACCAAGGGATATTTGTCACCTCAACAAGAGAAAATACATGGTGAGTACCTTCGGGCATTATATTGTACCTTGCACCACACTAAGCAATGATTGAAAGGTCTTATCTAGGCTTTACAAGCTTCTAAGCGATTCCTCTAAATACCAGGAGGGTACGTGAGGCACAATCATGAACACTAGCCAATCACAAGTGTGGTTAGAGAATGTCAACTAAGCTACTTAGACCAACCTTGCACTCCTAGTTTGAAATCACCCAAACATCAGATCTTCACTAGACACTACATGACTAGATTGGGGTACAAATTTTGTTCTCCCCCCTTTTTATACCCCGTCAGTAATACATGGTTGAGGTTGTCTCTTGGGGTGATGAAATCCCCAAGAAGGCATCCTAAAGGAAAAGGCTATACTAGGTATTTTTGGTCACCCAAGATCGCATGAAGCACAAGGGGAGAGCATACACACAAGCTAGTACACCTTGGGAATTTAAAAAAAACTTGGACCATATCATAGTTGTTAATCTCCAAGATCACCAAGTGGTGTGAGGAGAGATCATAGACCAATGATTAGACCCCAAAAAAAGCAAGCAAGTTAATTGACCCTCTAATCTACTTTAGTTCCTAATTTAGTGAAAAAAAGAAAGTTTCTTTAAGTGTGGGGCTACAAGATAAATGTTAGTAGTTTCACTATGTTCTTTAGCTAGAATATGACCTATAAAATGTGGTTAGTAAAATACACACTACAACCAAGCAATCATTGGTAGATTAGGTCAAAATATCATAAAAATCTACTTGCTAGAAAATTAATAGAAACAGAACCACCTTAACACAAGATGAGGCTGCCCAGACATAGATTAAAAATTTTTGAAATTTTCAAGATGAGGCGGCCCAACTGTGTAACAAGGACCCCCAAACATAAGGTTGTCCAAAATGTGTGCACAAAATATTGTGTTAGAATGGACAATTTATGCATCTAAATTGGACAACACAGCAAACAAGAAAACACTCAAGATTGGGCATTAAAAAATCAAATAAACACAAAAGCAATTAAACTCTCCATGTTTGATCACCTAGTTGCATAAAAATGGTTTTGCCCTTTGATTAATTGGATGTGTGCTCTTCAATTCTACAGCATAAACTTGCAAACCAAATTGTGATGATTTTACATGGGTTGAGAATGGATTTATAGATTTTTTATGAAAAAGATCAACGATGAGGATTGAATGGAGAGATCAAGGGTAGGATGGAATGAGATCTCTCAAGCCATGAGATTGTGTCAGCACAATCTGGTGGCTTGAGAAGACCTTGGTACTTGTGGAAGTACCTTGGGGTATGGAAAGATCTTGCCATAAAGGCAATATTTTTCCCACACTCCAAAGAGGATGGGGATGAGAGTAATAAAGGAATTTTTAATTCTTTGACTGTGGAAGGAGTGTACTTTTGGGACAAGGACCCATGTGGGGTTCCTTCCCAAAAGGGGAAAGCCTTTAAGGCTAGAGTACAGAAGGGGGCGAATAATAAATGGAAAGGATTTGACCCCTTTCCAAATCATGGATTAGGAATGTGCACATGTTTAGGGGTGGGATTAGGTGGGTGATTGGGATTAGAATTAGAGGGCAAGTGGGAGAGTTGGAGGATGTGACATGTGAGGATAAAATTATAGAATTTATTTATTTAATTTATGAGAAGGGGGTAGGGTAGGATAGGTAAATAATTAATTAGGAATATTAATTAATTTACCTTAGGAATATTAATTAATTTACCTTAGGAATATTAATTAAATAAATACTATTTAATTAAGATGGGATTTAGATAATAAATATTAATTAAATAAATAAAAATATTATTTAAGTAATATAACAAATTGGGTTTGAATGGGAAATATTAATTAAATAAATACGACTTTATCTAATCAATAGATATAATCGAGAACAAGTGAACTAGGATTAAATTGACCAAATGTAATGGTTAATTTTAGGTGTCTACAGGTAGCATAATTTTTGGAGCACTTTGGGTAAAAACTAATCTTGCCATTACACCTAAATCATCCCCCAAAAGCTCCAAGATTGCCTATCAATTTTTTTGGATCAAATAACTTTTCCAATAATCCCATTTTTTTCTCAATTGCAATCATATAGTTATATTGTACAATGCATGGTCTAATAAATTTAGGGTGTTTCCTAAGAGAACATCACCCACGTATCACCTAGAACATTGCTTGCACTTCCAGTACCTACCACCAAGCCACCACCAGCACTCAACTTCATGAGAGAATAACATTTTCATATACAAAAGTCTTTTATAACTTCTTATAGCCATGGGAAAGGTTTTTCTAAGATCTACAAGTTGATGTAACTTATTTTTGTTTTTGGTTCTATTTGTGTATATTTTGAAGATATTTTTAAGACTTATTATGTTTGGACTCTTTGAGAAGCTATTTCTTGGTCATGTTTTAAGATTTTATGCTCTCAATTTCTCTTACTATTAGATTTTACTTGATGTATTCTTGGATCACCTATTATGTTATTTTCTAAAAGATAGAAAAGTATAACTTTGGGGATTTATGCAAAGTCATTAATGAACTAACATAAAGTTTCATTTCTCAAGAGGGTTTCAATAATGTTTTATAATATTTACTTTAGCTTTTATGTTATCAAGTTAGATCAAGAGAATATTCAACCTAGAAAGAAGGGATCAAGAATTACTACCTCAAGCAATAAATATTACCCCATCCACTTGAACTCCTTCGTAAGCCAAGTGATCATGAGCACAAACATGCATGATCAAACTATAGTGGCATGGCATATGAACTAATATGTCTTTATGTTTCTAATGAAATTCTACATCACATAAAGCACATTGAGTTCCATTTCACTATCATAACCATAATCAAGCAATTCTATGGAGATTTTAAACCTCCATCTAATTGTGATGTTCTCTCAAAGAATAGTGTACATGTGCATTATAATAAAACAACTATCAATCCTCCTCTTTATGCCTCATCTCCATATGTTTATACTCACACAACGAATGCGATAAAATCATGGGATGAGTAATATAGTCATATGAATTATCTTCTTAGAGAGGCATGCACTAAGATTTTGTCATCTCTTGTTACCTCTACGAAGTTTAGAGTTGCCTATTTGAAGAAATTCAATTAGTTCTCTCAAAAAAATTATACATGTTTAATAGATAAAGTGTAATAGGATACTTAATAAATCTCTCGTGTCCATTTGTTAAATCCCACCTTCAAAACCATAAGAAACTATTGAAGACATAGTTTTCCTCTTTGATGACAATGCCCTATTAGATGCAATGTCATTCTCTTTGGCACTTGTTCAATCTCATCCTCAACATGTTTTGAGATGTCAATTTCTATATTTGTACTTGGGACTTCTAATCAAAATTGACACAACTTGGCATCAATAAGGAGATATCAATGAATATATTTCAGATTTTCAAATTTTGCTTAAGGATATTAAGGAATTAAAACATGGCCAACAATTTTTTTGTAAAAATAATTATAAAATAAACATGTTACAATGCATACACACACACCAAGGATGTTATCAAATAAGACAATGTCATACCAATACACAAGCAAAAGACTTTAGAATCATTGTGAGACGATATCATCACAACAAATGATAAGGGAGATAAGGTCTCACTCTAAACATATCAATACTACAAAGGAATATAAGTGCAACACAAAACATCCTAAAGTAATTCAAGGGAGCATACTTACATATTTCTAAGTGAAGGAGAGGAAAGATAGTTACCTAAGGTTAATTTTTTTTGAAAAATATCATCTATATCTCATTTTGGTTCACCCCTTTTAACTATATGCATCCCTCAATGAATAAGCAGTCACCCTAAAAAAACAATGTTTTCCCTATTGTTTGCTCTTGTCACTCACCCTTTGTTGCAACAAGAGTAAAAAAATATAGCAGCTTAGCCCAATTTTCCTCACATGTTTTAGGAGGATGTTTACCTACGAGAAGAATATAATTTAAAGCCTAAAACACTATGTTTTAAACAATAAATCACTCTCCCCGAGGCCAAATACTTCACAAACAAAAATGATAATGCTACCAAGCAATAGGCTACAAAACTCAATTTCAAAGGTATCTTTCTACCAACAAAACCTAGAAATGAATGTGGTATGCCAATCAAATCTAAATGTACACATCATAATCATCTCATAAAATATAAAATTATATTTTTAAATTTCATGAAAATTTACATTCTCTTCACTTGAATACAATTTCTTGTTTCCACGTACATTTTTTATCAAAGATCAATATACAAATAAGGTTAAAATTTCACATCCACATCCAATGAATACATTGATGGATATATTTCAATATCATTCACATGCTTAAAAATGGCATTTACTCTAATTTTACAATCTTTCTCAAATTGAAATGCATAATTTGAAATAATGAAAATTAAGGGCTTCTTCAAGCTTTTTCAGAACATTTCTCCATGGCTCCAATCTACAACCAATAGCAGTTTGTCTACCACTCAACAATGTGATCCTAAAGGACCACCCCTCTTGATTGCCAAGACAACCACATGGCTTTTCAAACACTGTATACAACAATCACATGAAGATTTTCAAAATACAAGATCACTCCCAAACAAGTTTTTTCTTAAACACAAACTAGTATCTCATAAGAATCCAATTGCAAGAATAAGATGTTAGAGTAATCGTGCATTAGCTAATAATTAATTAATCTTTAATTGATTATTAATCTAATTAATTTCATGCATTTAAGCTAAACTTAGGAGTATTTTTTATGTTAACTGAAGTGAGCTAGTATTAGATCATTATGTCTCATCACATAGGATGTTGACACTTGTCATGATCTAATCCCTTTATCATTTAGGGTTGCTCGTATAAAGTACTCACCCTCATTGTATTATCTCAAGATCTCATTAAAAACTCTTGAGGTTTATTTTGTAATTTTCTTATTGAGGAATAGCAAATCATTGTTTTGTAGAGCTCTTTGTGTGGAAGGTGTTTTTGTTTGATGTTTGATCTTGCATCTCATGTTTATTCACAATTTTAACAAAAAAGATAGATAATATAAGACATGGAGCATCTTTACTATGGTCATCCAAGACAAAAAAAAATATGGTTTTAAGGAGATGCAAGAACCTCAAGTAAACACCCATCTACCATCTATGTTTCTCAATCAAGCATATTCATCAAACAACCTAAGGTTTTGTATACATCAAAGAAACTTGAAAAAAGAGAATTTTATGAACTATAAAATCCCTAAATAATTTCCGCACTCACAACAAACATTATGCACAAGGAATTAATTTAAAATATTTGGAATGAATAAATTTTACTTGTCAATCACATAAGAGGTCCAGAATCATAAGTAATTAAGATAAATGGTTTGGGTATTTTAAAATGTCGAACGTACCCTTCTTGTGAACACCTCCATTAACCATCAATGGTTTTGCCATGTGTTATGCATACTCAAATATCTATCATTAACCACATAATTATAGCTGAAACACAACATAGAAATAACGAACACGAATATAGATTGAGCAAAGCACATACATGTCACAAATCACAATATATAAATCAGATCTTGATATCAATCCTCTAATTCTAACATAATCAAGATAATATAAAGATGCATAATTTAATCACATTTAACCTTAATCAAATCAATAATATTACACCACTAAATTAAATCAACCAATATCTCATAATTAATTAAACCAATGAAGTTGAATAAGTCATACTACTTCAATCATAAAACAATAACATGTCTTAAGCATAAACATTTCATCATCCAAAATTATCAAAATATTATGTAGACATATATATATATTATAACTATGCGATAGGAATAAAGGCACACACACTTGTGGGCCTTACATCAATCTTATTTTTCTTCCCTTATATGCTTTCATGGATTGGGAAGACCTATGTCCACTTAGGACCGTATCTCTTTCAAACGGAGGGTTCTATCTCTCTATGGGGTTTTATCTTTGTATATGGGTACTTAACGTAGCCTCATTGTCAAAACCCATTTATGTTTCCTCCTAAGTTGCACTTAAAGGGGAGTTAGAGTAACATTATCTTCACTTGGGATAGTATATATCTTAAGTGCAATATTACACATATTTATAAAGTTTATTTAAGGCATTGATATTCTATTTACCCTCACCTAGTTAGCTAATAAAGATGTGTCACCCCTTGATTTGAGCTCATAATGTACCACCACTCTATCATCAATTCTTTATCAATAGGAATTAAGTGCCACCCTATCTAATCAATGGCCAAGTTAGTCTCACTTGACTAAATTAATTCATGCACTAATTGCAAGTTAACTTGTGACCTCTTAGATATGTGTCAATCTTGACTCACCGAAGAGGCCTATACATTTATACACTATTCATTGTATTGTTGCTCAATCATGCTCAATTACTCAATATAGAATATTTCTATTTTGTGACTAATTCATATACATTAGGTCCTAGGTTAGTTTTGTTCCTTAAAAAGTCTAGCAAACATAACTATATATCAACTAAAATCTAATACCTTTTTAATCTTTACCCCATAAGCCTCACCTTTCTAGGGGCACTCTTGTAGATTGCCTTGATAACTCTATGTTTAAGCATACCTTCCTACCTTAACCTTTTTCCAAGCTCCTACCTTTAATGGTGAAGTATTTAAGACCCCATCACAAATGTTCCCATTGTTAATGTATTTCCCACATCTCCTTTGAGATAGCACCTAGTCAATATTGAGCAACACTATATATTTGAGGGTTCTCTTCATACCTTTTAGTAACTAATCAATGAACTAAGCAATTTGAATCCAAAATTCCATTCATAAACAATCAATGAACTATATAAATTAATGTTTTTCAAACCTTATAATGCTCACATTTGTCCCCTTTTAATCTATTTGATGATCAATTAAACTATGATTTTCAACACAAGATTTTGTCCAAACCTTTTTATGACCACCTTATGTTATTTTAACTCGAGGCTTGAGTTATGCTCTTTGTCATAAAATCTTGCAAATAAAAAGTTAATTGAGATAGGAATTTAAATTATGACAAAAAGCAAAAATCAAAATCAACCTTTAGCTTCAAGTACAATCATAACATAATTTGTAAGATCAATTTGATCATATGATATAATCTATAATACACAGCCCATATATGTAACATTTTATAGTTGAAGCCATGGGAAAATCTAATCTTCAATAACAATAAAATATAAGTTGTGCAATAAGTAGAAGTTTTGATCAAAAAGGGATGATTAAGTTCATATCACAATTAAAGCCTTGATTCAAAGATAACCAACCCAAAATTACCTTACAATTCTTCTCTTGAACCTCCACATCCTTCACTACTTTCAAAGGTGCCCCTAGTTCTTGTTTGCACCCCTTATCTATAAATTGAAATGATCACATGCAAATAAAAGTCCCTTTTTTGGTTAATAATGATAAAAACTCAAGTGATCATTACAATGGTATAATACAATTCATTAATTTTATTGCTTAATCAAAGACAATAACTTGTGAGAAACCTTGTAGTGGACTACTAACTTGGTGAAGATCTTGGACAATGAACACCATACAAGTCTAACAAGTGGGGAGTCCTTGTTAATTCTCTTATAACATTCATCTATCATGGAATGAACAATTGTCATAAAAAATGAAGTGTAAACAACCATTCCAATTATATATATCATATGCCTATTTGTAAATGTAAATGTAAAGATTATAAAGAATATTCAAGGAAGCAAAATGTACATAAATATAAAGACACTAAAAAGTGTCACTTGTCCATGTACCTACATTTACAATACTTATGAAGATAAGTTAACATTTGATTCACATCCCTTAGCATTATAACATTTACCTACCATGAAATGAGAAATTGGTACAACAAAAATAAAGTGCCTTCGAGTTCATCCCAATTATACATATCATGTGCCCCTTCATAATATATAAATATGAAAATTGTAAATGATGTACAAGGAAGCAATTAAGAGAGACAGATTCTACATAGAAATATATGTACACTAAAAAGCATGCACTTGCCCACGTGCCCGCATTACAATATTTTACAGGAGGATTTGATGAATGCACTCCTTTTCCTTGTAGCAATGTCTCATATCCCGTGTAACTGGCATCAAGTTCAAGCTTGGTTTATGTCTGAGAAACAAGTGTTTGCAGATAAATCATTCTCCAAAATTTAGGTTCTAAATATCCAAATTTAGAGGCATGATTTAACTTTTCCCAAGGCCCCACGACGGTCAACAAAAACTTTAGTTTGTTATCACGCAATATTTTGGTAGTTTCTACAATTATGTCTACTATTTATGTAGCGATACCAAGGAGACCTATTTCGTAGATTCTTTGTGCAACTCATATATTAAACTAAAACCAGCCTCTTACATTGAGGCTACCAATATCTTCAAGGAAATATCACCAATCCTCGTATTCATATTCATCTTGTGTTGCCTTAATCTTCGACCTATTATTACCCACAAAGATGAATCATACCCTAGGTTTACTACACATTAGAAGAAACCTAATTTTTACAAATCAGGCAGTTCTCGAGTTTCATTTCACCTGCATTCAAATAGTCCTTTTCATATCAGCTTTGGTTGATATTTATTTGCACCCACACAATCATATCTGACGCAATGATCTGATCTTTGCTAGACGTAAATATTGTTCCAAATAGGAAAAGATAATTAATGACTCATATTTGATGAGTGACTAGAAACAAATTAGCCATATGATTAACTGCACTGCCAACTGCGCAGATATGGAAACAATGAAACTCAAGGCAAGCATTTTCATATAAAAATGACTTTGACCGGCATTCAATCCAGTGAATAAAAAAATTAACCTTAGTGACCTTACTTTTGAAAAAGCCGCAGAAAGACCCCCTTAGTTATAAGCAAAATTTTAAACAACACAATTATGCAATTCCAAAATACCCATTTGCAAGAGACGCATATCAGAGCTAAAAAGAAGCTTCATCTATAAATCACTGTCATATTACACTACCATGAGAAAATAAGCATCTTACAACCAAAATACTCCCACGAAAAAAAAAGGTGTACGCAAAGACAAAGGACAACTAAGATTCTCCTTCTTCCTCCTCAATCTTGGGGGCCAGATAAAATCTAATATAGCCCATATCTGCAATTTTGTATTCTACAACCACAGGCAGATCTGAGGACATGCTAATTGTCACAGAATTTGATAAGGGCGTTGCCTTGGTGAATGAATTCATGTAGCGTAGAGCAAAGGTCAATGACACAGGCTCCTGCATTTCAATAACTGTTGCCTCCTCTGGCTGCCAAAAATTAACACCATAAAATGGTCAGTGCGTGTCATTTCTCTGCAGCATAAAACTAAAAAATGCAAAACATGTTGGAGTTGATTCACACAAATAGTTCTCAAGTTAAAACAAAATGACATTAATGTTTGCAGAAGATAGTTGCCCCAATATTACAAGATGAAAAATAGTACTGTATTGTAGAACAGCCAGAAACAAAAATTGCACTCTAAGACCTTTAAGGCGTTCAGAACTGACATTAGCTAATTATCTATTGTAGGTTTGACAAAAAAAAATCAAAATATGTTCTAAATTGCTAAAAGATCAAGATTATAAAATGCCATCATCAATTAAAACTATCCAATTTAGTGCAAAAGTCAAAAGTGGTGCTACCTTGTCAACTGAGGTATTTTGCCTACAAACAATATTTGCACTTCCGATATCACCCTTGGTAGAGAACTTCACTCCTTCCTTGGTCACAGAAATAACAACTGCATAAAAATAACAAAGCATAAGCACCCCTGCAAAATTTTCACATATTATGATGCTCAGATAAAATGCTCATTTTTCACATTTGTCCAAAACTTCAAAAAGGATCATCAAGCAATAGGGTGGTGCATGGTCAAAGTTATATACCTATACAACAAACCCTCTCATGCCCTCCCCCAAAACTTGCTATTAAGTCAATACAAATTTCACTAACATAAAACAAACGTAAAACTGCAGAAGCATTCTGTGCAAGATATGATGACCCAATCTCACAGATGAAAACTCCGACAAGCATTTCCCCAACAAACTGTGTTTTGCTATGAGCCCTCTTATTTCAGATGCCAGCAAATTCAAAACAATCAACAATTTAGCTTCTTGGCAAACAAGAAGCAGCCCGATAGAAAAAAGACTGAAGAATAAAAGAAAAATTAGCCAGATTCACAATATATGTACCATAATTGTTTAAAAAAATAACACAACGTTGCTTCAATTTTTACAGTACTTCCCCACACATAAAAATTTCCTGTGCATGAAACAGCCAGTCACACTTCTTGAATAATACTGCCATGCTGCGAACACAGTTTTAAAAGAACAAATTTGGTGGAAGGCACATTTATCCAGCATGTTTGACAAATTCTACAGAAAAGTGGCTTTGAACTGAGGAAGAGCAAAAACCTAGACCTTAAAATAAAGCCTTTCCTATTTATCTTAATATGCAAAACAGGTCCAACCTCATACCTGTGTCACCAATGGTGCTCAGGTCCTTGCAGATACGTGCAAATTCTTGCGATGGCATCCTCACAATCGATTGGTACTCCGACTCAGGAATACCCAAATGTTCAGTGTCAATATCCATTAACTTCATTTCAAAGTCAGAGATCTTATCCTGGTCTGTTTCAAATACATAAATAACTAATAAGTAAGCAGTCATCTTTTCTTCTCATTTAATTCCCATCTTATACAGAAATATGTTCGGAAACAACAAAAGTTCAAAATTAAATTTTGTAGCATATCATTAGAAATATCAAGCAACAATTAATAATATAAATACACCTTGTTTTTTAAAAGAAGAAAACCCAATTCTAATACAAATTATGCAGCATAATACAAGAAAAAAGTCATGACATGTAAAAGTTGTGCAAAAACACAAATCTCCCATAAGTGATGAAGAGGAGTATGGTCCCTATCCCAGATGACAGTCTTCTTTCCAAGCATGCAAATGACCGGCCATGATTAAGTATAAGCACATGGAGGCACATCAACCAAAACAAAACAATAGAGCATTCCTAACCTCTACTTCGGCATTTGGAAAGATCTAAAATTGCATACAAAAGCTAGAGCCCCTTCAAGGTTTGAACACTCTGCTTGAAAAAAAAGTTATAACAAAGATCTGAGAATACCAAGACTAATCTGGCAACAAATATATTGAATTAAGAACAAAATAAAAGCCACTTAAGACCTTTTTTAAGAAAGCAAATCTCGTTCACATTGAAACCTCATGAATTCATCAGTATCACATCCTTGCAGATAAAATACCAATATAACAGTACACCTGTATATTGCACCATACATATCACTTCCTTATTATACTTTAATAAGGTTGAATTTTAAATACCAAGATATAGCTTTTTAATTAGCAAAGGCTTATGAAACAAATTGCATTCTAGTTATATTCAAAAGAGTTGCTTTCAGAAAATAAGAAACCCTGAAGTGAAAAGTTTGATATCTACAACATATAAGTGCTATAAAATAAAATTTAAACTCTCCAAATGCCTGCAGCTATCCATAACAACTCCAATCTTACAAACCCTTAAGAGTGTCCCTTGATTTTTTAATTTGGTTTCAATGTCAACCAGAGGTGCCAAACAACTTCCAGCTGCTCCCATTATGCTTGTCAGGGGATGTCTAAATTCTAACGCAACTTATGGTTTACTTTGCTTCTCTGGAAAAGAGCTAGATGCAGGTAAGTCCAGCAACTTGAAGTTCTACGGTCTGGAAGTAGGTGGATAGTTGGCATCAGCTTCAAATCAGAAAGTTTTGCTATCAAAAAGGGTGGATGATATCAGGTTTACTACACAAGCAGGTTAAGATGTTGATGTTTCAGCACTATTCAACACTTGTGCTTCTACAGCAGAGCAGCAATGGAAGGTGTTACTGAACAGCCAGTGATAGGGGCAAAAGAAGTTATTGGGTGGCTCACCGATGTGCTATCTTGAGCTCAGAGGAGATTCCTCTGCTCAACTAAAATTCTACCACCAAAGAGCAAAACATTGAGTGATAAAATCAGTTCAACATTGACTGCCAAAAGTCAATTCTAACATCCAAAATGAACATAGATATATCACCCAGAACATATATGCTACTAATAGATAATATTAAATCCTCAAAAACAATCCTCCATAGACAAAACCGGACAGGCAGAAAATCCCTCGAGATCCCTTTTCCAAGAACCTTTGAGTGACTTTGACTGATTTGCAGGGTATCTATCAAAGCAGATTAGAGTTCTACCCATAGTTCCACAGAGTTTCCTGACAAGGAGACCAAGGGCCTAAGTTTGGGGTCCACAGGGGAAAGCAGCGCATGGGTGGTGAGGTGGCAGGCTGTTGGTGCAAAAACATATAGTATTTGAAAAATTAGTTACAAAAAAATGTGTAAAGAATAAGTATAAGAATTACAAATGAAACTTTGGCATGCCAAGTAAAGTTTAAACTACAAAACATTTAAAAACACAGCAATGATTACATTTAACATTAATAATGGCAGTTATAGGTTTGGTAATAAAACCCCTGGTAGGTTCAAAAGGCAATGCCCCTCACAAGGGTCTAGGAGCAGAGCCCCCAACAGAGCCAAGGGTCAGCACCCCTCATGAGGTCTAAGGACAACAATGCAAGATGGGTTCGAGGGGCAGAGCCCCCACCACCAAGCACAAACTAAGGCCTTAAAATTAGATGCCCATTTGTAAGTTTTTTGTGAGAGCTTAGGGTTTGGGTGGAGCCCATAGATCACTAGGGTTAAGGTTTGTGCCACGCAAATCTAGAACCCTTTTTTATGTCTAATAAATATTGATCTTTTTGTTTTACTTCCATGGGGGTCACTTGGAAGTCCCACTTCCAAGATGGACAAGGAACTCCTTGGAGTCCTCTAGATATCTCAAGGATGTCCTAAAGCCCCCGAACAAAAGGGCATCCTGAAAACAGCCCCTCCTTAAGGCTAACATCCCAAAAACGTCCTCAAGTCTTGAGCAACAATGGTAGGCCAACAAAGGGGCATCCACTCCAAGTCCCTACATCCCAAAGACATCCCCATCCTAGAAACATGGGGATTATATTTTTTGGGGGACACAAGTGTTGGGGGAGTACGAGGGGGTTATGGATCCCTATGGAACAATGACTTTTGTAGCCATTCAAATACTAGTGTTTGATGACGCAGTGAAAACATTATATCCCCCCCTCGAAAAAGGCTATTGGCACTTTGTATGTAGTGCAAAGCTCGAACTATCAAAATTTGAGCTATTAAAAACAAAATGATGATGGTAACAAAAAAGCTTAAAGAATTGTGATACAACACTAGCAGAGGATATTCTAATCCAGGGTCGAATTCCCCCCATGGTAAATAGATGTCCATTAACCCGACAAAAAAGGAAATGCTGTTGTGCAACTAGAACATCAAAACTATTCAGATTTAACAAATATCAAGGACATGGTCCAATCCCATACGCAGCCAGCATAGAAATAAAGGTACCACATAACCTCACTATAGCCTCGTCAATAAAAACGAATATCAACAAAGCCGGCTATAATCACCATTCAGTGATGGAAAATTTCAACAAAGATTGCTGGGTATAGCGCCTTCCAGAGCAGAACCCAGGACCAGGAAGACATAGGGACTTAATGTCAGCCTATACATATACACAACAAAAACGTGGTAGTAATTTCAAGGAACTTTAAAAATATATATATCCGACTTGTAACATTCACTTAAGCATAAGCTATTTCAATCGCTCTCAGCCCAACAAGGTTAACCATAAGTCCATTTGATATGTGAAGAAGCTATGGTTTAATGAGCATAGGTACACTAAACATAACCTCACCCAAGATTTATCAGGCGAGAAAAATTAGTTAATAAATAGCAATATAAGAAATTAAATTACTAAAATAAATCAAACTTCAGTTGAACTGCTTAAAACTTTGTTATATTTCGCTCGATCAAGGCAAAGCCCGTAAGTAGAGCTCACAGGACCGAACCATCAGAAAATGGAGCAAAATAAATGTATCTTGTTTTATAAAAACACAAGAAAGAAGAATAAAGGCTTACTGGGGCTTTCAAACATGAAGGTAACAGTATCCCCTCCATCGTCTGCCTTGATGGTGATAATATCGTCGTTACCAGCGCACTTGAGCATCTTGGCCATGTTGTTCAGATTCATCCCCATGGACATATTCCTGTCGCACCTGAAATGCTCGAAGCCCTCCGACCTCAGCAGCAAAGCCACCAGGGCCACGTGGCTCGAGTCCATAGCCTGCAGAGAAAACCCAGTTGCAGAGCAATCGAAGTTGGCATCTGTGACCAAATCCTTTATGGCCTCCAACACCTTCTTCAGGAGACTCCCCTGAACAAGCCTTAATTCCAACATGGCTCAACACGGTTGTAAAAACTAAAGGGGAAACACGAAAAAGGAAAGAAAGGAAACAAAAATAACCAACAGCGTAAGAGAACGTAGGAGAATGCTCTGCAAAGTATGGAGAAAAGGCAGAGCAACGACGATTTTATGGGAGGGAAAGTATGAATGAGGGTTTCAAGGGTTTTGCGGCCCTTTTATGGTAAACTGTCAAATTGGCGGGAATGGCAAATCTTCCTCAAGGATTTAATGCGACGTTTGCTCTTTTGAAGCACCTTGCAATGACTTTAAATTGACGGCTCCTTTACCTGTCAATTTAAAATAGTGCCAATATCTATTCCCCGGAGTCGGCTCTTGATTGGGTTTTAGCTCTTAATACACAGGTGTAACAGAATGGGGTAGGTTAAATTAAGTATTAGAACATTTTAACTTTAAATTGACGTTTCTTATATCTGTCAATTTTAATAAAATGGGATAGGTTAAATTGACTATTGAACATTTTAGTTTTTTTTTTTTGGAAAAAAGTATATATTAATAGTAAAAAAAATAATGTACAAAAGGTTCTTTCAAAATAAGAATTGTGAAAGAAGTCATAAAGATGAAAGAAGGGACAATTGTTATAGTCATCTTCACATCTTAAGGTTCACGTGATTACTATGGGATCAAACTTTTAGGTGTGTTTATAAATGGTGGGTGTATATGAAATTTGGTTGATTCCAAGAAG
Organism: Sequoiadendron giganteum; assembly: GCA_007115665.2. NCBI lineage: Eukaryota > Viridiplantae > Streptophyta > Pinopsida > Cupressales > Cupressaceae > Sequoiadendron > Sequoiadendron giganteum. The sequence continues at coordinate 935,380,905 of CM021100.1, read as the reverse complement.
CATTAGCTAGTGTCGAGAAATATTGTGAACTTAATCCTTTGTAATGCCATGGACATGAATTTAAACTTCAATAGCTTTTGTCTATAAAATTTGAGTTGTTTGAGCATTCATGTGTTTTGTTCCCATAATGGAAAGATAACATTTCCAAAGTATATTGAATATGGAGCTTGAGAAAGCTATCTTACACTTGAATTCACATAACTCAAATGTGTTAAAATTAGATGACAATATTATTACACTAGTGAAGATCATAATTGTGAAATAATGGGAGCTTTGGAACAAGGTATGAACATCAATCAAAGCATAACATAAGGAAAATTTTGCTCAAATATTGTAGGTGCAAGTTCCCTGGTAGACATGAATTGTCTTTTTAAGTTAATCATGTTGAGAAAACTTGATTTATATTTTTTCAAAAAAATATTTTCATATATTTGATTGATTGAGCATAAGTCTTCAAATACATTTTCGTATACAAATACCACTATGTCATTCCACTAAAATATATTTAAAATACATGAAAGTTTCACTATACCATTCCACTAAAATTTGCTTAAATGTATGAGATTGCACAATTTTCATAAATAATGTAGTGTAATATTTTGTATAGAATTATAAAAACAATAATAATGATATCTCAAACAATGTAAAGATTACAATAAGATGCAAAACATTTCAACCAGTGAAAATATAAATAATTAATTGTTTAAATATTCTTAGTTAAAAAATTACATGTGCTTTACAAAAAATAAATATAAATTTTAAGTATAAAAAATTATTATATATAGATGGTTAGTAGGTACACATATTAACAAGTGTCACACAATGACTAGTACTTTAAAATATTTTAACAATAAACCTTATTTTGTAAATAAATAAAAATCAGCAAGTAAATTGCGATCATGGGGTCGCACCTTTTATATTAAAATAGATAAAATTGCAAATATTACAAATATAAATTTGAGGAAACACAAATCCCCATAGAACCATCTTCCAAATAGTAAAGGCACCACCTAGAGATTGGAATGAGTGGAACCCTGTGAAACCAACTAACTAGCAAAATGAAAGAGAAAAGAAAAAGTGAGCAACCCATCATTTAGAGAATCATCCAAACTAGATTATGGTGTAGCTCTAGTCAATCTCCTTAGGAGCGATAATACCTATAACTACTTTTAAGAAACTCAACACCCTACCAACAACCTTCCTACAATCAATCTCATGTTGTAGAGATCAAGACACTATGAAGGGTATCCACAAGCCCATAAGAAACCATTTCCAATCAGCTAAGGGGCATTAGCAATCAAAAAACCATGCCCAAACACTACTCTATCCAAAATGGAGTCCAATCGACTTAGGAACTCTTTTTGAACTAAAGCCTCATCCATTCTACAATATCATCCTTTTTCGCACCTAAACATACGAGCATCTTGACCAACATTGAGGAGATGTCTATATTGGTCCACGATATTAAAGGTTGACTTTAATAAATTATTCCTTCTAGATCTATTGAATGGTGAAGATGGCGATGTCTACAGTGATTTTGATCACCTTCTAAAGGTGCTTCTATGTAACTAGGTCATGACGAGTTTGTTGGAAGTTTGGAGAGATTGTTGAAGTTTGTCATTGATGATGATGTTTGGCAACATGAGCATGGATGGAGCATAACAACGTGATACAGTGTTGTCATTGATGTCAACATTGTTGTAAACCTTTTTTGTCAGTCCTAATAGGTTTTGGAGTTGATAAGGAAGACATTATTGCATAATGGTTTGGTCCAGAAAGATCAGTTGCATAGAAATTTGACTAAGTGTCAAATCTACCAGTTTAGTGTAACAATGTGTCAGTTTTTGGGTCTGTACCACTCTGCAAATGAAGATATCACTTTGCACTTCTAACATAATTTTGTTGGATGTTAGATGCATCTAAATCCAATATTTCATCTTGTTTGGACAAGTAGTTTGAGAGATATGAGTAACGGAGTTTGGTATGGCATATTACAGTCATTTTTTTGTATAGTGTGTTTGTGTGGGAGAATCTGCACTTCTTCGCGGATGAGTTTTTGGCCTTACGGTGTTGAAGATAAGTTTCCATATTCCAGTTGAGCATGGATTCCAGATGGTATCAAGTTTTGAGGTCCACATGTCGAGATGTGGATACGCAGATGAAGGTTTTTATTTTTAGGTCTTATGTGAAGCTGACCTAATACGTTTGAAGGTATGTGAGGGATAAATATGTGTTGATATCTTATGTAGAATCTATTATAGGTCCATGATGACCTATCTTAAGATATTTTGAGTTTTGAATTATGGTGCATTGTGTGGATGAAATTTTTTGAAGCTGCCAAGTTACATTTTAGGTATTACATTTAATTAGGCCGACCTAATTGATGTTATACATAATGTAGATATATATGTTGGATTGTTTTCAGTGATTTGAGATAATGAATGCGACATATATTGTGTGTGATGCGAATTTGAGCAAAGCAATGCGAAGTTAAGTTGTGAATGTTAAGTTGAAGATCAAAATTATGTGAATGAAGAGCGAGGTATAGTGTTGAATCAGAATTAGATAAAGTTTGTTATTGTGCTTCAATGGAACTGTAATTCATGCATACATAAGGTGCAATTGTAATAGTTTAAAAATAGGCTATGAGCCACCATCTCTCTTCTATCTTTTTCTCTATGGACAGTGAGTCCACCTCTAGTGAGCATTTTTATAATATACTATAACCAGTTATAATATATTATGAGCTAACCCTCACCATGGTTTTTCCCATTTTGGGTTTTCCACGTAAAAATTTTGGTGTTCATGCGTTATGTGATGTTGTGAATGTTTCATGCTTTCTTTCCTTACTACAGTTGAATATGCATTAGTAATTGGATGTTTGATGTTTGAATGGTTTAAGAGAATATTGATTCATCCCCCCTCTTAGAATTATGGGTGTTCAACAATTGGTATCAGAGCTTGGTTCCTTGGAAGGAGCTTAACCGCTTTGGGAAGGTCTTGGAGATTGAACACACGGTTGATAGAAAGTTTCCTATTCCTTTGAAAGAGATTCATGTTGTTGGATACATAGAAGAAGATTGCATGCTTGATAAAGATGGAGAACGCAAAGTTGCTCTTGAAGATTTGGAAAGAACTAAAGGTGAAAATAGAGATCTGAAGGAAAATGTCAAAGAAGCAAATGAATGTATTAGAAAATTGAGAGAGAAAATCAAGAAGTACAGAGAAATGCATAAGCAAGTCAATGAACAGCTGAAATAAGAAAATAAAACCATCACCAAACTAAAAGTGCAAGTTGAAGAAAAGAAAAAGTTTTGAAGATTGCTTGAATGTAATGGTGAAAATAAAATCTAATGAATGCATAAGGCTTGAACAAGAATGGTAAATCCGAGATCAAATCCAGAGAAAGCAAAAGTCATGAAGACAAATTCAAGGTGAGTTCTACAATGCTTGATGAGATGATTGCAGGTCAAAAAACATCCAAAGACAAAGGTGGTTTAGGGTTTGAAAAAGGTGAAAACTCAAAAGCAAATCAAACACCTAATTTAAAAGAGATCGATGAACCAAAGAAGATTGAAGACAAGAAAAACAATGGCAAGATCCAAAATCAAAGAAATGAAGCTAGAAGACCTTTGATCAAACAATCAAATGCTCAAAGGTATCCATATTTCAATGGTTTTTTCTATTCTTGCAATAGATTTGGACATAAATCAATGGAATGAAGAAGCTGAATGAACCAAAATATCCCATCCTTTACTGGTCAATGTTTTGCATGAAAAATATTTGGTCATAAAGCAAGTGAATACAAAAGTTAAATGATGAATGGTTATAACAATGGTAGAATGAGTCAATCCTTCAATGGTTACGATTATATATGTAATGGATTTGGACACAAAGCTAATCAATGCAGATCTAGAGTGAATGGAAGGAATGTTGTTTAGAAGAATATCAAATTTCATAATTGCAATAGTTCTGGACATATTGCTAAATTTTGCATAAGCAAAAATACAAGAAAGGATAATCCGGTAAAAAGGAATGAACCAATTAAAAAGGTTGATCCGACTAAAGTAAAGAAGGAAATGGAAAAGATTTGGAGAAAGAAGGAAGAGACATAAGACAAGGGAGAATCTATACCATCCTCTGGTGTAGATGTTTCCTCTGAAAACTAAGCCAAGAGCCATGACTTAGGGGGAGCTTTAATGGATCTTTTATCCCCCACCAAAAAAGAGGTGTTGATGCCACAACACGAAGTAATGTGATGTAGATCAACATGCTTGATCTATTGGTGAATATTTCAGAAGAAAATACATCGATGCAAAAGTTTGTGAAGCTTTAGAAGATGACTGTGCATACAGATCAAGTGTTTCCAGCTTTATGTGTTGAAGCATTCAGTGCAAAATTAGGTCAAATTGAAGGGTTATAAGAAAATTCACTAAGGAAAATTCATTTCACAAAAGCATTTGAGAAGGAGAAAATTTGCGAGAAGAGAATTCAAAGTGCATAAGGCGTTTTAGAGCATCGAAACCTTAGTTTGATGAATGAAGTAAAAAGGTATTTTGTGAATCTTGTGTGCCCTAGTTTTCAAAAATCTTTGTTTGGAAGTAGTTTAAACCTAATTTGCAATGGATACACCAAGGGTCATAGAGGTTACAAAAAAGACACAACCAAAATTCAAGAGGTACCCTGGGAAAGCCATAAATGATGACTTGTTAGGTGCATTCTCACATATTCCATACGGGATTTTACCAAGTGGGGATATTATGGTGTACATTCATGGAAAAATGGAAGAACATTCTCCCACTAAAATAAGTGATGAATGTGCAAATGAGTTAATTGGTGAAGACTTCACCCTAAAACCATAATACAAAAACCTAGTTGAGAAGAAACTAGATGTATGGAAATGGTTCCCCAATTTCTTCTATGATGTCAAGTGAATTAGAATGGCCTTGAGTAGAGTTCGTGATCAATTTGTCTGGACTGATATACCTCACAAGATAACAAAGGAAGTGATAAGAGAGGTCAGTGGTCTATGCTCCATCGGACTGGTTCCCATGTTGAAATCCATCAAAAATGAAGTGGCGATGGAGAAAACTGGTGCTACTTATGATAAGAGAGCTCTTGTAGTCAATCCAATTAGAAACCCATTTGTTAGATATGTCGTAATGGTCATTGGTTATAAAATTTATTATACAAACAAAGACAATTCTATATCTACCACCGCAGTCAATGTGGCACATGAGATGGTAGAAAATGGTGTAGATTATGACCTTTGTGAGTTACTTAGGCAACAACTAATGGAGAATCTGAAGCAGACAAAGGAAAATAAATATGTGTTTATGTATGGCACTTTGGTTATGTGCTTACTCTTTTATTTCTTGAAGGAGCTTCCCATAGTTGGAAAGGTAAATTGGATAAGTGGAAGACCTGTTGCACATCAAATTACAGAGCATATGAGGAACCTTGGAGATGTCAAAGCACAGGATGATGCCATTACTACTTTATTTGCAATATTCCAGAAAAGAATGCATGAAAGAGAGAGGATTCCAAAGTGTATGATTGAAAAATACAAAGATGATATCACTTTTCTAGTACCTACAAATGAATGTATGATGGAAGTAGTTGAACCAAGGAGTATATGGATCCCTACACTAGGATATGAGGTCAGTGAATAAGAGATAACAAGTTATGCCAACATTTTTCTAAAGAGCCCAAAGGATACCACACAACCAAGATATGGGACTTAAAAAGAAAATTCCATGGAAGTACACATGAAATAAAAAGAACCTATCATCAAGAAGAATGTTGATGCTATGGTGGATGTGTATGCTCAAGAAATGGGTCTTTCTAAGGAAATAGTGCAGTATGCAAGACAAAAGGGTAGAGAAATAAGAGTGTTGGAGAAGCATCTAGGAATGTAAGGAGATCTGGAAGAGCAACTACCACACCTCCCTCTATCCAAAAGTCCTCTAGGGCTTTACCTTCTGCTGGAGAGAAAAGAAAGACAACTATTAGTCCTTCAGTAAGGGAGAGATCCCCTCCGATTGTGCATGCTACAAGGGAAGAGAAGAAGAAGGTTGCCACTATTGCACCTCATGTTGCCCCTACAAAAAGAAGATTTAAACAAAAGGCAACATGAGAGAAGGGTGTTGGCATTAATGTTGTTGTTGAAGAAGAAGAACTGGAAGAAGATGTATCCCCTTTATTCCATAGAAGGAGTGATGCTTCACAAGGTGAAGTTGGCATCAAAAGAAGAAGAATTGACATTATAATTGATATTCAGAGTGAAGACGAGATAGAGAAAGAGAAAGAAGCATTCAAGATTCATGTAAGAGAAAATAAGAAGGAAGCCAAGAAAGATTCTCCAGAGAAGAAAAAGAATGCAGAAAAAAAAGAAAACTCTGGTTGAAGGTAAGGAAAAAGAACAAAATAAACTGGCAAGGCCTCATTCCCCCATTAAGTTAGAGGCATTATATAATAGTATTTTGCAAAATGAAATGTTGAAGGATACTGTAGCTTTGTATAAGGATTCAAATGAGGTGGATAAGGCCACCATCATTGAAGCCATTATTAAGTACATTGGTGTACTTGGATTTGACATGCAAAATATCAAGAAGGATATTCCTAATGGAATATTTTGTTGTGGAGAAGACAAGAGGCAATACAAGAGCATGAGAAGCTTAAGGAAGAGGCTTTGGAGAGAGTAAATGTTCCATTATCAGAGGATGACAAAGCCACATTGGCTATTGTGTTTAGCAAGGAGATGAGGACAAAACAAAGCGTTACTACCCTTATGGTAAATACAAAGATGATCTAGAGAGAATTAGGAAGGAGAGCAATGATAAAGCAGAGGAAATTGTACAAAAGCTAGGATTGCTTCCAATGGTTGAAGAAGAGATGAATATTGAAATCAATGATCTGGAACAAAATATAGAGGAAGAAGTGAAGACAAATGATTCTTAACATGAGCATGATACAAATAATGAAGCTGCAATAGACAAAAATTATCCAAAAGTGGAGAACATGATAAAAGGAGATGATAAGGATGCCACGATCAGAGAAGAAATTGCAAAGGAAAACACCTTTACTCCTCCTTTGACAAAAGAAGTAACTCCTTCAGTAAACACAAAAAACACTACAAAGGATGAAAACAAGAATGGAAATGCAGATGCAGCAGAGGAACAATAAGAGGATAAAGAGGAAGATGGAGACACGAACAAGGATGCATTCAGAGATGCAAAAAAGAAAAACCAGATGACTTTGGTATTGCAAAGGACAAGGGAAAGGCTATAGAAGTTACAAGTCTTCTAGTGAATCTTTTGGCTCCTCTAGAGATTCTCTAAAAAATCTATTGAGAGTACATCTTGGTTTTCAACCATTTGTGTCCTCAGAACTGTTGCAATTTCCAATACATCAAGGGAATGTTGATATGGATAATATATCTCCCATCCACACGCTTCAACTAGGAGACATATTCCATGCATCCACGAGGAAGGAAATCATTGAATCACATCAAAGGAGCAGATAATTAATGGATGAAGCAGGTAAGGTATTTCAAGAGATCATACCTGGATCAAATATTGACACTACTCTATTCGGTACATGGAAAACTTCAAACTATTAATTGAATCATTTGACTTGTGCATCCATATTAAAGAAATAAGTTGAGAAAAGGATTAATGACAAGAGAATGTTGGAAATTTTTGAGAAATATGTTATTGCACATAAGTTCTCTGAATTTTTGAAGGATACAAAAGCATGTGTTGATGAGGTTAAGGCATTGTATCGGTATGGAATGAAGTGGATCAGAGCCACACAAAACATAAGGAAGGAGATGGATTCTATTGAGTCTCAAATTAATGTTGCCTCTGGTGCATATGACCCGACCGTTGACCTCACTGGAGTAACAAGGAACAAAATAGAAGATATGCACAAGAAGTTCTTCCAACTGCAAGCACAAAGAGAACATAACATCTTACAGTTTGGAGAGGTAAGGGATCTGGTCAATCCCAAACTTGTACGTATTTCAAAATCTCTTCTCACTTGTGATAAAGCAAAGAAAATGGATCTAGTACCTGCTACTCTTAAAGAAGGAGAATAACTTCTATTAGAGTTTGAAACTCAGAACAAGTTGCTTACGGAGGCAAAGCATGAATGGTAAAATGGAAGGCAAGCTTGGGAAGATCATTTGAAGAAGTTGCAGGCATCAACCGCCTTCGATTGACTCATTCTTTATCTTTCTTATGCATTTATGTTCAGATTCTATGTATATATGTAGACAATATAAAGAAAAAAATAGTATCTTTTTGGTTTTTGCTCCAGTACATGACTCAAGGGGAGTCAATTCATTATTTCCCAATTATACATATGACTACATCTTTCAGGGGGAGTTCTAGTAAGAGTCAAAATAGTTTATATAGGCGCCCTTTACCATTAATGTCAAAGGGGGAGAGTATTTATGGATTTTTTGGCATGTTTCCATCAAGGACAAAGGGATAAATTGTTTGAAGTTTGGAGAGATTGTTGAAGTTTGTCATTGATGATGATGTTTGGCAATGTGAGCATGGATGATGCATAACAACGTGATACAATATTGTCATTGATTTCAACATTTTTGTGAGACTTTTTGATCATTCCTAACAGGTTTTGGAGTTGATAAGAAGACATTATTGCATAATGGTTTGGCCTAGAAAGATCAGTTGCATAGAGTGTCAAATTTTCCAGTTCAACGTAAAAGTGCATTAGTTTTTGGGTCCGCACCACTCTGCAAATGAAGATATCACTCTACACTTCTAACATATTTTATTTGGATTTTAGATGCACCTAAATCCAATATTTTATCTTGTTTGGACAAGTAGTTTGTGAGATATGAGTAATAGAGTTTGGCCTGGCATATTACAGTCATTTTTTTGTATAGTGTGTTGGTGTGGGAGAATTTGCACTTCTTCGCGGATGATTTTTTGGCCTTGTGGTGTTATAGATAAGTTTCCAAATGTCATTTGAGCATGGATTCCAGATGGTATCAAGTTTTGAGGTCAATGCATTGAGATGTGGATACACAAATGAAGGTTTTTGTTTATAGGTCTTATGCAAAGCCAACCTAATATTTTTGAAGGTATGTGAAGGATAAATATATGTTTCTATCTTATGTAGGATCTATTATAGGTCCATTCCAACCTATCTTAAGATATTTTGAGTTTTGAATTATGACGTGTTGTATGGATGAACAATTTTGAAGCCGACAAGTTACATTTTATGTATTACATCTAATTAGGCTAACCTAGATGATGTTATACTTAATGCAGATATATGTGTTGGCTTGTTTTCAGTGATTTGAGATTATGAATGTGACAAGTATTGTGTGTGATGTAAATTTGAGGCAAATTTAAGTTGTGAATGTTAAGTTGAAGATCATAATTATGTGAATGAAGAGTGAGGCAGAGTGTTGAATCAGAATCAAATAATGTTTGTTATATTATGCTTCAATGGAACTGTAATTCATGCATACATAAGATGCAATTGTAACAATTCAAAAATAGGTTGTGAGCCACCATCTCTCTTCTATCTTTTTCTCTATGGACAATGAGTCCACTTGGGCAGTGAGTCCACCTACAGTGAGCATTTTTGTAATATACTATAATTGGTTATAATATATTGTGAGCTAACCCTCATCGTGTTTTTTCTCATTTTGGGTTTTTGCACATAAAAATCTTGGTGTTCATGTGTTATGTGATGCTATGAATGTTTCATGCTTTTTTTCTTTATTGCAATTGAATATACATTATTAATTGGATGTTTGATGTTTGAATGGTTTAAGAGAATACTAATTCACCCCCCTCATGGTATTTTGGGTGTTCAACAAAGTTATCTACCTTTTTCTAGATAACAAACGCACATTAGTATCCATTGCATGAGATAATGACACCAAAAGAAGGAAAAGGGGATGTATTAAGGGGAGTGTAATGAAAAAATAATTGTATGATCATCCTTCCAAGATGGAATATAGAGGAAAGAGCAGTCAAGGAAGGCCCATTTCCACAACTAGAAATCAAAATTTTGATGAGACTAGATGCATAGATGACATCATCAAAATTGAACTGTTAAGTCCTAAATCATTTGAGATGAGTTGATGTGATTGAGTTGTCACTAACTTTGGCAATGATTTTTTAATCAACGGATGGCCAAAGGTCGAGTATATGATGTGTACGTTTCCAATTGAATGACATGCCAAAGCTGGAAAGAAAATTAGTCACCATATTTTCTTCTCTATAGAAATGGTATATAGAGAAATCTAAAAATGAGTCCAAAATTGACCAAATATTGTTAGGAATATTAGGGATCTTCTAGTTAGGAGGAAAAAATTTCTGGTCCACATTAACAATAGTCATCAAATTTCCTTCAATATAAACCTTGGTGATGTTGGATGTCTTGCATAGTTCCAAACCAAGGAGGAGATCTTTTATTTTAGATTAATTATTCATATTAGTAGCTAATCTCTTGGAAGAAGCCACCACCAAATTGTCATTTGAATCTGTTATCCTCAAATTTATCTTGCTCAATTCATGGTATAACCCATATAAAACTTTTCTATTTCATAGCCCACGTCCTCTAAGCACACATACCAAGACAATTTTGATTGTCTTGTGCGTAGTCTGGCCCCTCAAAGTTATTTGGATTTGGGTCACCTTTTTCCCTTTTGGAGAAATTATAAAAGCTAAGTCAATGATTTAGCTATTTTTCCTTTTAAGTGTAGTGTCGCTAATTTTTAGTGCACTTACATATGTTTAGTTAATTGCATCTTAGGTGTAGTTGCAGAGAAATTCTTCACAACTACACTCCTGATCTCAAACGTTCGACCATTAATGCATTTTTATGTCAATTTATTTATTGATTAGACCTTATTTTCATTTTACCTAGTTTGTTTATTGTTTTCATGCCTCCCATGTCTTCCTGCTCGACATTGTTCTCGTGCTAAAATTACCATGAAGATATGATCGAGACTTTTCCATTATTTAGGTTTTGAGGTACGTTGTTCTTGTTTATTTTCACCACAGTTTTTAATGATGTTTGTTTCTTGTTACCATTGTTTGCTTATGTTTGTTTAGGTTTTCAAATGCTTTCTAGGTTTTTTGTTTCTTCTTGATTGTTGTTTAGGTTCTTTTATTCAGCTGTATACTATTCTAAATGAATGGTGTTTGGGGTTTTATCTCCAAGTAACACCTGATCTTTGTAGATCGATGTTGTTCAGAGATGTAGTGTAGGAAAATGCATACCCTTGCATTTTCACACTTGTTTGGGCCTGCCTTGCTTTATTTATCTCTATTCATGTATTAATTGGTCCTATTTTGCATCCACAAGCCTAATAAATTATATCTTTTTATGGCTAATCCCGACAAACATCAAATGATAAATGATAATTTAATGATTCTAGCTGTGTGTCCCTGATTTTTGGGTCGGGACTAAGACACCACCTAGGGCGTCTTTGTCCCCCAAAGGTCTTGGGACCCTGATTTCAAAGGCACCTTAAATGGCCCCCTTTTTGGAGTATGTGCCCCAAGTTTCAAGCCTTGGGACTAAGATGCCACCTAGGGCATCTTAGTCCCCCTTAAGTTATTTTCGGGATTTAATTTCAAATCTTGGTGGGATTTAGCCTCCTTTAATTAATGATTTCCTATGTCGGCTCGTTGTGGTGTAATTTCAAGATATTAAGCATAGATAAGTATAAATACAAGGTTCCTTCTCTCATTTTCACCTAACAAGCAATCTAAGCATATCCAAGCATTCAAGAGCAATTCATCAAGCATTTGGAGCCATCATCAAGATTCAAGAATCATATCAAGGATATTCTTGCATCATGTGTGTTTTTGAGCTAACATTTGTGATGTAGGGTTTTGATTCAAGCAAGCAATTCAAGTCAAGATCTATCAAGCGTCCCTTTGATTCAAGATCTACATCCAATCTAGCCACTTCACACAAGTTTATAGGTTTTATAAGAAGGGTTTGGTGAGTTGCAACATAGCACTTTATTCATTCATCATTTCCCTCCGTTATTCTATTTCACTCCAAGGTTTAATTACCAACAAAGGGTTCGACCAAGGCAAACCCCCATTTACTAACAATCAACAAGTTTTTCCTCCCTTGTTTGTTTGTGTTTGCAGATTTAGGTTGAAGACTTGAAGATTATTTGAAGTGCTAAGTTGCAAAGTTGCATTACAAAGTTGTCATCTTCATGGAAACTCATCTACAGGCCAGATCTGGAAGTTTCAAGACCTGAGATCTGAGAAGAAGGAAGTGCAGACATTGGACCTCAGGATCACATTCAGAGATTTCAAAAATTTAATGTGGGACTAAGTCGCCACCTAGGGCATCTTAGTCCTCCCAAGGGTATTTTGCAAAGATTCTTTCAGATTTTGTTTCGAGATTCGAAGATTATGCATCTGCCCCAAAAAATAGCAGCGGGACTAAGACAACAATAATGGCGTCTTAGTCCTCCCTAGCATACTTTGACAACATTTTTGCATTTCCAAAATCCTCATCATATTTCCAAACTTCCCAGGTACACACATCCTAACTTGTTGTTGCTTGATTTCATCATTTGCACTCATTATTTGGCTTGCATTACTAGGTTTTGTGAGTTGAATGTTAAGTTGTCTTTTCCAAGGATTTGCTTGGTGGTGAACCCCTCAAAGCCTAAAGAACCACCTTCCTAGGTCTTCCTTGTTGAGAATTGACTCACCTTTGGGTTGATAGTCAATCCAATTAGGGATCCTAGGAAATTCTTGAATGGCAATTGGAGAATAGTGGTGTTCTAGGACCTAGGTTATAAAGCACCCATTCCCCCATTGTTTAGGAGATAAAACCTTGAACAACATCCTACTTCATCCTACATCTTACTCTATGCACCATTGACAGTCTACACGTTGTTCGAGGAATTTTTCCCAAACAATGCCCCCTTATACACTGCAACATAGGTGTTGTGCGAAGAATTTTCTTTGAACAACACCTTTGTTAAAAGGTGTTGTTCAAAGAAAATTCCCCATCTATCGTCCCATGCACTTTGGAGAAAATTCTCCAAAGTGCATATAAGAGACTTACCCTCGTGTATTGTTGTAAATGAAGGTAAAAATGTAGCTTAAAATTTGTAAATCCTGTGTAACTGTAGATTCAATTTTAGTATTTTTTGTCACAATCTCTTGTGTATGATTAATCTTTGAATTAGATCAATTTTAATGTTGTAGAAAGTAGACAGAAGATTGTAGAAGAAATATAAGACATAATAGAAAGGACACACCATGTACGTGGAGAAACCCTTTCAAGAAAAACTCCACCAGAATTGGTCTTGCTTGTATTATTTAACCTTTGATTAAGATTACAATAACACTGATTCAATTCTCCTTGATATGCTTCCTTTGTTCTTCAACAAATATTCTTCACAACCTATAATATTTTCTCACAAAACTCTCATACAATTACTACAATAATAGACAATAGTATTGCTTACAAACTCATAAGAGTTATCAAAAATAATCACAAAGCCTCTTGAGAAAATCCATGCCTAGGGTTGCCAAGTTGAGTTCTCATATGCATGCACAAGTAAAACAAGAGTCTCCCTCAAAGTTGGCGCCCAACACCGAAGTGTTAACCTCGTAGTTGTCAAAAATATCTCATTCAAGCTCATCCTTAAAGTAGGTGCCCAAACTGGGTCCCACTTAACTGATCATTGAAAATATATTTTCCATGCAATAGTTGTAACTCAAAGATGCCAACTTGGGCACCCAAGGTGGGCCCAAGTTGATCTTTGTTAACTGAAACACATTTTTCACTGATTCATGCAAAACAATATGCATGAATGATCCTCCATCTGTTAACTGAATGTATCCACCTATTATCTGTCCATGCAACTTAAGTCACTGAAGTTAACTAACATGCAACTGAAGATAACTGAAACATTTTTTGAACTAAACTGAACCTCGTAAACATCAATCCCTATATTATAGGAACTCAACATGCATAAATCAAAATCCCTATTTTGTTGGAACCTAGGATGCATTTCTAAAGTGTACTCAATTCACCAACCAGTTAACTGAACCAAGGTGGATCCCACCTCCCATGTAGGCGCCCATGTGCTCCTATTTTGTAGGAGCTCTCCAAGGTGTCCCCACATGCTCCTATTATTTAGGAATAACTACAAATGTAAAATTAAATGTTTATTTCATTCCAAATTAATCTTTTCCTAATCCTAGTGTTGTTCAACACATTCCAAAGACTTAGGAGATACATGAAATATGTTTAGAATGCAATTAAATGGCATCCTATTCCCAACATGTACTTCAAATAATTTTCTTTGAAGCGCATAACCTTTGCATATGATGCATGCAAGTCAGAGAATTTTCTCTGATTTACATTAAAGCTAATTACCCTTAATAGATTCAAATTGAATAAAATTCTCTAACTTGCACCTATTTATTGACCTACCTTGTGTAGCTCGAAGAAAAATCTCTGAACTACACCTAAATACTTAGCATGATGTAAAAGTGGGAAATTTTTCCACCTTTACACCCAAAAAGAAATTCCCATGTAGTTTAGAGAATTTTCTCCAATCTACACCCAAAACACTGCTGAAATGTAAAAGTGTAGATTTTCTCCACAACTGCATGAACCTTGGCACTTGAAATTTTTCTAACTCTGGAAGCTTTCAAAATTCATTTTTGCAATCTCTTTCCAAATGTCTGATCCATCTCCCAAGAAGAAAAATATGAAGTACAAATACCAAAGCATGTTCATGATGACCTCTATGAAGTCCAATGTGGACAATATCAGAGACACAAAGATCGGGCATGTAGATATGTCAGAATTTTTGGAGAGAGTGAACAAATAACCTGTCGCCTCAAGTAAGCAATTTTTCCCTAACAACATCAATTTAGCTTCTACCTTTCTAGTGTTGGCTCAAAACCTAGAGTTTGTGTTGGCAACAACTACTAATAAGGAAAGTAAGAACGTAATAGATGCAGATGGAAAAGTAGTGATAAGATTGGATGAGGAATTATTTGATAATATTTTCATGTGCCCAAACATAGATGATTATGTTGATATCACCATGGAGTCAACACAAGATTATTATGACAAGAATACAAAGAAATGCAATAAGATCATTAACATCTGGTGGCTCAAGACTCCCAGGCCTACAATATCAAGGTGGCCAAACAACATCTTTTGGAGTGAGTTCATTGAAGAGGTAGGTGATCTGATAACTCTCCTAAGCAAATTTAAAGGGCTTGCTACATCCAATACTTTTTAAGAATGGATGTATCAGTACATTCATGTCGTAAGGAAGGGTAATCAAAAGATCTATTGGGGTAAGAAAATTAGTAGCTCAATTTGTGAACAACTCTCAAAAGTGTCAACCTCATTGAATTTCTATATGAATTCATATTTAGTATATGTCATTGCATCCATGAGATATTTTCTTGGCTTAACTTCAGAAGGTGATAGAAGAAAAATTCCAGTGTATAAATACTACACACAACTGACATTGAAAGAAAGCATCAATCACTTCATAAGGGTAAATGATGCCTTCTTTTATAAGTACATTTGCATGTTTGATAAAGACCTTGAAAAGAAAAGAGTCTTTGATGAAGCTTGGGAACAAGTGAAAAGGTCTGGTTGTATATTTTTGCAATTTCCTACTTTCACCTATATCATGGTTGGTTGCTTTGATGGGAAACAATACATGTTACCAAGGTACCCAAGTGATAAACTTATATTAATGGAATTATGTAGGAAGATAATGGTTGTGCATAGCAAACAAGAAAAATCTCATAGAATTGGTTTCAAGTTCCCAGTCACCATTGGCAGATATTCGATATCTACAAATCCCAAAGCCAAAGCAATGGAAATTAAAATATAGTGGGTGACTATGAAGAAGCATAAGAAAAGGGATGACTTTGATTTATGAGGCATGAAGGATAAGCTAAAGGGAAACTATACTCATGTTCACAATATTGAAGATATATGGACCAAATGCATAAGTGATGAAGATGTAAGGAAGTTAGACTTCAGTCGGCTTACCTTAGAATTGATCGGGAACTTTGAGCTTGTTGATATTCCCAAGGACGTGCAGGAAGAAATAATATAGTGGAATATGAGGGAAATAAAATTGCTGACACTCCTCTTCCACCAATTCAATGGTCTTAGAAGGAGATGATTCAATAAGAGAAAGGTTTCAACCTATTCTTGCTAACACCAATATTTGGTTGGAGAAGAAAGGAATAAAGTTGAAGCTTTTCAAAATAAGATCAAAAGAAGAGTATACTGAGGAACCTTCTAGTAAAAGGGAAGAATTGAGAATGAATAATAAAGAAGATACTTCTGGTACTAGTAAGAAGCTAAAACTTGTCTTTTTTTGTGTGGTTTTAACTCACACTTTCCTAATTACTATTTGATGGTTTCATGTATTTGTTCTCCTATTTGTTGGGTGCTTGAGATTGAGATTTCATTTGACTTTTGTAGGTACTATCATTCTACTAGAATTACTCAAAATCTCTTATTAGTGATACATCTATGAATGATTAGACTCTACAAACATATTGTAACCATTAATTATGAATTAATACATTGATTTCATTGAGAGTTTGGGTTATCTCTTGAAAGGGTTTTCTCCACATAAACAATTGTGTTAGAGTACATTAATTTTGTGTTTATTTCCTTGTAATTATATAATCAATTTATTTTTTGAACATACCTCCTCCCATAGATTAATGTAAGAAGCATAATATACACCTCTGCTTCCTTTCAATTACCATTGTATCCATATTTGAAAACTATTTTGAAACCAAGACCATAATAATGTTTTAGCTCAAAAAAATTGTTGAAATTACTAGCATGTGTAAATTCCATTGTATAATACCATGTATTAGAAGTGATAGACGAGTTAACACAAGAAGTTGGTATTCAAACAAAAGTATGTTGATCAACATGCAACAAAGCGATGTCAAAGTATCAAGGGTTAAACTTATATTGACTAGTAGGAGTGAAATATAAGGAACTCAATCATCACCATGACATGCATTAGAAGGTGTTAGAATATTAGAAGATAAAAATTTAGTAACCAAAGAAGGTGCCACTATCAATATAGGAATTTTCATAGATGAAGAAGGTGTTATCGTAGGATAAGCAATAATGGTACTTGGAAAAGAAGAAACTAAATTTTGGGAAGAGAGATATGGTGATGTGAATGAATATGGGTTTCTATGGCTTGAAACTAATGTAAAGGATAATCATCACCTTAATCATAAAAGGTTTACCATGGAAAATAAACTAGAGGCCTAAAGAGTAGAAAAATGATACCCATCACATGAACCCATGGCCTATGACAAAGGTTATAAGGAATCACAAGCATGAAATGGAATAACATTTAAATATTAATGGGTCTGAGTGAAATGGGATAAATGATAATATCCACAGGATCCATACCAACATTTCCAAAGCCTTTAATAGAAACATCAAAAGGTGTAAGGTTATAAAGGTCAATATAAATGTGTTCCAAAAAGTTAATACTACAAATGTTAAGTCTAGAACATTATCAACTAATGAGTGTTTAATTTCAATAGAGTTAACACATACCACATTTAGAAGAGGTGGGTTTTATTTTTAGATAGCATAAGAAGTTTGAAAGGGAGAAAATAATCTCCATCATGTTAGCCTAAATACACTCAATTATAGAAGTTAATTCAATAGGTTTGGTAAATATTGAACATGGATCTTATGTAGGGACACTAAAGCAACTCTCAATGGGAAGGACAAATTCATATCAAATCTTAGAGGGATATCTTAACTTATGTAGATTGAAGTTGTTTTATAAGATCATACTCGATGTTTTTAGAAAGAACACAAGGAGAAACTAAAAGAACATGGTATGGAACTAGAAGAGAAACAAAATATTTTTTTTCTCTTGGTTTCATCTAGTGTTATAAGTGTGGCCTACTACATGAAATTTGGTGATGAGAGTTATCTCTTGTATAACAACTAAAAAGAAAGAAGATGAAATGAGAGAAAACATAAAAGAACCATTAAGAAGATCAAGAATACCTCAAAAATAAATGATTTTTAGGAGGCGGGGATGAAGAAGAAGCCCTATGCATAGATATCCAAGGAAAACTAGAACTAGAGGAAAGAACAAAGTCAAGAAACACAGTATAAGCAACATGTTTGTTAACATCAATAATTTATTGATTAGGCCCAATAATAGCATGTGTTCTTAGTTGATCTACAGAGCAAGAATGAGAGATATAGAGGAAAGACATGCAATAAAGCTTAGAAAGATTACTATGATAAAAGAAATCAGCCACACATTGTCAAAGAAAATTTATAAGGATATCTAGAAAAGTGTGACAAGAATAAATCAAAGTAGAAGCAAGAGAAGAATCAAACACATTATATATAAATAGAGAAATAAGGGAGTCTTCAAAATGAGGAGTACAAAATCAAATCGAGAATATGATTTTCTCATGGAAAAATATAAAGAGAAAAAGAGGATTAAAAAACATCCTTTTCCATTTCAAAAGAAATAACAAAAAGGAGGGCATAAGAGGTTATCCATTCAGTTCTAGAAATATAATGACATGGGAAGTAAAAGAAAAGTGTATTATTTCTCATGATTATTCTATACTTGAATAAATGAGAGAAGAATATACAATATTTTTTATTTCTAAACAAAGAGCAAGACAAGGGGGAGAAACATTTTCATGAGGAATGCATATACTAGAATGGGTGAAAGAGAGGAGAGCATGAAATTATTTGAAGGTATAAAACATAAATGAGCATGAGAAATATTTTAAGAACAAGAAAAAGAGGATTCAATAAAAGAAAAAGAGAAAAATAATAAGGAAAAGAGAAAGCAAAAAACACTTTTAACTAAAATATTGTGTCATAGAAGAAAAGTAAGAACATGACAACATATGGGAATTGTTATTGAGATAGAAGGATATGATAAAGGGAAGAAGTTGAAATATTTTCCTCAAAGTCAAGCAATACTTTACAATATGTATGTAGAAGGAAGAAAATATAGGTCTAACATTAAAGCATCATGGGGAAGACAATGCAGGACAAGGAGCAAGATAATCAAATCAGACATTGTCATAAATGGAAAAATCATGAAGGGGTAAAAGAGGCATGGTTTGGAGAAAAAGGATACCTAAGAGAGATTTAAGAGAAGTGGACCTATGGGTGGATGAGAAAGAAATGGGAAAGAGGTATAGCAAGGTTAAGTTCACCAAACTGAAATGGAAAAAGATGAAGCTAACTAATAAGGGATGGTAAGGAATGAACTAGGATATCTAATCAACTTACTAAATAAGCATAAAATAATAGGTAATATGGTTTATATTATTTAAATTTATTTCACATAACACTATGTTCATTTGCTAGGTAATAATACTACATTTTGATTTACTAAAATATAACTAATTTAATGTACTAAATTGATATGGGTACAAGAATTAATTTTCTAAATAAGGAGATACTTAAATAAAATGGTAGATCAAGATATACATTTTTGGTTCAAATTTTGATCATTTATATGCTAGATATAGAACCAACAAGAGCATGTACATGGAAAATCAAAAAATTGAAATCAGGACACTACTACAAATGTGACAACCACCATCTAGTTGCACTTGCATCCTCTATAGGTATAGATAAAAAGTATGAAAACACAAATTCCTATACAACACAAAAAATAAACAAACATGCAATGAATAAATGTTTTAAATATGTGACTTAAAAAAGAAGGGTAAATAACCCAAAACCAAAGAATACATCCTCGAATGAGAATAATATTCAATAACCTATACCTGGAAAAGGGGGAGAGGGAAAATTATATAGGAGCCTACTAAAATGGTCAAACCACTTTTAAGTCTTTTCACTTTCATAAATAGTCAAAGAGTTTTTGTTTATGCAATTATCCTAGTGTACTCTATGCTAGGAAGGTAATCAAATACCAATAGAAATAATAGATTGTACAATGAAATAAAGTTAGAGGATTCCTACTATGTGTGAAGTTATTTTTTAAATGAGAGGAAAAATAAAAATATAATTCATTGGTATTGTGAAGGGAAGAAGTAATAGGGTTTCAAGATTATAGAAAAGAGAAAGTAAACTAGTATAGAGAGGAAAGAGAAGATTGATATTGTTTTTGTTAAGGGAAGAAGTATCAATATAGAATTTCTCAAATATTACTAATGAAGCAATGATATTTACAAAGAGAATAATTCACACAAAGTAGCAGAAAAAAATGGTCATTACCTCTTCTAGAAAGGGAAAGGAGCAATAATACAAAATTTTAAGAATACTATTGATAAATACAAGAACCTACAAGAGTTAATGGAATGAATAACAATAGCCTACAAATAATAATATAAATAAAAAATAAGACTAAAAAGAGTAGCTAAAATACAAGTTATTATATAATTTGCAAGAAGCCATAAGAAGATAACTTTCTATAGAAAAAAAGGAAGAAGACTAAGTTTCAAGAGGTTTCCTAGAACAGAGCAACATGTTCAAAGCCAAAGAGTTATCTTTTTTTCAAATAACAATATGGTGTTTGAAATTAAAGAGAATGTTATTCTTGAGAGAGTTTGATCAATTAGATATGATTATCTTTCACAACTAAAATGTTTCTTTCGATAAATTAAAAAAAAATGTCAACAAAAATTTAAAAACAAATTGATCATTAGATTTTTTTTCTTCTATTGGGGAGACAAGGATTAAGTTAGGGACATTATTGCAAATGTGGGGACATCTCCATAATTGTGGTTAAGTCCAAGTATATATTTCAATAAAATCATAAGCAATAGGCTTGAAGTCAAAGTCAAAGTAAAATTTGGCAACCAACAAGGGTAATGCACTCAACATGCTAGGGATGTGATGCTAAGGCATGCTACATAGAGTAGAAGTTGCACCAGGTGCATTTTTTGTCTCTACAATATTATGTGTTTGTATAGAATTAAAATACAATCATAGTTACATGCAACTATATAGATCCGAATCTATACACAAAAATTATGGTTATTCTTTAATAAATAAAAAAGAAGTCGGCTATTATTCCCAAAATCCCATACTATTTATGTATGAAGGTATTCAAACCTGCAAATGTGTGGCCATTAGTATGCAATATTGGCAAAAGAACAAACACATGCAATAAACATAGTTGTAAATGATAGATGAATGCAATATTTGCAGGTATCCAATCACATGTATGCAATATTTGGAAAAACATATTTGCATGTACACAAAATGGTAAATGAATAGTTAAATTTACGTGCTAATATTTACATATATGTGCACACTAAAATTTAATATTTGAATATATACATTCACATGCATGCAAAGGTTGTAGATATGTAGTTGCATGCATACAATATTTGTAGTTATACAAAGGTATATATGAAAAAAAGTGCATTTAGATGGATCATCTCTTAGACCAATCCATAAATGAAAAAACTTATATTATAAACAAGTGTTTGATAGAGTCTAATATAGTAATCAACTAATGTAAAATTACAATAGCTTAAGCATATATACAACAAAATTTTACATATAGATATTGCACATTCACACCAAAATGTTTGAAATAACATTACACTTTCAAATATGCACATTTAAAACTACAAGAAATTAAATATTACAACATATTCAAACCTTCATACACAAAAGAAAACAACTATTATAAAATATTTGCACTATTTTTGAAATACAAAAGAAAACCTATAAATATTGCACAACCACAACTACATACATGCAAATTTTATGTACAGTAAAAACTCCATACTCAAAATAAGACATAAATTAAAAAACCACATACCTTGAATTCCTATAAATACAATGTAGCAAATGCAAAAGTTGCATAAATATTAAAAAAAAATCAATCGACTCACAAACAAAACTCTCACACCCAAGACAAGGCATAAACTATTTTGTGCTCTTTCTTACAAATGGCTTCATGAAAAACATAATGATTACTACAAATAATGGACAAATACAATCACACAAATGCAAGTGTTACATACATAAACAAAAAGAAAATTTACAATAAGCTCATGAACAAAAACACACCCAAATCAAGGCACACATTATTTTGTGATTCTTTCTTACAAATGAACTTATCAAAAAGAAGAACATTTGAAATAATGAACATGTATAACCATGAAAATGAAAATGAAAATGTTACATACACCAAAACCCCTCATCTATTGTAGATGTTTAAGTATTATACATAGAAAAAACTAACATGGTAAGACAAGATGGCAAAAAAAGTGTGTTGATCTTTGTACTTGCAAAGTGGGTATTGATTGTTGGTGATGACACCATTAAAATCACCACCTTCTACCTCCTCTTGTCACCCTCCACCCTACAAGTGGAAATGATTATTCATGGACTCCACCCAAGATATATTAAGTATGGTGTTCACTAGAAGATTAATAGTGGTAGGAAAGTGAATAAAAGTGGCCAAAGATTGAAAATGGGAGTGGGGGGTGATAAATTATTAGGGGTTGGATATAAATCTAAAATTCAAGCCTTCATAATTAAATATCATCCAACCCTAATAATTTTTATTTCATACCTTTTTAACTTTCTACAAACTATTTTTATTTGAATTTCAACCTAGTGTGTAAGGGGGGTGCAATATTTACATCTTAATATGTGGAGGGGTAATGTGGAATGCCTAGCCACATGTATGAAAAATAGGTTCCACTATTCTTCTTTAGGTGTGTAGCACTCGACGATTGGGCCCCTCCTTAATAGGTTTTGGTTAGTTGTTCAAAATCACCACTTAATGACCATCATATACACAACAAGTCATTCCACATTCATCGATAATGACCCAAACCCCAAATAATATCTTAAGAACTCAAATTGCTACCAAAGTGATGCAAACACTTCTTTGTCTCTAATCTAGAACTTGTTAAACTTACTTTGGAAAAAAAAAGAAAGTAGTAGAATGAAAAGAATTAAGGCAAAAAAATATACAACTTTCAATAAATATCCATTGAAAAATAAAATAGTTATAAAATATTTGATTTATAATATGACAACATAGTTTTATATTTCAAACTCAAAATACCTAGTGGCAGAGTTCCCTATAGGTTGCAACTAATGCACTGAATGCCCCTCATGCCTAGAAAAAGGATCATATTTGAAAGATTTTGTTGCCAATCATTTGTAGTGAATTGAGGGAAATAGTTTGCATAAAGTAACCATCCTCCTTAATTTACGTAACCACTAGTATAAGTAATTACCTATTTACTACTTCCACAATATTGGATCCCCTACAAGGCACATGCAAGACTCCTAATTCAATTTTAACTCTTCAAAAATAACATGTATTTATAACTATCCCCAAATGTCAAAGTAGCTACAAATAACAAAAAAAAGAATAATTAGTTAGTCCACTAGTTCATTGAAATTGGTTTACATTACTCTCCCCTTCTTTCAAAATTTTGAATCTCTTTTTTCAAAGCTAATTTATTTGAAAAAATACTTCAAGAAAGTTAACACACTAAGAAACTTAAGGACTCAATTGCTACTATTTTTTTTGTGATGCAAGATTGATCTATTCCAAGATGCTATTACATCAAGCATTTAGGTAATAGATTGGGTTAATGTTACAAACCATTGTTGATTAACCGAATTACTTAAACCTTTATGTTTAAATATAGTTTTAATTCATGATGATGTCATTATGGTATTTAACGGTTGGATGAAATATACATATATGCAATGTAATGAATTTGATTTTAAATGATTATATGATGCTCAAACAATATTGTGACTATGTTTTAAATATAATCAACTAACTACGTGAATGTTGCTCTAAGTAAAATGCAAGAATGTTCATACCCCTCCAGAGGGAGAGGGAGAGTATCACCCAAGAGAGGAGTTGGTATATGGATCATTTGGTATTGCTATCTAAGTTGACACACACACACACACACACACTCACTTAGGTTATTTGAAAACCTTGTCAGGTCAATTCAAGTATCAAGTTGGTGAGCCTTAAACCTAAGTTGATAGATTAAGCATTGTTAGAGAAAATAAAACCCTAACATTAAAGATTCTCTTAAATCATCAAATTAAATTGATTTCTAATATCTTTTGAAAATAGTAAATATAATATATATAAATATATATGTATATATATTATGAATTAATGAATATATATATATATATATATATTAACGTATATATAAATATCTATTATATGTTTTATTCTAGAGGCTTTTCCTGTATGTTCAAACTGAATTTTATGAGTCTCCACGGCTTGGGCGATGAGTGTTTGAAGTGTTGTGAGTCATGACATGGCTGCTATGAGTTGTGCCTTTCATTCTAGAGGATTTCCCTGTAGGTTTCAAATTGAATTTTAATTGCATTGAACAACAATATGTAGCCATGGGTTTTTGGATTTGAATAAGACTTATTAAATGCTAGTCGTAGTAGTCTTAAGAGCTACATAGGTAATCATTTGAAAGTGTATTCTTTTTGCCATCATCATCTAAGCAAACCGTGGTAGTAAAGGTTGGGGTCAAGCCTCCAAAAGAGGCAACTACTTTGTATTTTGAGAAAATTATTTTATGAGTAATAGTAAGCTGACTTAGGAAGAAAAATAAGTAATCCTTTGTTGTTCATTTTCTCTGGATCATGATAGAAGTTTTTGAAGAAGGCTAGGCACGTAGGCTGGGAATTGGATATAAGTGTTTTATAGTTGGAAGAGAGAATTTGATATATGATATCTGGGTAGAGATCTTTTAATAGATAGAGAGCTTGTAAATTTTTGTATTGGAGTGCAACGCACAACATACAGTGGCTGTGATAATCAGTTTTACTGGAGATTTTCTCTATTGTTACTAATTTATGAATCCTGCAAAACCAATTAGGATATTATTAGGCTTAAAGCAAAGATATAACAAAGCCAAAGCATATTTTAAATTAGGCATGCAAATTCTTTTACATATCTATATAATTTTCACAGTTTATTATCATTAATTTCTCAAAATTTTGAAAGGATTGTAGAATAGCTCCTTGCCATATTCTATAGAGGAATTTATTTCTTACTTCGAATTAGAGACAATTCCTAGATTGGGTTATAAATAAATATTATTCAAATTTGGGATATAAACATATATGAATGCATGCATACATACATATATTCTAGACTACTTATGCTTACTCATAGGAGAATATAAAAGATGGTATGAACTATAAATAACTGGATGGATAGGCTGAGTGTTCACACTAGTAAACGTAGTCTAAATCAAACTAGATATATGAGATTTGAGTGAATTATAAGAGAGAGCTTAAGGGAAAAGTTATAATCTCTCTCTAAGACATGTTTTATCAAACAAACTAGCTTCATAAATTGAATTAGTGAAGAATTGCTAAATACATGAATATTGTAAGGAATCTAAGGTAGCCGAACAACTTCCTACACTAACCTTGAGAGGAGAATAATGCAAAACTTTTACAAATCTTTAACAGTTATAAAAACAAACAAAAATAAACACAAGTATCATGCATACCACAACACAATGATTTACGTCATGGGGAAAACCCTTTTGGGAGAAAAACCCCACACTCCAAAAGCCGCCCAACATATTATTCAGAATATGGTATTTATCCAATAAGACAAAGTCTTATATCTTATTATTATCATCGTCTATATTGTATTTTCAATGCAAAGAATCTTTAAGAAATTCAAAGGAAGGTCTGAAATATATAATAGAGAAGATGAATTCTTTATTATTGTTCGAACTCTATAGATATTACATATTTGACTAGGATTCATTATTATCTATTGATTTAAAATTAATTATCTTGAGTAGAGGATATTATGTTTTCGTCATAAACCAAAAACCATAATACTAGGAGAGTAGATTACTCCTTTTGGCTATTTAAAGGACTCGAATAAGAGGCAACTGCCTAGGCCTAGAATGTTGTGAGAATGTAACATGGGTATTTGATTTAGAAGTGTTAAACCAACTTAGTCGTATAAACGACTCTAGTGAATCCTTCACTTTTTGAAATAGAATCTATTTGAGTAAGTTAAGCTTTAGGTTAGTTGAGTTAACCATAGGTC
This sequence comes from Sequoiadendron giganteum, assembly GCA_007115665.2. Lineage (NCBI taxonomy): Eukaryota > Viridiplantae > Streptophyta > Pinopsida > Cupressales > Cupressaceae > Sequoiadendron > Sequoiadendron giganteum. Next base: position 935,354,780 of record CM021100.1, on the reverse strand, counting down.
AATAAGATTTCCAAGTTGAGTTAGAGGTGGGTAAACTTACGACACTGCTTCCTAAGAAAGTGGATGAATATATTTCAAACTTTGGCCAAAGTAAGTGCAAAATTCTTTGCTAACACTTGTCAGTTCACTATGCTCTAGGTTTGCATAACTTGTTAGTAAAATCATACTTAGTTAGAGAATGTCTATAGTTGTATGGTCATACTTGTTATATAGGACACAACACTAGATACTTAGATGAAATTATAGAGGTTCTTATACTATACTCTTCGTCAAAGGGTACGGCCACTTCTAGTTGGAAGGTGTGTAGGGGATCGCCGATCTGTTGTTGGAGATAAAGCGCTTGGGTGATGCTCTCCCTCTTGTAGATGACATGTCGAGGCTTGTGAAATAATAGAGTAATCTAACTAATTATATCCTGACCTTGTTCTCATATGAAAATTATGAAACTGTTTACTTGATCATAAGTCTTATTTGCAAACTTTATTTGAAAAGATGTGTTTCATTTACATAATGTTTAGTTATGCTATTTCAATTATCAAATGTTATGTGATTTCCTTTATATAGAATGCAAATGGTGATATTAGAAAAGAAAAAAATTACCTTCCTATTTTGAAGGCATTGAACTATTTACTTCATGTTTTTAAAAACCTAGGTGAAAACTAAAAGAGTATGGTTAGAGTTGTTACATAATGGTATCAGAGCTACCAAGTTCAATACTTGGAACTATGAGCTCATTATTTAAACTTAAAATTCCAACATTAGCAGTAGCTAATGTTTGGATATTCTTGTGCCAGAATGGTGAGACTTAATATGATCGCCAGGAAATCAGTAATTGGTAACAAACAATACCTCAAGGCCAAGAAAGAGCGAGAAGCTCTAATGAAACCCTTAGAAGAGATTGACTACAAGGAGAGGGTATATATTGGTGACTCTGAAACCTTAATTGATGCTATAACACACTTTAAGAAAGAGAAGAAGTTGAGGGAGGAGGCAACCAAGACCATTGCACCCGTTCCTCAAGATGAAACAGACCAACCATCTCTTTCTAGAAATATACCAAGTGCATGTAGCACTAGCACCCCTATGGGTAGGCAAGAAGGAATGGAAGTGCACCTGTAAGTGCCTCCACCTTCTGAAATCATAGTGATACTCTGAAAGTGAATAGTAAACCGAAAAGATTATTCCCCTTGTCAATGATGAGTAGTTGTTCTATTAAATAAGGATGTTTTGTAATCCATAGATATTATAATAAAAAAATTGGAAAATTTTGGAAAAAATCTCTCTTTTATTTGATGAATGAATGATGAATTGCTTAAATGTTTATAATTGAATGGAAAATTAGAGGAACTAATTGAATGTTAAAAAAATGAAAATTCCAAGTAAATTAATAACTTAAACATGGTTTGAACCTGGACCAACCCTAGAGGAAGCTAGGAGGTGGGACAACCTTCTAAAAATTCAGAAACCAAGCTTGACCAGTTCTAGCTATGCTCAATGAGGTAAGGGAAAGAATTAGTAACCTTGAGCAAGAGGCTAGGGTCAAAGTAGGCCTAAGCATGAAGCATCCTAGGAAGGTGAGTATGAGAACTGAAATGAACACACCACCTTGAGTGAGCATGGAGAAAACAAATTGGAGTCAAGATTTGAGGTGGATAAAAGAAACCAATTGGCCCATGAGCTATAAAGGGATATGAAGAAGGTTACACCTCCCAAATTTGAAGGAGCTATGAGTGGAGATTTCATCGAGGCATGGCTCACAGAGATGGAAAAATACTTTGAGATTAGAAACTACTCTGAAGTAACCAAGGTTATTTGGGGAGTGTACCAACTATTTGGAGAAGTATCCACTTGGTGGATAAAAAAGAAAATGGAACTAGGGATGAGTTTTCTAAGTATGACATGGGATGAATTTGTGGTGATCTTTAGACAAATATGTTTGCCACAACTATACTTTGATAAAAAATTAATGGATTTTTAAAACTTGAGGCAAGGTGACTCATCTGTTAATGAATATTGGGAGGAGTTCACTTGTCTTTGGAAGTACTTGTTGGTGTGAATAAATGTCTTGTACCTAGCTAATTCACTCACTAGGTGATTAGGGGACATATTCACATGTTAAGTTTACTTAGGATATAAGATTCCTTCTAGAAGTCTTAGTTGGCTTTTCTAAAACTTATCTTATCTAGCTTATAACACTTGATTCCTAGGTAGTTAGGTTGTTATTTGTCTCATGTTATAGGATTAAGACACTTGTCATGATCTTGTCTAATCATATCTCTCACCTTGTATTTATAAGCAAGGCATCTCATGTACATTTGCATATTCAATCATATATTCAATATTTTAATATTGCATCCATTATTACAAATTTATGCTCTTTCTTTTCTCCTTTGTAGAAGGTCATTTTTGGTTTTGCAGGTGATCCTGAAGGCTTAAGTCCTTGAGTGACTCTAACAGTACGTTCCTTAGTATCAGAAGGATGAAATATTTCAGATAAGGAAATTCATTATGGGACTTAATGCCCAGATTGGAGGTGAGGTAGGCATTCATGGTCCTACTACCATGGACCAAGTATATGAGAAAGCAATCAAGCAAGAGCATAAGTTAAAGTCTATATCTGCATATAGGGAAAAGAACCACAAGAAGTTCAAATGGTCACAATCCTCTCAAACATTTAATAAAAAGGGTGACAAACATGACTTCAAGAAGAAAGGTGATAAAGGGTTTTCAAATAATTGGAATGAGTCTAGAGGTGATTGGATAAATAACAATAACAACCCCAAGAGGAACAAAGAGAACTTAGGAAATCCTTTTGAAAGGAAAGGACCTCCAGGGGGTGTTTCACATGTGACAGTGACCACTATGCTAACCAGTGTCCTAATAAGACACAAGGGATGCAACCTCGAGGGAACCCTTTACCATCGCAGCAATTGGCTTTCCAACAACGAATCCATGTAGTGTTGGACAATCGTCAAGCAAAGTACTAGATAACCACAATTGAGACTATGGGTATTTTATTTGGTAATGCCAATTTCATTTTAATAGACACTAGTGCTACTGAATGTTTTGTTTCTCCAAAAGTACTAAACAAGATATCTTGACAAGATGGTTTTATGAAAAAATCATGGTTAGTAGAATATACAAACCAAACAAGAGCTCAAGTAGAGCAGTGTTTGTTCAAAGATAAGGTTGAACTTTTGAGTTTCTCAATGGAAGTAAATCTATATGTAGCCCCCTTAGGATCTTTTGATGTCATTCTAGGGATAAATTGGTTATGGAGGCATAGGGCTAATGTAGATTGTTTTGCTAAAATGGTAGAATGTCTAGACGACCTTGGAAACAAAGCGTGTCTACAAGGTACACCTAATGCGATTAAGATAAGAAATATCAGTCGTTCAGCTAAAGAAGGCCAAGCAAAAAGGATGTCAACTCTTAACGGTCAAAATTGAGAAAATGGATGATTACAAGTTCATTTTCCATGATGACTTAATGTATTAGGAATCCCAAAAACTCCAAGGAGTGGAAGAAGAGGAATTTATGGAACAAGAAAGGTTAGACAAGGAGAAGTATCCTATTCTAAGGGATTTTGAGGATGTATTTCTACATGATTTGCATGGATTACCTCCTAAGAGAGCCTTTGACTTCTCCATAGATATAGTTCTAGAATCATAACCTATATCCAAAGAACCCTATTGAATGGCCACAACAAAGTTGATAGAGTTAAAGGCTCAACTGCAGGAGTTTCTATTAAAAGGGTTGATCAGACCTAGTGTATCACCCTAGGGAGCACCAGTAATATACGTTAAGAAGAAGGATGGCACACTATGCTTGTGTATAGATTATCATATGCTTAACAAATAAACGATAAAGAATAAGTATCTGATCAATGATCTCTTTGATCAAATGTGTGGGGCAGTTGCATTTTCAAAGATCGATCTTCAATCAGGTTACCATGAGTTAAGGCTTAAGGATGAAGATATCCATAAAACAACCTTAAGAACAAGATATGAACATTATGAGTTCACAGTCCTACCTTTTGGATTGATGAATGCATTAAAAATATTCATGAATCTAATGAACAACGTGTTTAGAGACTATCTAGATAAGTTTGTTCTTATGTTTCTAGACGACATTCTAATATATTCTAAGAATGAGGAAGAACATCTCCAACACTTTCATATTGTTCTTCAATGTCTAAGGGAACATAAGCTTTATACTAATATTTCAAGGTGTACCTTCTTCCAAAAGGAAGTACAGTATCTGGGTCATGTATTTTTAGAAGAGGGAATTGCAGTAGATCCATCAAATATCAAAGCCATTGCTAAAGTAGTCTGCATCGAAGAATGTGCATAAATTTCATAGTTTTATAGGTTTGGCTAGGTATTATAAAAAGTTTGTGGCTAAATTATCAAGAATAGCTTTCCTCATTACCTCTCTGCAAGGGAAAGGAAAAAGGTTTGAATGGTTAGAAAAATATCAAGAGGCGTTTGACCAATTAAAGAAGAAGTTAACTACGACTCTAGTTCTAAAAGTACCAGATCCAGAAGGTCATTTTGTGGTCATCATCGATGCCTCGAAAGAAGGATTAAGTAGGGTACTTATGCAAGAAGGGCGAGTTATCGCCTATGAATCTAAAAAATTGAATACTTATGAACAAAACTATTCTCCACAAGATCCTAACCTAGTAGCACTTGTTCATGTATTGCAAATGTGGAGGCATTGTTTGCTTGGGAAACCTTTTGAGTTAAAGACATACCATCAAGGTCTAAAGTATTTGTTTACCCAACCAAATCTAAATGCTCATAAAAGATATATTGAGCTAATATCTGACTATGATTTTGAAATCAATTACATAAAGGGAAAAGATAATTGAGTTATAGATGCCCTAAGTCGAAGGATGCATATCTCCTTGATGATATATATTCATTTTTATTTCAAGAATCAAGTGTTGCAAAATTCCAAGGGAGATGAATATTATGAGTAGGTTAAACAAGCTCTCATGGAAAATTCTCAAGATTCGAGGTATGATGGGTTTCATTTTGAACCAGCTGGACTGCTAAGATTCAGAGGAGGGATGTATGTACTAGACCCTGAGGAGTTAAGGAATACAATGTGGAAGGAAGTTCATTCTGCACCATATTCAGGACATCCTAGAGTGAAAAAACTTTTGGTTGATGTGAAACCATTATATTTTTGGAAAGGAATGAAGAGAGATGTTGCAAGGTTTGTAGCAGGTTGTCTAGAATGATATAGGGTGAAAGCAGAATATCATTACCCGACAAGACTTTTATATCCTCATGAAATTCCAGAGTGGAAGTGGCAAATCATTAGTATGGATTTTGTACAAGCTCTTCCTATGTCAAATAATAGGCATAATGCTATTTTGGTAGTGGTGGGAAACTCACCAAGGTAGCTCATTTCATACTGAGACATTTGATAGATGGGGTACCAGTCATAGCCTACAAATCTGTGCAGGAAGTGTTTAGGTTGCATGGTGTTCCTAGGAAGATTATCTCAGATAGGGATGCACACGTAATGTCAAGGTTTTGGAAAACCCTACTCTCCTCACTTGGAACTCAGTTGAACATAAGTTCAACATATCACCCTAAGACAGATGGTTAGATAGAAAGAGTAAACCAAGTGTTGGAAGATCTATGGAGAATGTATTGCATGGATCAACAATACAAGTGGGAAGATCACCTATCACTGATAGAATTTTCTTATAACAATTCTTATCATTTTGCTATCAAGATGGCTCAATTTGAAGCACTTTATGGAAAAAAGTGTTGAACTCCTATAAGATGGGATAAGGTAGAAGATAGGATTAGCCTTGGTCCATAAATGCTATAAAAAATGGAGGAGCGGATCAAGTTGATCAAGAAAACGCTAGCAAAAGCAAATGATAGGTAAAAAAGCTTATGTTGATGCTAAGCATATACCAAGACATTTCACAATACAAGAAAGAGTTTTACTATGAGTCAAACCACAAAAGAGTTTAATTAAGTTTGAAAAGTCATCCAAACTAGGTCCTCACTATGTGGGCCCCTTCAAAGTTCTTGAAGAAGTCAACTGAATCATATACATAATTTCTCTACCACCAGATTTTGTCAGGATGCATAACATCTTTCATGTATCATACTTTAAGAAATATATACCAAGTGGTAATCATATCATTGATTGGAATGCATTATAGGTACATGAAACAGGAGTGGTAATGATTGAATCTCTCAGAGTGCTCAAAACGTGCAAGAAACACCTGCATAACAAAGAGGTAATTCAGTGCAAGGTCTAGTGGGATCAATATGCAGAAGACACTGCTATGTGGGAAGATTACAATGATATTAAACAAATATTTCCTCATCTTGTACATTCTTTTGAAAACTCATAAGAAACAAATTTTGTTCTTTTAATATGTTGTGATACTTTGAATGGTTGAGGATGATGATCCCTTTGGGGGGAGATATGTTACACCCAATTGTTGATTTACCAAATTACTTTAACCTTTATGTTTAAATACAATTTTAATGCATGATGAAGTCATTATGGTATCTCACAATTGGATGAAATATATGTATATGCAATGTGATGAATTTGCTTTTAAATGATTATATGATGCTTAAACAGTATTGTGATTATGTTTTAAATGTAATCAACTAACTACGTGAATGTTGCTCTAAGTGAAATGTAAGAATGTTTGTACCCTCCAGAGGGAGAGGGAGAGTATCACCTAGGAGAGGAGTTGGTATATGGATCATTTGGTATTGCTATCTGAGTTGACACACACACTCAGGTTATTTGAAAACCTCGTCAATTCAATTAAAGTATCGAGTTGGTGAGTCTTAAATCTAAGTTGATAGGTTAAGTGTCGTTAGATAAAATAAAAACCCTAATGTTAAAGATTCTCTTAAATCGTCAAATTAAATTGATTTCTAATCTTTTGAAAATAGTAAATATAATCTATATGTATATATATAACGAGTTAATGCACATACATGTACGTATGTAAATATGAATATATATAGATACAATACTTTAATATTTATATATATGTATATGGTGATAAAAGAATAAGGAAATATATACATATATATTAACGTATATATAATTTTATTTTATTTTTTATTGATTGCAATTTGAATGCCATATTAATATGTCAGAGTTACCACTTTTAAGCCGTGTAAGGCTAAGCTGATTTTAAAGGCTTTTTGAAGAGCATTTAAAAGTTAATATGGGCACCATGTTTTAGCGCCAGCTTGGGAATTACTGAATCATTCAGGGAGCCATGTAGGTGGCTGAGTAAATTCACTTTATCATCTCAAGTTAAAAGCCACATAAAGTTGATGAGAATTAGTCTGCACATGCTCCTTTTTATGTGGTCTCCATGGCTTGTGCGATGAGTATTTGAAGTGATGTGAGTTGTGGCATGGCTGTTATGAGTCACATCTTTCATAAAGGCTATTACTGTAGGTTTCAAATTGCATTGAACAACGATATGTAGTTGTGGGTTTTTGGATTTGAATAATACAATCAATGCTATTCGCGGTGGTAGTCTTAAGAGCTGCATAAGTAATCATTTGAAACTGTATTATTTTTGCCATCATCATCTAAGAAAACCATGGCAGTAAAGGTTGGGGTTGAGCCTTCAAAAGAGGCAATTGATTTCTATTTTGAGAAAATTCTTTTATGAGTAGTGGTAAGCCAACTTAAGAAGAAGAATATGTAATCCTTTGTTGCTCATTTGCTCTGGATCGTGAGAGAAGTTTTTGAAGAAGGTTGGGCACGTAGGCTGGGAATTGGAGATAAGTGTTTTATAGTTGGAAGAGAGAATTTGATATATTATATCTTGGCAGAGATATTTTAATAGATAGAGAGCTTGTAGAGTTTTGTATTGGAGTGCAACGCACAACATACAGTGGTTGTGATAATTAATTTTACTAGAGATTTTCTCTATTGTTACTAATTTTTGAATCCTACACAGCTAGTGAGGATATTATCAAGCTTAAAGCAAAGATATAACAAAGCCAAAACATATTTTAAATCAGGCATGTAAATTCTTTTACGTATATGTGCAATTTTCACAATTTCTTATTATTATTTTTTCAAGTTTTTGAAAGGATTGTAAAATAGCTCATTGCCATATTCTATAGAGGAATTTATTTCTTATTTCAAATTAGAGGCAATTCCTAGTTCGGGTTATAAATAAATATTATTTCAGTTCGAGATATAAACATATATGAATGCATGTATATACACATTTTCTAGATTACTTATGCTTATTCATAAGAGAATATAAAAGATGGTATGAACTATAAATAACCAAATGGATAGGCTGAGTGCTCATAACAGTAAACGTATATTTTAATCAAACTAGATATATGAGATTTTGAGTGAATTATAAGAGAGAGCTTAAGGGAAAAGCTATACTATCTCTCTAAGTTGTGTTTTATCAAACAAACTAGCTTCATAAATTGAATTAGTAAAGAATTGCTAAATATGTGAATATGGTATTTATTCCAATAAGACGTCGTATATTTTATTATTATCATTGTCTATATTGTATTTTCAATGCAAAGAATCTTTAAAAAATTCAAAGAAAGGTCTAAAATATATAATAGAGAGGATGAAGTCTTTATTATAGTTCAAACTCTATAAATATTAAATATTTGACTAGGAGTCATTATTATCTATTGATTTGAAATCAAATATCTTGAGTAGAGGACATCATGTTCTTGTCATAAATCGAAGACCATAATACTAGGATAGTAGATTACTCCTTTTGTCTATTTAAAGGACTCGAATAAGAGGTATTTGCCTAGACCCAGAATGTTGCGAGAACACATGGTATTTGAGTTAGAAGCATTAAAGCTACTTAGTCAAATAAACAAATTTAGTGAAGCCTTCACTTTTTGAAATATAATCTCTTTGAGTAAGTTAACCTTTGTGTCAAATCAGTAGTTGAGTTAACCATAGGTTATTAATATTTCCAAGTTGAGTTAGAGGTTGGTGAACTTACGACACCGCTTCCTAAGAAAGTGGATGAATATATTTCAAACATTGGCCAAAGTAAGTGCGAAAGTCTCTTCTTGCACTTTTCGGTTCACTATGCTCCAAGTTTGCATAACGTGTCAGTAGCTTCACAGTTAGAGAATGTTTATAGTTGTATGATCATACTTGTTATGTAGGACACAACACTAGATACTCAAATGGTCATACTAGAGGTTCCTATACTATACTCTTCGTCAAAGGGTAGGGCCACTTCTAGTTGGAAGATGTGTGAACGATCGTCGGTCTATGGTTGGAGGTAAAGCGCTTGGGTGATGCTCTCCCTCTTACAGATGACACGCTAATTCTTGTGAAATAGAAGAGTAATCCAAATAAGGATATCCTGACCTTGTTCTCATATGAAAATTATGAAACTGTTTACTTGATCATAAATCTTATTTGCAAAGATGTGTTTCATTTACATGATGTTTTAGTTATGTTATTTCAAATATGAAATATGTGATTTCCTTTATGCAGAATGAAAATGGTGATATTAGGAAAGAAAAATTTTACCTTCATGTTTTTAAGGCATTGAACTATTTACTTCATGTTTTAAAAACTTAGGTGAAAACTAAAAGAGTATGGTTAGAGCTATTACAATTAGGTGGTAGAACCAAACCACAATGTTCCCTTCCACCAAATTAGATACCTTTGTAAATCATCACACTTATCTTATTTTTCTTTCAACCTCTTGTTGGATCAAATATCCTCCCCCTGTACCAATTGGCTCTCTTTCTCTTTTCCTAGCTCCTTGAAGGCTTAGTGTTCCTCCTCTAAAAATTATCATGGATCTTTGCATCACGTAGTCCACCTTTTGTTGCACCTACACATAAACCATTAAAAATTACTCATAAGTTTTCTCATCCTTTTTAGTATGCCATTTAGGCATGCTTTCCAATTCATCTTTCGTGATGAGGTCTTCATTTCTTAGCTTTGCATGGTGTCATTCACAAGACATTTTATTTTATTTTCCTCCTTTTCTACACAACAAATGCTTGTGCTTCTATTTCCTCCCTTAGTCACTCTTATTTCCTCTCCAAGAAAGTGATGATCTTCTACTCCCTTTTCATTAATAATTAGATTCTTTAGACATTTCTCTAGCTACTTCTAACTCTTTGTGTTCTCTAAAACCAATAGGAATTCATCACAAATGGGGCTCTTAAAGATCTCCATCAAACTTTTAACTCCTTCTCTGATGTGGATTACTTCCACTATTATAACATCTTGGTTCACCTTGTATGATAGGTTGCATTCCTCCATTATAGTCTTCCAACTCTTCTCTTGTATTGTAATATTCAATACCTTCCCCTTATTAAGGGTAACACATCTCAAAAGCATCGCCCCACTCATCCTCTTTATCTTCATCCCATCCTTCTATCTCTACTTTATATCTCTTGGAATATCACATTTAAGAATCTTCTATCCATTAATAATTTTGCCAACTCTTCAAGAGATTTAAAATTTCCTTGTTCTAACAATTATATCCCTTGGCTAATCCTTGGCTCTATGGTTTTCCTCCTTGAATATCTTTCTCAAAATGTAAGCATTTATCCTCTTTTTTGCATCATGATATAACTCCATATTTGCATGCACAACCAAAAACCAAATACATAGTTGCAACTCTAAACTATTAAAATTCTCCTCATAATTCATCTATCGAAGCTTGATTTATTGCATGCACAATAATAGTCTTCCCCACACCATATCACTAATGTTGCACCATTATCCTTTGGTATGTACAACCTCATTTTTTCCTAAATGACCTCTTCTTTCCTCCACACTATGCTGGCATCTTCCATATTATTTGTAAACTCCCACTATTTAGCATGAGTGACCCTTCCCTTATTTTTTCCACATAGTTTTCTCAATATGGTTGCACCTCATATCAAATCACTACACCAACAACCCTTTGTTATTCCACACAAGAGTCAAATTCATCCAAGATTGTTGTGACATGCCAACATACTGCACCAACCCCTTTCTTGTGTTCTTATGCCACGCTCTAACATTCCTTTAGCTATGACATCTTATCATGATGTGCCACACCATATCTCTATATGTTGGCCTTCATCCATACTTGTGCTCAACGTAACAAAGTGCCATCATTTCCTTTCCCATATCATTCTACTTTACCTTTATCGGTTCAAATGAATTTCTTGCATAAAAGTTGAAACATTACCAATCTTAAAGAAATTAGATTTCCACAGTTCGTATTGCTAAATAGTGTGCTTTTCTAGACTTTACTGTGTATAATTTGTTTGCATCAACGTTTCGGATCACACTCCATGATCCATCATCAAGATGAGAAAAGAGTTGAGAGAGAAAAATCCAAAAAAGCACGTAAGTACCAATCTTCTTACATATCGCATGCACACCTCTCCTCAATGCCAAGCATATAACAAATCTCCACACTGGTTTATTCGTTACACAACCTTCATGCCATTCTCTTTGACCATTGAAATAATAGGCACAAACACGTGATAATTTTCTCTGATGCTAAATTGATACAAACACTTCTCTGTCTCTAATCTACAACTTAGTAAACTCACTTCAAATGAAAACAAACACAACAAACTAAAAAAATGAAGTAAAAAAATATACAAATTTAAATAAATGTCCATCTAAAAACAAAATATTTGATTTACAATATGACAACATAGTTTTATATGTCATAACTCAAAATACCTAGTGGCAAAGTTCCCTCTAGGCTACAACCAATGTGCAATGAATACCCCTCATTCCTAGAAAAAAGGGTTGTATTTGAAAGATGTCGTCACTAGCCATCTATAGTGAGTGGAGGGAATTAGTTTGCATAAAGTAGCCATCACCATTAATTCAGGTAATTGTTGGTATTAGTAATTACCTATGTGCATGCAAGACTCCCAATTCAATTCTAACTCTTCAAAAATGAGCATGTACAATTCCCCCAAATGTTGGAGTAGTTTAAACAACCCAAAAAAATAGTAAAATTGATGTCCACTAATTTACCAAAATTGATGTTTATTTAAAAGGGGCGAAAAAAATTATTCTAGAAGAAACCATAGAGTACATCAGGAGGCCCAAATGACCCAATTCATCAGACCAATCAGTCATAAGATCCATAGCAAAACCATGCAAATGCAAACTAGAAACCAAACCAAGCCCAAAGAAGTCATCCAACCTCAACATAAGGCTACACCTTCTGATCCTCATGAAGATATTTAGCCAAAGTGTCACTTTTAACCTAATCCAACTATCGCCAATCCACCACATTCCAAGTCTCCCTTCCTTCAAAGGCCTATTTAGCCAAACAATCAACAACTCTGTTCCATTCCCTGGGGATGAGGACAAACAAGATGGTGTCAAAATTTGAAGCAAGAATGAGGATTTGCTTCACAATAAACACCAGTCTCCAAGAAGAATCCTGAAAATCTCTTTGATTAAGCAAAGAGACCAACATCATGGAATCTGTCTCATAAATCACATCCCTCCATCCCAACTCACAAGCTCTCTCCAAAGCCTTAAGAATAGCTCTAGCCTCCATTTGGTTGTTAGATTGCACCCCCACGAAAATGGAGAAGAACTGAAGGGATCCTCTACTATCCCGACCAACTCCTCCAATCCCAGCAGCACCAGGATTCCCTCAAGTAGATCCGCTAGTGTTAATTTTGAGAATGCCTTCAAGAGGAGGGCACCACTTCCCCAATATATTCACATTCTTAGAAGAATTAAACCTAATTCCTTGAGACACTTGAGGAACATGAGATAGAAAAATCTCAAGGGAAGAGGCGGTATGCCTGTCAAAAGATGACATAGACTCCCCCAAGACAAACTTAGATAAAATAGTTTCTTTAATAATACTTAGCACCTTGTTCCAAACCTGCAAAGCCAGCTCCCTGCACTCATAAAAAATGCAACGATTTCTTTCTAGCCAAATCTGCCATATAATGATGGATGGCCCCAACTCCCAAGCCGCCACCAAACAAGAAGCAACAGTTGGGGGAGGACCCAAGTTCTCCCAAAAATCTTGCAAAGATAGAGCATATCTAAATGGTCTTTTCCATAGCTTCCACTAAAGTCTCCAAATTTCTAAAGCAAAAGTACACTGAAAAAATAGATGATTTGTGCTCTCCTCATTGTTGCCACATAGGAAACAGAGAGACGACCCACAAAAACCTCTTTTCTTGATATTCTCCCAGGTTAAGCATTTATTATGGCTTAATAGCCATAAGAATAGATTACACTTGGGTCACCCTACCTTATTCCAGATTTTCTTCCACCAAGGAAAAATTCTCCCCTTAGTGTAACGGGTCACCAAAGTGGCATACCCTTGGCCCACATAATAGATACCCTTAGATTCATGCCCCCATGCAAGCATATCACTGTCTTTAGAGGAACAACAAGGCCTATCAACAAGAATAGACGCCAACTCATCCCCTAGATCTTGAGAACCACCTTCAGGCCAACTTTCTGTATTTCGCCACTAATAGATTAAAGAGCTTCCCAAGAACGAAGCACATTTGAAACAACTCACCTTGTACCACCGAACAACCAAAAAATTTCACTTAAAAGTCTGAGATGAGGAAAAGAAGACATAATAGGAGGGTGACCATCCCAAGAGTCGGACCAGAAAAGAGCATGTTTCCCTTTCTGAATGATCTAGAAAAGGTCATCCTTAATAAGAGTCAAACCTCTTTTAATAGTGTTCCAAATCATAGAGCCTTTACCAAACAACTTCATGTGAGAGATATCCTCATTTGCCACTCCACCCAAGTATTTGTGGTTCAAAACCCGGGCCCATGGCTGTTCAGGAAATTTACACCAACTCCAATATAATTTTGTCGCTGAGGCAAGACTATTTTGCTCAGACTGTCTAAGCCCAAGGCCACCATTCTCCTTTGGATTGCAAACCTGGTCCCAATTCACCAAACTCCACTTACGGGTGTCAAGATTCCCTGCCCACAAAATTTTTTTGGTGAGGGAATCAAGCTCTTTGAGCACACTCTTCGGCGCAGAGAGCGCCATGAACCTGTACAAAGGGAGAGCCTAGAGGACAAAAGACACAAGAGTCACCCTACCAACAAAAGAAAGCCATCTAAAGGTCCAGTGATTAACTTTAGACCAAAATTTGTCCAAGATCTTTTGCCAGTCATGCTTCTTCAAGGTACTAGCACAAAGGGGAATTCCCAAAAACTCCAAAGGAAGATTGCCAATCTGGACGTGAAGAATATTGGCAATTGTATTCTGGATCAAAGCAAGAGTATTGAAAAAAAGGATCCGAGACTTATTATCATTGATTTGTTGGCTAGATGCAACCAGATAAATGTCCAAAAGCTTCCTGAAGTTAATTGCCTCCTCAATAATTCACCAATATTGATTCAAATCATTAAGGCATGGTGAAATTTTCATAATAATGTGTGAAGTTAGCTCATACAAGGATTTAGTTCTCTCCCCTCAATGTTTGCCATAATCATTTTTGCTTCAATATTTTTTATAAAGTTAGTTTGAAGGCCAGTTGTAATATTTTCATGGAATTGATTTTCTATTAATATAAAAAGTACTTGATGTTTTAGGTGTCTTTTTAGGTTTGGACCAAGCTACAGATAATTTGGCATATGATTTTCCTTTTGAGAACCAAAGGAATTTCCTTCCTTCCCTTTTTAATGTATTATTCAAATATTGTACTCTTAGGTTTTGACCCAAAAGGTAGGCACAAACAATCTAAGTATACTTATAATGGGTATATATGGCTCATAACTAATTTGCTTATGGGAAATATTATGCACTTTATTTTTCACTTTACACTGTTTTGTTTGGATGCTCAAGTACACAATCCTAGCAAATGATTTTGACCTATTTGGAACTTCTACTTACCTTGGTGTCTAGTTGACTCTCAAAAATAGAACTTAACCCCTACTCAAACAATTTTTAGTTCTTAGACTATCAATTTTTATTCTTGAGTCAAATTTGTAGGTCTGAAAATGAGCCAAGTCAAATTGCAACATATATTTAACCCTTACGTTCAAGTTTCAAATTTACCTAAGGCTTAGATTGACTTAGTTTCAACTAGCCATTATGTGTCAACTCCCTTGCCAAAAAAATTAAATTGTGTGCCTAGGTTGTGAATAAAATGACACCATCCCTAGATTATTATCCATCAAGCATTATCTATAATCCCTCACTCAAAATCACTTAGTACTAGCATTGTCACTCAAAAGAGCTCTTACCTCAACCATCACAACATTTTGCATCAACTTTTTCAATTGCATAAATCTCTTGTCAACAGGTTCTGAAACCTTAGTTTTGCACTACTTCATTGCATCACTTTACGATGTTGTCAAGGTTGAAGGGTTCAATTAAGGACTAACAAACCTTGTAATAAAATAAAAAACTCAAATTGAATGTGCAACAAAATAATCAGGTATACAAATTTTATTGATTCAAATTATAATAGCTTATGAGTTTGATATATGCTAGGCATTAGTCATTGGATTACAAATAGATCTTAAAGATCAAAATATCAATTAAATCTTCCCACTTATCAAGGATAGCTTCCTTTTAAAAAAAAATCCTTCGTATCCTATTAAGTCTTTGTATATACAAAAGATGTAGAATTGATGTGCATTGGCTAGAAATGTAGTACACCATAATGGACATGATAAGGATCAATGACCCCAAAATTAAATGATTTGATCAACGATTAACCTTAGAAATTGGTGTATCACCTTGTGTAGCATGTAGATTCACTAATAATATGCAAAATTATCATCTACAATGTACTTCAAGCTTTAAGTCTCCAAATTTAATGTGATTTCATTCATTACCCCTCTTAGGACCCATAATGAGGTAGATAACATTAAGAATTGTCTGCAATTTTCAAATACTTAATGCATCATTCAAATAAGTTACCATTACACTTAATGCTCATTGAGATAACATGAATGCTATTATTAAAACTACATGAAAATTGGATGGAACATGTAGGATGTTTTATTGGACTTATGTTCCCAACCACAATTCAAGATCTTCAAAATTAGTTGCCGCATAGTTCACTTAATGTCAACTATGTCTATTGTTACAAACGTAAAGCTTTGGTCTAGCAATCATAAGTATAATAAGTTGTGGTGTCACAAACCTAATGTAGAAACCCAAAACATTTAGAAACTAGAGAAAAACACATAAAACAAACATTAAAAGAAATAAAAAGTTAAATGAATTGCTCTTACATTAGAAATTCCTAGTATTTGAAAAGTAAGTCTCACTTTTGTTCAAGGATTTGAGTTAAAGATACCCAAGTTGATCAACCTTAGCTCTAGACATCCATGTAGAATCCATAACCAGCTTGTCTTCCACTTCACCAAATATTCTTCATATTTTTCGTTTCTTGTGTTCCTTCTTATTCTAGTATCAATTGTTTCTTTAATTTCTTTTGTTTCCTATTTAGGCACTTATTTACCCCAATCTATCTCCACCATGAGATTTGATTATCTTTCATGATAATCATATAACTCTATAATTTAAAATACTAATGAAATTGTTGGTGTGAATAGAGTGTTTGACCTAATCAATTCATCACCTAAGTTCTATTCATATTAGTTAAGTTTACTTAGGATACATATAGGATGCTTATCCCTTTATGTCTCAAGTCATAAAATAAGACACATTTCATAATCTTATGTAATACTATGTCTCACCTTAATTATATATAACCAAAGGCTTCCCTTTGTATTCTCAATCTATTCCAATCCATTCTAATTGATCTTCATTGTATATTTGCATCTTTTGATAAAATAATATTATTCTCATATTTGATCACTCATGTTTTTATTGAAGCTCCTAGAGCTTGAGTAGCTTCATCTATAGCCAAATTACATGGTATGGAGCATTTTATACCAACTCTTACAAATATACCAAAGATCTTATGACAATTCAACTTCACATGCATTTCTTGAATTTAATTTCTTAATAATTTTACAAGAACCAAATTTCTTCACTTTGAGCTTATTATATGTCCCTTGTGGAAATCTATCTTATAAAATATCACTTCATCTCCTATTACATACTCCTTTTGTCTCCTATTTTGAACTGTGGCCTTTATACATATGATTTGTTTTCTCCAACTAAATTATTATTTCTTGATGTAACTTTTTCATATATCCTACATAATTTTCAACTATAGCACTCTTCTTGTGGTTGGAAAGAAAATCTCTAGACTCCAAAGCCTTATTTGAATTTTTTCCTCATACAATTTCCAATGGCAACTTGCATGTACTTCTATTTATTAAATTAGTATCAAGATCCATCCTACAAGTTTGTGAAAGAGGTTGATCGTTGTAGGCTAGATCTTCTAATGATAAGTGTTGGGCAGAAGATTCAAATAACTTGATTTGTTTGTAAATAGATCGAACCATAAGGCATTTAGTTCAAAGCTGAAAATGCCTCCTAAAATGATGTATAGAGTATGAGGTATACTCCATGTGTGGAGAAAATTCGATAAATGCTATATATGATTAGGAATGTTAAGATCTGATTGGATATAGTAGAAGAATATAGAATAAGTGTATTCTTAACCCTAGGCCTAATGAATATGATGGTAAAGAAAATATCATACTAGATGAAGACGACAAAGATGAAATAATGCTGAAGGCTATTTTTAGTGAAAAAAAATTGAGTTGATTTTTAGGAGGTTTCTTCCACAGCGTGTCAAATTATGATATTGCTATCAAGATTCAACCGTGTAGTTTTCGAGTCAAACTCATTGACCCTTGATTCATGAATCATGGGTCAATGAGTTTGACTCAAAAACTACACGGTTGAATGCTGATAGCAATATCATGAGTTGATTTTCTTAATTATTATGATAATTTGAATCATAAAGAGTTGATTGATTGGACTACCATGAGTATGAGGAATTTAGGGTTAAGTCACAATTTCCAAATTACTCTTATCATTACAACATTTGAATTCATTATTTGTTGTCTTCCAACTTTTATCAAAACACTCAAATCAAATTCATTGGCTTGACCAAAGAGAAACCACCTACAAAATAAGCTCGAAAAGATGCAACATAAACACCACTAGTTTTCATTGCAAATCCAAACACTTGAGGCTAATCTTTGTTTGCAAGTACTAAAGGTTTGCTAACATCAAAGTTGAATGTACAAATCAAGGATGAAGGCCACATGCAGGAAGATCACTTATGCAACATTTAAGTCGGTAACAATAATATAATTCACAAGTCACGGTTTTCCGAGTTTGTTCATCTTATAGATCCTAACATTAGATTCTAGGTCACTGCCAACTGTCACAAATAAATTTATCTTCTTTTCATCAATATCAAGGTATACATTTATTCTTGTTATTTCATTCTATTTTTATATTTATCAAAAGTGTGATTTTAACTCACTGCTCATCTAGTGTAATTTATTTATTATTGCTTTATTGCATTTATTTATCCTAAACATTTATGTACAGATGTCTTATTTCCTACAAATATATATACACACACCTCGAGATCATTGACAATAATCAACTTGACGCACATCGCTTGCATGGTAGAGTTGCCACATTTCTAATTTCACAGTTTGGTTAAGATCTCTGAAGTGACATATTGTTCAAGTATGATCTGAATGATATTGTATTATTCGATATAAACAGAATTAATGATTTCGTTGTACATAATTCAAAGTGTTGTTAGATATCATAGTGGAATAAAAACCTTAACCAAGGCAAAATCTTCAACCAGTGGGATATTGCACATTTTTTGGGAAAAGTAGACATACCTGTAAAACACACACCTCTAAGCACCGTTAGTAACACAGTGGAGGCTAACACAGAAACCCAGGGATTTGCATCCTAAAGTCATGCTTCCGAATTGGTAAATTTTAGTACATGTAGTCCTTATGTGCAAAATTTTAACCTCTAGCCAATTAAAAGAGGCGCATTGCTTTATGCTGGTGCTTCTGTTCATTTTTCAAATAGAAATGTAAAAACCATCAATGGTAAAAACAAGTAGCATTATATCTCATTAATCAGCACTAGAAACACATCCAAATTTTCCTGTGCTTCAGACATGCCCAACTGATTTCACATATATGTCTCAAATCTATATTCGTTCTCGTCACTTTTAGCTTGTACATGCATATCATTGTAAACAATAGCTTGTCCATTTGCAATCCTCCACAGCAAAAAAAACCAACAAATAAGACCATGGCACATTATTTCTATTAACCTTATGAAGAGTTTATGAAGAAAATCCTAGATAAATGCTCACTCTGCCAACTATTACTTCCATGAATCCATACGATACACACTAGCCATTGAAAAGTTTCATTTATAAATAAAAGAAGAATAGTGATTACACATACACAAAACAGTTCCGAAGAGCCTTACCCGTCTATAAGAATAGCTCCAATAATTTGATATATTAAATAAATGCTCACTCTACCAACTATTGCTTCCATGAATCCATGCTATGCACAGTGGTCGATAAAATTCTCCATTTATAAACAAAGGAAGAATAGTAATAACACATACAAGAAACAGTTCAGAAGAGCCTTACCCGTCTACAAGAATAGCTCCAATAATCTAATATATATAATAAATGCTCACTCTGCCAACTATTACTTCCATGAATCCATGCCATGCAGAGTGATCACTAAACGGCTTCATTTATGAAAAAAAGGAAGAACAGTGATTATACATACATAAAATTGTTCAGAAGAGCCTTACCTGTCTACAAGTATAGCTCCAATAATTTGATATATCTAATGAATGCTCACTCTGCCAACTATTAATTCCATGAGTCCATACCATGCACAGTGGTCACTAAAAGGCTTCATTTATAAAGAAAGGAAGAATGGTGATTACACATACACAAAACAGTTCAGACGAGCCTTACCTGTCTACAGGAATAGCTCCAATAATCTGATATGTGTATATATATAGAAGGATGAGGCCATGTATGAATGTGAAACAAAAATTAGTTTTACAGCAATTTATCCATGGAAAGCAGACCTGCATATGCTCTCTAGCATACTTCAGTGCAATGAATAAGGTTCCATATAAATAAAGGAAGGAGAAATTATGATTACAAGTAACAAAACAGTTAAGTGCTTTACCCGTCAACATGAATAGAAGCCATGGGGATGAATCCATGTATAAACATGAAACAGAGACCATGGTGTTTTAGAGCAATCATTCCATGAAAAGCAAACCTGTATATACTCTTAAGCATGCTAGAGTATATTGAGCTAGAGTGTAACGAACAACAATTGCCTTGGAAAATCTTATGTTTACCATTACAAGAGAGAGCTAACAACCATAGGTGTACTCAACAAGACGCGTTCAGAGTGTAGAGATTAATTTGAACAGAGAACTGACTTTCATATAGAACAGAGTGGTTACCTGCAAGCACATAATACGTCTAACATAGGAGTTGGATGAGTATTATACACCGGCTTCGCATTTCATGACATTCAGGGCTCAGTCATGCTAAACTTTCCTTCAGTCATCCAAATTTATCTACAACACATGCTGTGCCTAATGAAATGTAGTAGCACCATGATTTATAAATGGCATAATTAGCCCCTTGAGCAGCCAGCAACACAGTTATCTGCTGATTTTATATCACAATGAACATTCATAGAAGAACCAGCATTCTTTGAACCAAAATCCTCTGCTGGGATTTCTTTGATCGATTTTCCCTTAAAAAAATGTTTTCTTGAAAGAGTCTTGCTTAAAAATGACTTCTTATTACAACTAGGCATCTGCATATGCCATTTTCTTCCTGGTATGTCAGCCATGTAATCTGAACGAACATGGCTCTGCTTTCCAGAGGAGGGAAGACCATTCTCATCAGTGGCAATTCTGAACCTTGGACATCTGCCCCCAGACGTAGGCATTGCCTGTAGCCCGCTAACAGAAGCTGATTGTTCAATATTAGATACCAGAGTAGTATTAATTGCTCCAGCACATGATGGGCATGGTGGATCATGCTTTTGTGACTCGGGAATAGTCTGATCTAGGCAATCTGCATGGTAAACATGGCCACAAGAGAGAACCCCTGAAGGTGGGAAATCTCCACATCTTATCATCCTATGTGAGCTCCATGGTGATTTCTGTGATAACCATCTTTCACATAACCCACATCTCAGAACTTCTGAAGTTAATGAGCCAGAACCACAATGCAGATTTTTGTACTTAGTGTTTTCAGTTTCCCAGCCAAAATCAGGACTATTTGCACTAGTCAACCCATTTCTCTCTCTTTGAGAAGATGAATTAAACTCAGGAAAGGATTGCATTGAGCCAAAGTCATCTCCAAAAGGTTTTGGTTCATGAACAGAATTATCAGGCCACCGAAATGAATTCCTCCACTCAGTAGATGTATATCTATTGCTATTGACCACTTGACCATCAGTTTCCATAACCTGATCTGGAAAAGGCATTGGATGGACTGGCTTTGACATAAATGAGTAACGACCAGAAAATCCTTTATGTGCAGGAGGAAAATGTATGACTGCATTTTGCTCACAATCCCCGATGTCTGAATAAGATGATGCAGAATCAGCACTACAAGGACATGTAGATGCTCCAGTGCCAAGACATCCCTGGAAAACCACACAACTAGATTTATTCAATTGCACTTTTTGTGGTCCTCTCAAAATTTAAATGCAGTAGGCATAACATCAATTACCTCTTTGTATGATCGAAATGAGGAGGCAGATCTTGATTCTGAAACAAAGAATATGAGTTAGCAACTACATATTTTTATCTGAATTTAAAGGATAATAACTCAACAGAATTTTGAGCACCAAGCAATAATCAATAGTATGCAATGCACTATGATACCCAGAAATTAGTACAACAGTGACAACACAAATCAACTACATAGAAATAATTCTGATCTTTAATCACGTCAGGAACAGTTACAAAACTGGAATACCTTCTAAATTCTTGTATCATGATCTATATAGAGAATTTTTTTTTGTAAAGGATAGCAAAACTACCACATACTTTACAAAAGGGCATACCAGAATGCTTCAGAGAGAATAATTATTGCATCATCTATTCAGTATCTATGTATAGATTCGTCCATCCATTTCTACAATATTGTAATTCTGATCTTTAATCACTTCAATAACATACAAACGCTTCATATATCATGATCCATATACAGAAAAAATAATTCATAAAGGATCTTGAAACTAATATTACCAATTTTTAAAATTTATGAAAATATTACAACTTTGACTTATCACAACATACAGGAAGTGTAACCTGGGAAAGCGTCACCAAAGTTTTTGACCAGTTTCCCAAAACAGGGACATCCTAGGCATGACAAGACGGGGACTAAGTGTCCCCTTACTATCCTCTGCATCCAAGCCCCCCAAAAGGGGTTGTCTCCAGGATGCCCCTACAGAAGTGGGGGTGTCTTCAAGGACGTTCCCCTCTAGGACGACATCATGAAATGTCCTGCCATCTCCAGCATCACTAGGGGACATCTGGACATCCCTCAACAATCCTGGGGATGGTATAATGTCCCTTGTGGACTGTTAAAAAAAAGTTTGGAGCTTCGTTAAAAGCATAGTTTGCATACTAAGTCATCAAACCAAAAACTTAGCAACTCAAAAAAAAGTTAAATTTCTTTAAAAAACATAAACTTAATGCAAAATGTGTCCAATGAGATTATAAAATGTTGGGAAAGCGTTTTCTATCAGATTTGAATACAAAATCGCAATTATGCAAATACAATAGCCAGCTGATAATTGATATGAATTTATGATGATTCTAATTGAAAATCATCATCACAAATTGCTTATCCATGCACATTGCAAATTATAAGAATCTACAATTTCCTCTTCCCCAATCTACTGAAAAATTGGGGAGAGGATCTAGTCCTCACACACAGCTATGACTCCTCACTCAGCCTAGAAGACTGCACGTATGGTTCTACCCTGCTACTAGATGGCAATGACTCCTCTGCCTCATGTTTGACATCATCTGCATTGATGTCATCTAATCCAATCTCTCCTACTTCAATTGCATATACAACTTACATAGCTTGCCTCTCAAAATCAGCAAGCTCGTCTGCTGTAAACTCACTTCAATTTGCTCAAGAATGCTCAAATGTTGGTTTGATCTTCTCCCTGGGCATGTAGGTCTTAAAAGGGCAAAAAACCATTTATTTTCAATGTCCAAAATGCTATTTTTTCCATGTACTTTTTTGTGTCTAAACTGAATGCTGCAATTTTTACTCTCAGGCTCATCAAGTACTTGCACAAGTCCAAGGGTAAAACTTCTGGAAAATTCATTTTGGTTTAAAGTTAAAAAAAATCACTAGTTCTTGGCAAGTAGTTAAATTATGGTTAAAAATGCCAAAATTATGAAAAATGGCATGTGCCACGAAGGTCCCTGTGGCCAAGAAGACCTTAATTTGAACCTAGTGGGCACTACCCCCAACCCCCACAAGGTGTACTACTTGATTTCTCTAAGGGCTGCCACCTCCAAACCCTGGTCTAGTTTTAAAAAGCAAAAACTAAAAATTGTTTTGGACTGCACAAAATAGAAAAGCAATGCTTTTGTCCATGTTGTCACGACTATTTCAGTGTTTTTAAGTTTCCAAAGTTTTTAATGATTAAATCCCAAGTAATTGAAGTCCATTTACGCTTTTGATTTTCCAAGTCAATCCCGATTTAGTAGTGCTACTATGTTTATAATCAAGTGGTTTAGAAAGTAAATATAGCGATCTCAGTGATGATGCTCAGATTTCTGACACATGTACACTGGCACTACAACTTGTTGTGGACCTCTTCATCAAGTTCTAATGTATACTGAATCACTTACTTGGGAACATGCTGAGGCTCTTGATTGGTATTCTAAAATGGTCATTCAAAACTTGACTGGCATTGGTGTATCTGCTTTTATTCGTTTGATGAATAATGCTGGAGCCTGGTATTCCTTTTTAAGAAGATGAATGGCAACAGGTTTTCTCATTTTTTAAAACTGCAACTGCAGAAGCAATCCCAGATTTTGTCTTCTGTGTTTGTACTATCACTGGCATTGAGACATTAGACAGCACAGAAGATCCTACAAGTCTAACAGTGTAGTCTTCGTCAATGGTACAATTTTCACTCAAGATGCTAAAGATAAGGGTGAAGACATATTAAGATTCATTGTCTCTGATGCAAAATGTTGTACAGCAGCACAGCTTTGTATAAATGTCAGCTTCTTTTACTCATATTGCATATATAAATGACAAATTGCAACTTCTTTACTCTTTTTTTGTATTAATTTTTCAATGTTTAATTTTTGTAAAATAATTTTAATAGCATCGCCCCGCTGTCCTTAAAATCTGGAAAGAAAAAATTGTCATCCTACTGCTGTCTCCAAAATCTGGATAAAAAAAATAGTCCTCCCTCTGTCCTCAAAATCTGATTAAAAATTGCTGTCCACAAAACCCTCCCCCTGTCCCAGGAACTCCAAGAAAAAATTGTATAAAAGTCAGATAATCATAACCTTGACAAGCACACAATTTTTTTTGAAAATAGTTATAACCAAATCTGACTCTTCTATATAATTTTATGGTACAAAGTGAAATCATTGAAATGCAAAGAAAAATCTTCTGCACACTCAAATAGAAGTATATACAATATTTTGGCCTATGAACAAGACATAAATAGAAATTCCAGTTATTGGAATAAGCATCAATACTAGGTCACATCATACATTTACAAGATTCAGTACGCTTAAATTAATGAGGTTTAAGTACATTGGCAGAAATCTATCATAATTTGGGATTCGATGTGCATCAAAAAATATCCAAAGGGCAAGAGATTCAACCCCTAATAGTTTGCATTTGTGTGGTTCTTTAGGAAACTGTGGGTGCAAAATCATGGGATTAATCAGCACCAGCTCTCATACATTTAACTTGAGTGCAACAACAAGCAACAGTCAATGTAGGGGAGTAACCCCTACCCAAGCCATAAAATTCACATTTCGGTGCAAATAAATCACATTACATCTAATTTGTATCCTTAATCATGTGAAGATACAGCATACTACAACTCATATTGATCTTGCTCAATTTTTACACAATGAAAAGTTGAAAACAAAATAAATAGTCACATCCAACCCACCCTTAATTTTTTTTTAAATTGCAACTTGGACAATGTTAGCAAATATAATAATGATAAGTGAATATAGTAAGCTTCCTTCCACTTTCTGATCACCCAAATCCTGATGTGGGCAAGTTGAGAGCATATGGTGGTAAGGTTACAATGTGTTAACCAACAATCAAAGATAACCAATTGAAGTAACACCCTTCCACTTTTTGATCACCCAGATCCCAATGTGGGCAAGGTGAGAGCATACGGTGGTAAGGTTACAAACTTACAATTATGTGCTTCTAAAGTAAACCACTTCTTCTGTGGGGTAAGTATGTAAAACCAAGTGCATTAAATGAAACCATCTGCTTATTCAACATGCATTACAACAAAGCAAAAGCACTTGGCAGCAAGTCAACCAATAAAGAGAGATCCTCCGCTTATTCAATGGGTATAACAAGAAAGTAAAGAATGCCCAATCACTTATTCAATGAGAGCACCACTTATTCAATGGGGTAAAAAATGACATGAAAGTAAGCAAGCTCAATCGCTTATTCAGTGAGAGCACCACCTATTCAATGGGGTGAGTATCAAATAAGTACAAGAGCAAATCACCAATGGTACTACCAAAGGTGTTACAATGAGCTCAATATAAAAATGCTTCAGAATATCATATGCTGCTGTTATACTAAGAAAATTGTAAGAACTTGAAGCACAACTCCCCCCAAAAGATGTCACAATGTGAATATAAGAACTCCCCCACAAAATATAACAATAATACCTTAATAGAAGTCCCCCCCAAAGCACTGTAGAGGATCTAGAACATCGCTGTCACAGGTCTGATGCAAAGTTTCAGGTCTGATACAGGGTGGACATAAGGCTGGAAACACCAATCAGCAACTATTCAATGAACATAACTTCACCAAAACGTCATAGAGACTCCCCCAAACACTTGCAAAGACAAATGCTATGCTAGGTGCCAATATGTAGACAAGTTTGCAACCCCGACAACATCAAAAACACCACCAAGCCAAACTGTACAGCCTAGCTAGGGGGGCGACCAGCTAGGAAAAATCAGGTTCTCCTCACAAAAATCTGCAAATTTGTGCAAGGGGGCACCCAAGGCCTAAAAAGCCATTGATCCCACACCCACAAAAAGTTCTCCAACCCTCCGAACGGTGTGAGAAAATAGGTGGTACGGCTAGGGGTAAGGAAACAAGGACCAGCAAGAGCGCCAAGTCTGAAATTTCACTCCAAAGCCCCAATCTGCACTTAAAAAACTCAACCATATGCAAACAATACTAGAAAACTATCAAAGCAATCCATCAACTAAACTTCAAAACTGAAAACATCACCATTAAGCCTAATGGAAGCTCCTACAATGAAGCTACACCAGTCCAACAAGGGAGTATCTTTCAACTCCAAAACTAGAACCAACCATTGAGAGTTTTTGTCCTCAAGGCCTTGAAGAATTCCAGCATCAAGTCGGCAACACTTCATTATCAAATTCTCAACATAACCCAAATGAGAGCTCTAAGGGGGTTTAAATAGAAAATAGGGTTCCAATTTTCAAAAACTTTTCCCTCCAAATGGGACGCCAACTCTAAAGGAATAATATTTTATTTTAATTTTCAATAAACCTCCCAACTTGGGCATTCAACTTCATGGCCCCCTTTTTAAAACAACTTAAGTTACCAATGCTAGGCATGGGGGTCCAAAAGTAACTTTATAACTTAAGTTATATTTTATATTTTGCCTTTTCGAACTCCAAATAAGGTGGAAGCACTGAACTGCCAAAATTGACAGAACTCGACAACTAAAAAATGCCATCGCTGCCAAAACTAAAAGCCCAATACAAAATTGCTACTCGGACCACTGCCAGAAATGGCACTTACTAAAAATAGTGTGTCCAAACTCAAAATTAGCCCAATCTAAGATGCAGTTGTGAGTGTGACTTACTAAATATAGTAATTGTTAAAAAATAAACAATGCTAAAAAATAGTAGTTACTGCCCACCAAGGATTTCAAAAAACCCAAAAAACACTCTAGCAAGCCACTGCAATTACCCCCAGAAATGCTAACAAGAATCCTCCAAGAATCTTGGAGTCCCTGAAATGCCTTTGAATAGCCTACGAGACTCCGAAAATAGGCCTATGATCATTGAAAAGCCTAGGACTAAAAAAGGGACATTATAGTCCTCCCTCCCCGAGATTGCTTGTCCCCAAAATCGCAAGTCATACACTAATTGATTCTGAATAAAACTCAATATGACTCCAAGATCCCAAATAAGTCTAAGAAATTCGTAGCTCACCCAACTTGGAACACTGTTCTACTGAGTACTTGCAAATTGTAATCTCCTAAAGCTCCCTATAAAAAGAGCAATCAATCTCAACAAGATCTTAATCAACTCCTTGGAGAATTGCTCCCCACAATCAAAACCTTGTGGCACCCTATAGGTAAATTTGAGAAAATTAATCAGCTTCTTGCACTCCATCACGGCAATAACTGAAAAATAATTTGTTGTCCCAAACATAAGTACAAGTGAATGGATTAGGCTAACAACTGAGTGGTGCCTATACACTCCAACACAAATTCTGATTGCTCAAATTCAACATCCCCTTCATTTGAAACCACAAGTCAATGCTGCTAAGGGGCTGAATGGACTGAAAACATGCATACTTGCAGCTTTTCAAGTCTGAAATGGTCAGCTGGAGGTCTGATTTTTGAAAAATCAGCACCCAAGAAGAACAGCTGCTGCAAAACTGAAAAACATTAGCCAAAATGACACCTTTGATCATGTCCTTGGCTGAAAAAGTCCTCTCAAGTGTCACCAACTCACTAGAGTGCCAATCTTTGCTCAAGATCTCTCTCTAATCCATTAGCAGGAAAATCAATGGACTCATAAGATGACTGCAAAGAAAGGTAACAGCAGCAATTTGTCCATGCCTACGATCCTGGGCACAAAAAATCTCTCCCAAAGTGACTCCACCATGTTGGGGCTACCAACAATTCATCAACTTGTGAGCCATAACCAAAGGAAATTTGTGAGCATTTAAAAACCTCCACACAAGGGCTCACCATAGCAACATTATCTAATTCAACATGATACTTCTCTCCTTGCGGAGAATCCACAAGACCAACCTCCTCATCACAAGGATCCAATCCATCATACATCATCATAGGAAGCAAATCAAGTAGAGGTAATGGTTCTTCTACCACCTTGTCTTCATAATCTCAAATAAAGGATTAGGAAATGTGAGCTCTGCTTCCATGTCAAATAGGGGATTATCGTGAGTTTGGAAACTATTTCCACCTCCTTTCTTGGACCTTATTCCTTGCATCATCTTGCACGTAACAGTGTTGGATCCCCTGTTGGTCATTCCTTCAATACCACCTTCCTATCACCATCTTGAAATTTCTGCTCTATGGATTTTATGTTCAAAGTAATTCCCCTAAGGAACGAAGCCACTGCATACCCAAAACGACATTTGTGCCTCCAATGTTGACAACATAGAAGTCATCATTGACTTCGTAGTGGTTTAACAGTATCCTCAATTGTGGTATCATCCTAACACAAGACATTCTGTTACCATTGGCAACCATAGACCTTACCATTTCTATGATAGTTCAATTTTTCTTTTCAGCTACACGATTTTGTTGAGGAGAATAAGGAGACATTAATTCTCTCTATATCCCACACAAGGCACAAAAATTGTCACTGTTTATTTATTAATTCAATTCCATTTTCGGTTCCAAGAGTTTTTAGTTTATAATTAGATTGATTTTGGAAGAAGGCTTTAAATTCTTTAAATCTAAAAAGAACACCATATTAATTTTTAAGGCCATAGCTCCAAATCATTCTAGTATAATCACAAATAAATGTAAGGAAATAGAGAGATCCACTGAGAGACGAAACCTAAAAAGGCCCCATTAGACCACTATGAATCAACTCTAGGAGTTTCAAAAATATATGGTTGTGGTTTTTGTTTAAAGGTAAAGTAGGTTGGTTACCTTGTAGGTACCCTTTATAGCTAATTTATTTTAAAAAATTTAGGTAAACAAGTTAGAAGATTATGGCGAAACATTTCATTAAGGCTTTTGATATTTAAGTGTCCTAGTTTTTCATGTCATAATTGTGTTCATCTTTTAATGACATGGATCGTTAGTTTTCTTTTGAAATACCATTGAAGATAAAGAGTCCATTTTTCTGAATTTCTTGTGTGACCATAAATTTGTTTTGATCTTCAATATGCCAACTATCTTTAAGAAGAATTATTTTGAAATTTTGTTTGATAAGTTGGGAACAAGGGAAGAGATTTTTCCTTAATCTAGGGACAAAAAATGCATCTCCAATAGATTTGTTCAAGATCTTAAATTTCCCTTACCCTAATGCTTCTATTATAGAGTTATCCCCTATATATATTCTCATTACATGTTTTAATATCAAATAAAATATCATACACATAAGTCATATGTCTTGAGGCACCGCTTTCTAGGATTCATTTGTTATCTGTTAATGCGATGAGAGTCATATAGAGAGCAATGTTTTTGTTTTGGTTTTTATTTTGATTTGAATTTCACCTTTTGTTTTGATTAGGGTTTTTGTTCATGGAGAAACTTTTTGAATAGCAATTTAAATCTGTCATATTTTGCCACGTATATTACATTTCACTGTAGGTCTGTTTATAACTATTCTGGAATAGTTTTTAGAGTGATCAGATGAGTTAAAGTAGTTTTGATTGCCCTCTTTATTTCTTTGAAACAACTGTTTTTATGTTGAGTTAGGAAGACTTCTAACACATTTTCCTTGAAACTTGAAATACGGCATTGCTTGCTCTTCCTAAATATGAAGTGTAGATAGTATTGATAGATTAGAGAGATTATCTTCATTTTGATATTTAGAATTTAACATAAAAATAAAATTTCCAAACCGTTTGTGACTATTCATTTGGACTATGAAATATAAGAGTTTATCTTTTATGAGATCACGTTTGCAACCATCTGGTTGTGACTTAATGTTTCTTATTTTGGCAAGATATCACTTTTTCATCTCCTTTCATGGGTGTTGTAAAAAATCCTATGATTAGTTTAATGATTTTAGAAAGTCTTGATCCTTGCACATTAATTCTAATAACTTCCATGCTTCAAAAGGTGAATCTAGATTAGCAATATGTAGATGAAAATCATCTCTGATACTTCTTATGAGAATTGACAATGCCTCTTAAGATTAATTCTTAAAAGAATTTACAAGAACCAGGTCAATGTTTCTACCTTAGGGTTGTTTCTCCCTACCACCAACAATGGTCCACAAATTTCTTGCCATGAATTCAGTTTTTATTCTGATTTTTCACACTGAGTAATTGCTCCCATTTAACATGTGTCCTATCGATTGTGAACATATGGGTCATGGGATAAACCCTTTCTTTGTCTTCCAAATGGCCTATGTAACTATGTAACACCTCCTATGTGGGTGAATATAATTCACCAACCCAAAAGTCAATTCAATAATAATCATTCCCTTGAGGGAACTCCCCTTAAACATAGGGAGGGAAAATGGGAAATACTCATAGGGTGATTTTCCATGCCTCTTCAAAACAACTATAAACAATAATCAATAATTTAATAAGTATTATTATTTTATTAAATTATTAATTATGTAAATAAAGTTTTGTAATGCCATTGAGGTATGTATATATTATAAGATAAATATGCCTTATATTAGAGCTTTTTTGTATGGATGTTATAAAGGTATATGACCCCTAATAACATTAGCCTCTAACAGAACTGCTCCTATGGACAAAATAAAAAACTAAAAAAAATAGAAATAAAAGAGCAAAGCATTGACTAGACAACTATGCCTAAATTTAGAAAAGCTAACATACATCGATAATTGTTTACTTCACTAAACATTTTTTAATTGAGTGAAAATAAAAAATTAACACTTCTTTGTGAGAAAGTTATTCTCCACCAAAACAAACATAGTTCTCAGAATCTCAAACTTTCCTTTTGACAGGGGCTTTGTCAATATGTCTGCAACCAGTTCATCTGAGGCTACATACTAAAGAACTATTGCTCCTTTTAAACTATGTATGAGGAAATAATAACGAATATGTATATGCTTGGAACAATCATGAAATACTAGATTTTCATAGTGCTTGATGCAAATCTAATTGTCACAATGTACTACATTTGGCTCCAACATTTAATCACTAATTTCTGCTATCAACTTGAGAAGCCCGATAGCCTCACAACTAACAAAAGTGGCTGCTACATATGCTGCCTCAACTGAACCTAATGCTACTATTGCCTATTTTCTACTAAACCAAAACCCTGAAGTGCTCTTCCTAGAGCTACCATCACCTGTCTAAATCCAGAAAGCAGTGAAACATCAATTTTCCATCGCCATCATATTTCAATCCATAATGAATTATACCCTTATAACATCAGAGAACAAGTTTTGCAATTGTACCATTATAATGAATATATTTACTACAAAACAAATATCAAGTCTAATATTTACCAAGTACATGAGAGAACCTATCAACTGCTTGTAAACAAAAGGATCCACCAAATCTAATTCTAAATCTATTGTCAACTTAGAATTTGGAATCATTTCAGTAGCAAGGGGCTTACATTCCATAATCTAAAATCTCTTTAGAATCTCCACCATGTACTTTTAACTTAGGAAGACATCTCTTGTACTTTGCCACACTTCAAGACCCAAGAAATAGTGCATAAGACCAAAATCTTTCATATCAAATTTGGATGTCAACTCCCTTTTGCAACATCCTATGAACTTCTTACTACTTCCTATAAGAATAATGTTGGGAAAGGTGTATTGTACATTTTGCATAATGTAAAACTTAATTGTGGTGCATCTAAGAAATCTAGGGATGCATGTGTCACATGGGGTAGACATTCTTGGAGACACTTTGAATGTTGTATATAACATTGGGATTAATATTTAATGTGGGTTGCACATTGGAAAAATAATTTTTATTACAAAAAATTAGTACCAAAAAGTGAATAAAATGAGTATAGTTTTGTAAGTTCATGGTATTAGGCACATGATCTATGTGATACCACATAGTGGTTTTGTTCAAGTTTGTTTCTATAAAAGTAAACACATGAATAGTTGTTGAAGTTGATTGTCATAACCTTTAGCTTGTTGGCTAAGGTTGATTGAGCATCTCTTATAAGTTGCATATGTGAGGAAAGCAAGCATGGATTGGGATGTGTAGTTAAATGATTCTCATTTGCTTGTTCACATGGAATACAATTATGAAGCTTGATGTTTCAAAATCATTGCATGGAGACTCTGCTTGCAATATTTGTTCATGAAATAATGGTTGACCCCTTTGACATTGATTTTGGCATTGATGTCAAGGGTTACTTGTGGCATTCATTGAAGGTTTATTGCTATCTGTTTGGTGTTGATTTACAGTATTGGCATTCATTGAAGGTTTATTGCTATCTGTTTGGTGTTGATATAATGAGATGGCATCCATTCCGATATGAGATAACTTGGTTTGGTGCACATTGACACATCTATGCATTAGTGTTTTGGCACTTGATAGCTAACATCTATGTTGGTTTTTGGTACTAAGGTTTCATTCTTTCAGGGACTATGAGACAGCATTATGTCATGGGATTTGCCTTGACATTTACTGCATTTGAAGACTCAAGGCATAATATGTGAAAAAGGAGGTGCTTATTATACAAGTCAAAATACATATTATTTGGTGACAAATTCATTATTTACAAGGCAGTTTCAAAAGTGTTATATTTCATTTATACTTCAAAGGTGACAAAGGCTTAAATGGTGATTTAATTTAAAAGTCACTTGATTGGTAAGTCACGGTGGCAAAGAACAGGTTAAATTTGCAGTGTATATTACCGGTCCTTTTAGGGCTAACTGGGACAGTCGGTTAACAGTGTATAATGTGGAAAAAGCATTAGTTATTCGTCATTTTGCAAAGTTTGAGTTTGGTGTTTGGCCTAGGGTTTGAAGAATGTTGAAACTATTGAAGATTATGTGGAATGATTGGGGTTCCTCCAGACAGTTATTCTAGCCACCATGAGAAACTGTTTTAAGGGCATAACAAAGCAATGATGATTTACTGATCGAGTATAATCAGGTGATATCTATCTTATCTGGATTAGTTTGATAAATGGGTTTGTTAAACGGTAGTTTTGTTAAGCAAAACAACGATTTGTGACATTGCATTTGACCTAAGTGTTGTTTAAGCAAAACAAAGATTTGTTTGTTCGAGCTTTGTTAATGTGAGGAGGTTCTGTTAAACCTATATGCAAACAAGTAGAGAAAGAGGTTTTTGTTAAGGTCATTAACTACTGTTTTTCACAAGTATACAAATCTCTCTACAATGACAGTTGTCGACCATGTTTTTTGTTGTCTTAACCTAGCCGATATTGGTATGCATCTTGCATTGGAAGTCTTCGATGACAGGTATCTTTGTGGCAGTTATCACCGCATGGTGGTTCATTCAGTTATGAGCACAGTTACGAGCAGCTTTAAAGTTTATAAAATGATCTCAGGCAATTTTATTCTGTTGATTGATTATAATGCTGAAATCACATAGCCAGAGGATATGAAATGCATTTATTGTTATTATCATGCTATAAGTAATTGATGAGAAAATTTGTGATGAGCAAATGAGTGAGCACTTTAAGTGCAGATTGTAATGGTCTATACTTTCAGATTCTTGTGTCTCTTGTGTAGTTGAGACAAAACAAGAAATGCTTTATAAAGAAACAGAGATTATACTCTGTTCTGCTATTTACATTATCATTTAATGAGAATTGTATGTTTGCCATTGAGGCATAGAGTTTTGCCAGTGAGGCATATTGGTTTGCCAATGAGGCATTTTTTATTAAGCCAGCAAGGCAATTTTACTTTTGGTTTTTTATCCCTAGAGGGTTTTCCACTCATGAAAAACAATTGTGTTATGGTGTGATTGCTTTTTCTGATTATCTTTGTGTTTGCTCAAGTATTTCACATTTAATTGTTTTGACGTTGCATTCAATCAATGAATGTTTGTATCATTGAAATAACATGAGCATAAATTGGTGCAAACTTGATTAAGTCAAATTGAAGTTCTTGATGATGAAACAAGCTTGACTGCTCTACATATATGATACTGCACTTAATAGTTAAACTGTTCTGGTCTCACATATTATAAGGTCAAATTCTTGAAAGGTTAATTCAAGGTTTATAATTTGTCATACCACTGATTCAACCACCCCCCCCCTGCCACCTCTCAGTGGTATCGCACTCCAACAATAATATATTGAGTGTGTGAGTACTTTTGGAGGCTAGGATTTTCCCTCATGAGGGTTTTCCCAAAGCACATCTTGTATCAACTTGATTGTTTGTCTATTATTTTCATTGTGGATTATGAATACTTGTTTGTGTATTTTTCTCTCTTGGGATTATGTGGAAACACTTTATTATGGCTACAAATATCCTTTCATTTGGTATGAAAACCTGGTTGTCAAGTTGAAAGAGAATACATATTCTTGGTTGTTAATTCTTGCTCGGAGTGAAAATGTGTGCATAGTTGAATCCATGGCCTTGCAGAAAAAGAATGAAGGCATTTTCAAGACTAGAAGTGTGTTTGCAGACTTAGGTTGTTGCAGATCCAGGGTTTTATGAAGATTTGGGAAGTGGGTTTTTTATTTGAGCAAGTTTTGAGGGTTAGCTTTTGCCAGAGAGCCCCTAAACAAAAACAAACCTCACCATTAAGTCCAAAAGGCCCGAAACCCATGGACCCATATAAGACTCAACTATGGTTTGAGAAGAAAAAGTTTTGGTCATTTTTAAGGCCATGTATGGATCTGTGGTATGGTCACAACCGTTAGAAAATGAATATTTCTTAGAATATTTGCTACAACAAGCAGCCAATTGAGTTCCGTACAGTCTACAGAAAACAAACTAAAAAATTCTAACGTCGACACTGAAGTCAGCATACAGGAGATGCAAATTTATTTATTTTTAAATAGTTGTGGGTTGAAACCTTACCCAATACTGCATTGTAGTATCGATTGTTTTTCCAAGTTTTGCTATTTTGGACAAAAATGTCAATTGAAGGCCAAATTTGCTCTCATTGTTTCAACAAGTCTTATTTTGTACCCACGGTATCCATTTTGAACTTCTCATAGGCAACAAAGAACATTTTTTGAGCACTTCGTAGTGGATCAAATTTGGAGATGTTGATATGTGATTTGCTCAATTACATTTCTATTTGGGTCGTTTGTTGGTTTCTTTGACTATGGTACTTGGTAAGTTTGCAATAAATCAAATCTAAAGGTAATTTGCTAAGTTGCCGGATTCTTCTATTTTCCCCCTGTACCCGTGTGGGTACTGTTTTGGTCCTGGTTCTTTGCTGGTTCTTCTCTGGGTTCTCCCAGGGTCCTTCCCAGGCACCCTGTGAAGGACCCGCGGGGAACCCAGTGTGCCCGGGAAGGACCCTGGGTGAACCTGGGCCGAACCCAAGGGGATATTTCACAAGTTGCTAATTTGATAACCATTAAATGAGGTTGATTTTACAATGATAGCAATCTGCCGTTAACATCAGATCGTTTGTTACAGTATTAGGCAAAGGTTTGTCCATGTCAATACAAGAAATCTACTGCTGCAATCATAGTGAGTAGTGCTGTTTCAAGTCCACTGTTCTGAAGGTTCAACTGATGATGCTAATTATCAATGATAGGAACGGATTATCCCATGTAGAAACCCCATCCAGCCCATCCACTGGAGACCAACCAGTGGACTTAAGGAGTTTGAACAATCCAATGATCAGAACTAGTGTGTACAATGTAGTACAACAAAACATGGCAGCAACATAAATTACATAACAAGACATCATAACAATGGGCATGAGAACATGATATCAACCAAGATACCTCAGATAATTGCAACTGTATCCAGCTTCACATTACAGTGGAATATTGTCATAAACATATATTTAACTTCAAGATCTGTAACTACTGTTCATTAATTATTTCTTTAGTTCTTCAACTCCTGGCTTACAACATGCTGGAATTTTCTCCAACTACTGGCTTAAAAGGAAATGCCAGCTTTTTGAAGACATTGGGTATGGTTTGCTGTTAAATGTATATGCATATATATGTATTTATGTATGTATATGTGTATGTATATATGTATATGTATGTATTTATATATATATATATATATATATTCCTGTACCCGTACCCAAGGAAATTTTTTTCCGTATCGCCGTACCCATACCCGTATTTGTACCCATACCCGAACTGGTAACTTAGGTAATTTAGTGTTTGAGTAATAAAAGACTTACATGTTTATCTCTAGTTGGCTATGTTTGACAAGATTATTGATGTATGGTTGAATTAGTATATTGCATTGTGAGATCTATAAGTTGTGTAATTTTGTAGGATGCCTATACTTACAGGTCGCATTAATAACTCAGATGTAAGCAGTCTATACCCATAGATATTTCAATGTGGATGCAAATTAGCCCGGTTTGGATGTCATTATAAGGTAAAGAGACATGGTTTTACCTACTACAATTGTGTTGTGGGACCTACAGTTGTTGACTGTGGTGCAAGATGTGTGAGACTCAATAGAAGTTTGGTGCAAGTATATTGAATGGTGATCATGGTGTCATGGAGGTTCCTTGTATGCTTGGAACTTAAGCACAACATGGTTGTTTATGTGGATGCATTATTGGTAGTGTTAGATTGATTCCTTATTACAATGGTATTTTATCTTCTTGGTTTGAAGATCTTGGTTCTACTTTATCCTCGAGAGCTACTAGTGTTGCAGTTGAGTGTGGGTGGACAATGGATGATCTTCATTTAGAAGATGGTTATCACGATGCCATGTGTAGCTCAATATCACAGTTTAGTGGAAACTTTGGCAATGATGTGGATTCATCACTTGGTAATGGATGATCTTTTGCAATGGTTGTTGGCGTCGTGGAGGAACTCTTAGACCCTGTTTCTTGTATAGTGAGAGTTTTTTGAGATCTTGTATTCTATTGACAAGAGATGGTTATCTTCATGTGATTTAAAGATGTTGACATCTTGTTACCATGAAGGACTCTTGGAATCTTTGATTGAGGTGTAAGTTATGATTTGTTAGTTTGAAAGATAAACCTTGGTTTAGAGGATGGATGTTACTATGCCATAGTTTACTCTTGATTACGAGTTAGATTGTGGAATGATAAATGTGCTCGTGGGAGCAAATATGTCAGTATGGGATATATGGAGATGTAGATCATATCATCATGGTTAGTTTCTAATTTTGCAATTGGAGCTTTGACGGTGATTTGGTATAATTTGATTAATGAGTGTTGTGACCATTTTGCTTGTGATCTTTTGGTTATTGCGGTGTTGCATTGGAGTTTGGTTGGCATGAGATGATTAGTTGCACACCTATTTCAGATTTAGGTAAGGCTAGAGATCTCTTATTCTTGGAGATTGTGTGTTGAGACAATTACTCTTCGTTGAGGTTTTGGCAATAAGACTGAGAAGCCTACACCTTGGTTGGACATGAGCTCAACAAAGACCTGTTGAGGAGATAGTTCTTGGAGAGAGCCATTGTGGCTTGGTGTATCCTAAAGGAGCAATCCCATTCCCCTCTCTTGGTCCTCTTGACAATAAATCATTTAACAAGTATTGCCCGCCTTTTTTAAAATACATTTTGTTGCATGCTTTGTTTTCTTATAAGATTGAATCTTGAGCTATAGATTTTATTTTGAATGGCTTATTTGAGGATTGCTCGACATAGGTTGTTTTTCCTTTGTCTTCTCATACGAATGAGTCTTGAGCTATGGATGCTAGTTTTGGAGGGCTTATTTGAGGTTAGAGGATGGTTTTGGGCATATTCCCTAGTTTTGGGAATGGATCTTTTGGTTTGAGAGGCTTACATCCTAGTTGGTTTATTGATCCATATTATATTTTTGATCTTGGTGTTGAACAGTTCAATGTTGTGAAGGTTTTTCTATTTGGGGCTTTGTGAAGGAGATCTTACTTGCCACAACTTGAGCACTTAGAGGTGTTAGTAGAAGGATATGCTATATGGTTTTGATTTAGACATTCTCTCTAGTTGGTCTTGTGTTTCTTCCTAGAGGTTCGTGCTCCAATGACATGGAGTTGAGGTTTGCATGGAGCCATTGTGATCACTATGTTTGTGATCATTTGTTATTGTACTTCATTGTTTTCTTTTTGAGTAATAGCATGGAGGCTTTTTAATCTTCATCTTTAACAATGTGGAAAACTCGATAGAGCTATTAAGACTAGTGGTAAGAGAGTTATTTGCAGTGATTTGGTTTGCAGGCTTGCATATTTTTGTGGATGTTCCTTGGTACCACATGATATTGATAACATTTACTACACATTCTATGTAAGTGCTATTGGTGGACTTTTGAATGCCTTGATTAATTTCAAACTTGACATTACCCATGCAATGGGAGTTGCAAATTGTATAAATGTTCCTTTGTTGAATGTTGACTTTACACCATAGTGTTGAAGGTCTTGAAGTTTTTTTATTGCTTCATTATGTGTTGTTACCTTGAAGGACTTCTTTATGCAAGATAATGTATATATGGGGACTTTTGATCATGTATTGGTTTGGATATGTCGATGGCATAAGGTTAATGATGGGTACACCATAGTTTTGAGCTAAATTACTGGTTCGGGTACGGGTGCAAATACAGGTACAGGAACAGGTTTGGCGGTACGACAAAAAAAATTCCTTGGGTACAAGTACGAGAATATATATATATGTACATTTATACATACATACATACATACATACATGTATGTATGTATGTATTATAAAATTTGAAGTTAGGTCCACACAAATCGAGTGATGTCCCGATGCATCTTGTGGCATTGTGATTGCTATATAATTTATTTAATATTAGTGGTTTTGCTTTAGAAAATGGAGACAAGTTAATTAGAGTCCCAAATTAGTAACAATGATGAACAACAAATGGCATATGTCTTCAAACATGGGTTCCATGATCTCCTTCTTATTAAAATTTAAAACTACTAAGATTCAATTTACTAACATGTGCAAGTGTATAGATTGAACAATCCATGATTTTTTTTTGTTGTTATCCAAGTGAAATGATCTGCAACAAGTCCTTATTTTTAGCAACTAGTGTTGTAAAGAGTCAAAATGGAAAGCCCTGTAGGATCAAAGAGCCCATGTCATGGCAGAATTTGAAATTTGTGCCATTATGCTTGCTAAAATTTAAAGTTGCTGCTCTTTGTGTTGGATGCACCTAAATTTAAGGCAAGAACTACATACACAGTATCTATGTCCCCTTGGGTTCGCTTGCAACTACATACTTTTCTTCCTGTTTTTTTTATTTTGGGCAACCCTTGGGTCCCCCTAGGTTCACTTGGGTTCAGCCCAGGTTCACCCAAGGTCCTTCCCAAGAACCCAAGGTGCTTGGGAGGGACCCTGGGGGAACCCTGAGGCGAACCAGCAAGGAACCAGGACCCATAAGGGACCCACACAGGTACGGGGGGTAAAAGTGAAGAACCCAATAACTTAAGTTTTGAGGTATGGTTAGTTGGATGTGTTAGCAGCTAGCCATGGTTACTATTCCAGCTATGGTGATTAATTCTTGACAGCTTCTCAAGTCTATTTATTACCACCAGACTTAGTGTTTGCGTTAGAATATCAAGTTGAGGCAGGATCTATACTTCTATGTGACAGTTAATGTGGCAAATCTTTGAATTGGGTCTTATCCTTTATGCATTGGCATGATAGAGGACAAGAGAGTTCATGTTTGAGATGGTGATCACCTTGGTTATTGTTGCAGGTATCTTGATGGAACACATGGAGCACTTGGATGTTTTGATAGTACATGTTGGCTATAGATATTATTCCCTTATGAGTTTACTTTTGACACCTTACGCAATGTATATAACAAGTGGGAGAATGTTGGGAAAGGTGCATCGTACAACTTGCATGATACTTAGTGTAATATTTAATTGTGGTGCATCTAGGATATCTAGGGATAAGTGAGTCACATAGGGTAAACATTCTTGGAGACACTTCACATGTAACATTGGGATAAATATTTAATGTGGGTTGCACTATAATATCCTAATGGGATCTGCCCTGATTCTGTTTCCTGATTTTTATTTTCTGATATCAAACCAAATATCAAAGCGAACATACAAGTGCCCAAACATGACAAATAAACATGCCAAAGGATGCTACCAATTGATATTCATATCAAACATGAAATCCACCATAAAAACACAAGATAGGGCATCCAAATGCAACATACAAATCTGATTTTCTGAAGGTAACTTCTGCTGTTACAAACTAAACATTCCGGACTGAATTTACAATGAATTCATGGGCTCAAACATGCCAGACATATGCCCAGATGTATGCTCTACAAATAAGATCTAAAACTATGATTATACATACCAAATATGTGCAAAACAGTCCTCAAATATCAAACACTAGATGGGCGAAATTCCTCCTTGGCAAGTGCTTAGAGTTTGCTGCTCCAAATATGCAAAATCGCCCTCCAAAGGTGGGCGCT
This sequence comes from Sequoiadendron giganteum, assembly GCA_007115665.2. Lineage (NCBI taxonomy): Eukaryota > Viridiplantae > Streptophyta > Pinopsida > Cupressales > Cupressaceae > Sequoiadendron > Sequoiadendron giganteum. The sequence goes on along the minus strand of CM021100.1, from coordinate 935,314,081 downwards.
CAGGTCTACTCCAAGTGGCCCTCCAAATTAGGGCAAAACCCTAATGTAATATGCTCACAAAATGACACAATAATTCTGCTCCAAATCTGATTATGCAGTGATGTTCCAAACCTCCAATTGTCTCCACTGAAATGCAATTAGTACTCCATCATGAGTTCTCCACAAGGTGAGCTAGGGTTTCGTCCAACTCCCCACATTCACAAGGGTTTTCATCCTTGGGAATGAAGCCCAACCAAAAATGCAGCCAAAGAGAAGAATCTCCAAAATGAAATTAGATATGAATCGATGCCCAATGAACTTGCACTTTTCTTTCTTTTATAGCCCTCGCAAAATAACCTTATCAAGGCCGACCCCCCTTAAGCAAAATTTTCTTATTTTATTTGCCTTTTTCCCTCCTTTTTAGGGTCGACCTCAAGCAAGGCATGCTAGGCATCCAAAGACGCAAGTAAAATATTTTTTTTTGTTTTTCATTCCTTTCACCAAGTAGGGCGAACCACTTGTGGCAATAAATATTTCATTTCTTGACCTCTCTCACTAGTTCGTCCACCTCAAGGGAAATTGTAAAATCCCACCCTTATTTTTTTCAAAAACTTCACAACTTGCACCCGTTAGTGTTAGCCCAAAATGCAATGATAGACAAACTAAAAAGCAATCCTTCACTTTCTGATCACCCTGATCCTGGAGTGGGCAAGGTGAGAGCATACGGTTAAGGGGATCTTTGCAAATACTTAAAGTGATAAAACTAATGGAAAGAACACCTTCCACTTTTTGATCACCTAGATCCCAGTGTGGGCAAGGTGAGAGCATACGGTGGTTGGCTTACATTTAAAAACTTGGCTAAGCTACCACTTCTTCAATGGGGCGACTAGTAATATCAACTCTAAAAGTAAACAAGTAAAGCTATTGGTGGCAAGCCAGCCAATAGGGAAAGTAAAGCACTTGGTGACAAAGCCAACCACTTCCACTTTTCAATAGGCTACAAGAAATGAAATAAGGAAAACTCGATCACATATTCGGCAGGAGTGAAGTACAATAAGCAAAGGCTCAACCACTTAGTCAATGAGAGCAACCACTTGTTTAGTGGGGTCAGTAATTAAGCAAATATAAGAGAATTCACTAACAGTACTACCAGTGGTGTTACAATGAGCTCAACATAAACATATCTGATCATTACATACTGTTGCTACGAGAGGTAAATGATAGAAAAGTGAAAAGTGAAGTATAACACCCTCCCTAGATGATAGAAAGTAAGTATGTGAGCACCCCAACAAAATAGAACAAGTATTCCTCAAAACAAGTCCATTAGAGGTCAATAGACGAACAAACTAGAAGCTGCAATAGGTCTGATAATCAGAACAGAGGTCTGATAAGCAAGTACAGCAGGTCTGAAAGTTGAAACTCATATCAGCAACCTTCAAATCTCCATAACTTTTGCAATACTCAACGGAATTGACTCAAATCACTTGTAGATGGACCCTCATTACTAGACGTCCAATCTAGGATAGCAAACCGCCACAAAAAAAATCTGAAAATCATTTACATGAGTCCCAATGCACCAATAGCAAGCTGGTACGGCCCACAAGTTAGGTCGACCAACATTATAAAATCAAGCACTCCACCAAAAATCATCAAATCTCAAACATAGGGTCGCCCCAGGCAATAGAATGGATTGGTCTAATGCCCAGAACCAAGTCTCCAACGTCTCCTCAGCTGCAATGCTACATGATACGGCCTAGGGCATAGAAAATGTACGGCCAATAGCATAGAACTTCAAGAAATCACTCTCAAAGCACCTCTAATCTCTGCAAAATCGTTATCACACTAAAACATATAGCAAGAAAGCATAAGAACATTCCATAACCAAGAACAAACTAAAAATCTTTCACAAATATCTCCAATGGTGACTCCTGCAGTGAAGCCACTCCAAAGTCCAGCTAGGGAGTATCTATAAACTCCGAAACTAGAGCAACTTTGAAGGTTTTCGTCTCCAAAGCCCTTGAGGGGATTCAATCCTCACTCCGATAGCATTTCGTTATCATAAATCAACATAAGAAAATGAGAGCAAATGAGGGCATTATACAACCTTGAGACCCAAAATTTTGAATTCACTTTTCCCTCTCAAATGGGACGCCCCACTTTAGAGAAATATTATATTTTATTAATAACACTCAACCCCTTCACTTTGGGTGTCCAAATTAGAATATGCAATAATTTATCATTTAAATGCTAAAGTTCCTCAACTTGGCGTCCAACATAACATTCCCCTTTTAAAAAAAACTTGAGTTGATCATCCTAGGCGTGGGGGTCAAAAGCAACATAAAATTATAAAATGACTTAAGTTATATTTGCTTTTTCCAACTCCGAGAATGGTGGAAGCCAAAACAGCCAAAAGTAATTGGACTAAGCACTGAAACAGCCAACACTGCTAAAACTGGAAACCCTGCTTTGAAACATTGCCAACACTATTGCCAAAAATAGCACTTACTAAAAATAGTAAATGACTCCAAACTCCATGTGAGCACATTCCAAGTAGTCATCATAACTTACTAAAAATAGTAAGTCTAAAAGTAGACACTGCTAAAAATAGTAGTGATTGCCCACCAAAGCTCTCAAAAAACCCAGAAAGACCCAGAAACCCTGTTGGCAAACTCCTGCAACAAGCCCCTGAAAGGCTGACTTCACCTCCAAGAATTTAGGAAACCCTAGGTTTCTTCCTCAAAGCCAAAGCTTCTTCAAAAAAGACAAGTTTTGAATGATTCCAAGAATGAATGAAATGAAATCCAAATGCCCTTTTATAATGTTTAATTTGCATTTGTCTTCATCTCCTTTAATTAACTTTAATTTCATTTCCTTTTCCCTCCATTTGGTGCACAATAAAATAATATAAGGTATATTTTAATAATCACTTATATCTCCCTTAAAATTGACACTTTATATTATTTCACAAGTGGGTGCCCATAATATGCACTTTATAATTTGACTTTATAGTCATTAAATACCCCTTTTAATAGTAAAGTCAAATAACATTTAATGATATGCACTTTTTAATTAATTATTAATAAAGTATTACTTTATTAATAAGTAAAATAACATAACTCCAGAAATACTCATTATTTCTCGATTTCATCTGAACCAAGAAGTCAACCACTGCATCCATTGCGCATCCATCTGCCTTACCAAAAATAGTAAGGGTCCCACTCTAACATCCACTGACTTACTATAAATAGTAAGTCCCTCAAAACGAAACCAAAAACCTCTAAATATCAATGCCTCGGAACATATGAAGGATCTGGAGAGATAAACACTAACAATTGCCACCTAAAGAGCTCCATAACGCCCAAACTAGACCCTCAAAACCACCACACTAGCCTACGAGGGTCAAATGATAGGCTAATCCTTCAAACTATGATGCTCACGAAAATGGGGACATTACAATGTATGAGTGCTTTTGGAGGTTGGGTTTTACCCTCATGAGGGTATTCCTAGGGTACACCTTGTGTCATCTTGATGATATGTTTGTCTATTCTTTTGCAATGTGGATTTTGAATGCTTGTTTGTATATATTTTCTCTCTTGGGATTATGTGGAAACAATGTATTATGGTTGTGAATTTCCTTTCTAATAAGGTCATCTAAATATAGGACTAAAACTTATAGATCAATTTATCAAATAGATAATGAAGATGAGGATCTAGAACAGTTTAGGTGAAACACAAATTTAACCAGTACTCATCAATCTATGAGTACTAAGAACAAGATGCTTGCTTCAGCCCATACAAAGCCTTCTTCAATCTACATAAAAGCCTTTCTCACCTATGCACCTCAAATCCTCTAGGTTGACTTATATATACTACTTCATCTATGTTGCCATTCAAAAAAGTTGTTTTTACATCCATCTAATATAAAGACCAACCAAATAAGATGTGTGTCATAATTATCTTGATAGAAGTGTATCTTGTAACTAAAGCAAAAGACTCACATAGTCAACTCACACTTTTTGAGAGAACCCCAATGCAACAAATTTAGCCATAACTTTTCTATTCTCCTATTTGTTGCATGCTTCACTTTGTACAACCACTTTGAATCAATCATTGGCTTCCAATCTGATCTAGTCACAATCTTGTAAATATCATTTAGAATAATAGAGATATCAATCCAAGCATAGCTATGCAAGCCTTGGGAATATTGTGTGCACTTTGACAATCAACACCTTAGCACTCTCTTCTACAATTTGTGTGCCTTGTGTGCAACTCTTCATGTCATTGTGCACCATGCATGACTTTGCATTGCTTTGTGCATACCCCTAGTGACTTCAACAGATTTGTACACATGGACAATTTCGGACATGACACAAAAATGCCAATAGTCAATAATCTCAAACAATAGGTAGTCAATAGGTCAATGGCTCAATATGAGTTGTTATAACTTCTACTTCTTATGTAACTATAATGTATTCTATATATTCACATGATCCCTCACATTCAGGACAATGATGGATGTTATATAATCATATGTAAACCAATCTAATGTATTCCCCCTTTTTGGTCTCGAGAATTTCCATTTCTAGTCGTACTATCTATAAAAACATCACTTGTACCCTATTTGTTGTTGATTGTGAATAGATGTAGAATTCATACTTGCTTAAGTCTTCTACTTGTGTTGGTTTACTATTCTTTTGTTTTCTTTCACATAATCTATAAACCCATCTTTCTCAAGATAGATTTGTCCCCCAAACCATCTAGGATTCATTTCACATGCCAATACAAATGTGTGCACAATAACAAAAGGTTGTCCACTTGGTTCATCTTCTAAGTTACTAGATGAAAATCACAATAAGAGCAAGATAGCAAATGCAAAGAATTCGTTAGAAGTGTCTTCAAATGTTTGGAAAATGATCAACAACACTCTAGTAAGACAATGCCAAAAACTATTTAGGTAATTTCAGGATCTCATGTGTCAACTTGGACCAATTCCACAACACACCAAACCACTTGTTCCTACACAACCCCAAAATCCTTTCAAGGTACAAGTCAATCTCAACATACCGACATTCTGAAGAAAAATTGACATCACAATATTGGACAACTAGGTGCAACAATTGGAACCATGCTTTTATGTCAATCACGTCACAAATATGGAGAAGATTTCACATTGAAGATGTCCATTATAATGTCCCATTGGTGGCAAATGTTCAACGTGCAATGCAAGACAGATCATGATCCAATTTGGACATGGAATTCCTTTGTCATTGCTTTGTAGGAGGAATTTTACACCCTTAGGCACTATGAGAATGAGTATATGAACTTTCAGCAACTGTGTAAATGTAAAAAGCAAGCAATTAACAACCACGTCAACTAGTTCCATAGCTACTCCACGCACCTACATGAAGACACTCTCGAGCAACACAAAGTGCTCAAGTTCATAAGTGGTTTAACAACTTACATTTGCACAAATGATGGAGTTTCAAACTTTGGAAACATTGGGTCAAGCATTCCACAATGCATCCAAGATCAAAGCCAAGTAAAACTCAAGTAGAAGTTTTCTTTGCACAAGAACAAATCAATGCAAGAAACCACATCCAAGCCCTTCATGCAAAAGCAAAAATCCCCTCATGCAAAAGCAGCAATAGAACTCCAAGTCATTTGTGCAAAACTAAAAAGCCACATCGTCTACATCAAGCAAGGACAATGGGAGGAAAAAACAAGGGGATAAATGGTGTCATCGTCATCACACAAGATCCCACAATGACGTTGAATGTTGTGCACAATAATCTCTAATTGCACAAATCACATCAAAACATACACAACTCAAGGATGTTAATTAGGAGACCTGTCTAAGCACAAGTGTAGTGACAAAAGATACTTTAAAGGAATGGAAGCATCTCTTCCACTAAATCACCTAGACGAAAATCATTGCACAAGATAAAGTCCCATCCACTAAAGCACACCTAAGACCATACTCTTTGGGATGGTTACAACAAAGTAAAGATATTCATGTAAATGGCAATGTACTTTAAAGTATATAGTCAAACCCATATGGAACATAGTCACTTGTGACATCATGCTGTTGTAAGTCAGTGACATACTACTTGCCACTTGGGAAACCATATGTGTACAAGAGAGGTTGTGTGTATCAAGAGAAATCACAAAGATGGGCCATTCATGTCAATGATTGATACTTATATCTTCAAAAGTCTTCACCGAAGACCCAGATAGCCCTAGTCTTTGACAAACAATGCCACAAATACACAAAATTTCGTGCTTCTTATGGTTCATCTTGAGTCACCTACACATGAGAGCAAGCACACATTGGCAGCATGCAAGGTTGAACAAACATTGGTGCAGTAGAAGTAGCTTGAAAAGGTACTATGGTGATGGAGGCTTTATTGTTGGTGCTTGTGTTCTCCCTACATTGTCATGCTATTGCCCCAACTATGCCAAACTTTGAAATTTCTTCCGCTAGTAGGTTGCAAAGTAATAAATGACCACAGGTGCCTTCATGGTGTCCTTGGTGACATATTAGTGTTGGGCAGGGCTCAAGCTGGTGTGTTGTGCGTGCGAGGGAGTTCTATACTATTGCTAATAGTCTTCCTCTTCATTGACACTAATGTTGTGCCGACTTCCCATGTCATTTGTTACAATTCATTGATCTTATATGTACTTTCCTTATGAAATTTTCAACAGCTTGTTGTAATATGTGGACTAAATAGGGGCCTATGGCGATATGACAAAATGTAAATGCATGCTCATGCCATTATTGCTAAGATGGGTGAACCTTCAAGCTATATATGCAGAGATTTTAGACTGAAATGCTTGTTGTCGGTCAATTGGCTAGAAGAGACTGCAAAGATGTAATATCCCCGAATATATGGTTTGAGCCTTGAATAATTAGAAAATTATTTTTTTATAGCTCAATTATTTTTATTTGGCTTGGTGGACTTGGAAATTAATTTCCCATAATTTATTATTATTTTATGCGAAGCCAAAATATTTTTATAATTTTTCTATGACGCTAGGCGACCCCTTTTGGGACATAAAAGGAGGGGAAATTTTATTTTTTTAAATAATATTTTAATTTGTGGAAAAGTGTGCCCCATTTGGAGAATTAAAAAAAAACAAATTTAAGAGGTGGAAATGGGCGCCCAAATTGGAGGGAAAAGGTGAAGTTTGATATAAATGCAAGTTCATTGGAAGGCATTTCATCATCATGGATATTATCTTCAGTTTGATTCAGCAACTTGTTGCTACTATTCCAAAGACAAAAACCCTTGCGAATTGTGGGTGAGTTGGACAAAAACCTAGTTCATCTTAGGAAGACTTCATAACGGAGATCTACTTGTGCTTCATTGCTATTTGGCGAAGGAAAAGAGCAGAATTCCAGATCAGATTTGCAGATCGGATTTGAAGAAAACATCATTTGGTAATATTTGTTGCATATTGACTAGGGTTTCACCCTACGTTTGACCGCCACTACCTAGAGAAGGAGTGCCTTGCTTTTGGAGGGCAATTTTGGTGTTTGATGGGAGTTAGGGTTTGATAACATCTTTAGATTTGTAGCAGCAGCAGATCAGACCTAATTCGCCATTGTTTGTGGAGTGATATTGGTGCTTATTGTCATCATTGCTTAGGGTTTTGCCCTACATTTTGAGTACCATCATGAGTTGTTTGGAGGGTTGTTGTGGATCAATTGTTGTCATTTTGGAGCAGCAAAACCCTAGCAGACTTATTGTAGACCTAAGCGATCAGATTTGGAGCAGATCTCTTTGTTGTCGACGAATGGAAGACATAGGGTTTCATGCCCTAATTGGAGCGCTTCCATTGGGAGATAATGTCTATAAATTTCTTGGGTCCTATTCTATTGATTTTTGGTATGTACAAGCCTGATTTAAAGTCTGATTGTAGCAGCAGACTTCTGGAATAATTTTGGGCATGTTTGAGCCCATTTTATGATGTTTTTGCATGGACAATAATTCTAATTTTGTAGCAGCAGATTTGACAATCTTAAATCAGACTTCTTTCATGTTTTGGTGATCATTCTATGGTTGTTCATTGCTGGTCATGTTCATGATTGAAAAGATAAATATATTTGCTTGTGTTTGAGCATTTTAGAAGCATATATGTTTGTTGTTCACACTCGTTTGAAATCAAAAAATTCATATCAGAATCTAGAGTTTGAGCAGAAAATTAAAAGTGCAGAAGATTAGGGCAGAATTCTAAGTTTCAAAATCAGATCTTAAGGCAAAATCCCAGTTGGGATATTTCAGTGGTATTAGAGCCATGTATCTTGCCAACTTGTTGGGTATGTGATTCAGGAAGTTTCGGAGTTATGGCAACACATGTGATTGATGATGTAATGGTTGCCTATGATGAGTACAATACACTTCCAGCAGAGGTTAGGAATGCAATCACCTTGAATCAATTTATGAATCAGCAGAAGGATAAGAAGATAAACAAGCAATAGAGAAAACCAAAGAAGCATGAGCAGCCAAGTGTTGAAAACATCTTGAATCAAATGATGCAAAGTTTTCTGTAGTCACAACAACAGTTGCTTACATTCATTGGTCAAATGTCACAAAACAGGAATAACATGAGAATACATGAAGATATCAGAAAATTGAGGAAAGAGACAGAAAAATCAGAAGTTATCATTGAAGAAAGGTTAGATAAGGAAGAAGTACTTGTTTGTGACTTGCAGCCTACAAGTAATTATGAGGAGGACAAAAATCAGTCAGCATGCAGCCCTAAAGAAGACATGTTCAAAAGTTTATTTCAGCCCTATGAGGACAAGGACAAAAAAGATTCACCTATTGAAGCTACAAATGAAGAGCACGTGAAGATTGAGGAAGATACCGCCATTGACATTGTCAAACCAGCCATATTAGATCAGCGACATGAAGGTATGGGTTCTTGTGATGTTTCATTAATTGAGCCTAGCATTGCTTCATCACGTTTACATCATTTTGGCAAGGAATCAAATTGTGGTTTGGGTGTCCTTAAGTTGGATGTTGCCCATACATATGTAAGCAATTTGGAAATTTCAATATGTAGTGAACAAAGTGAATTGGATAAGATTGATTTAACATTGCAAGATTTGAAGGATCCCTGGTGGTTAAGGAGGTTATAGCTGCACATACTCTTTCTAGATCAGCCATTGAAGAAGATCATGATGTAGAAGACTCTACTCGTTATTTTGATAGAGATCCTTTGATAGAGCATGATGATGACCTAGTTTTTACACATGGATGTATTGAAGAAGAGGTTATGAAGGAAGCTCATTTGGAGGTGCACATTTATGAAGATCAAACAAAAATTTTGCATGGAGGTGTTGGGTCTCATAAGTCACATCATTTAGAGGGACAATTGAAGGTAAATGAGGATATGATTGTTGCAGCCCTAACTCACTTTGATAATACTCTTAAGATGATGGCAAATTATTGTTAGAAGGCTCAAAGGGAAACACAAAGGCTTTGAAGGAGGACTATTTCTTACAGACTTACACGTACTCAACGAAGCTTTGGTTGTCATGAAATCAAACTACCTACACCTACTTTCAGGTAGAGATCATCTCCTCCAGCTTGATAAGATATATTTTGATGCATTGAGAAGAAAGGAAGATGAAGTTGATAAGCTCAACTTTGAGCTTAAAGATACTATGGATTCTTTGAAGAACACTCAAATGGCCCTTCGAGAATCGGAGAATCAAGTTGATGAGCTTTGTTTGGAGTTGAACTTGGCACATTCTTCATCATCTACAGCAGAAATTCAGTTTTCCATGGCAGCCACATCCAAAGAACAACAATTCAATGTGAAGATTGTGAAGAGTGGACATGAAGATATAACATGCAGCCATATGAAAAGTGGCACACTTGGTTTTCAGTTGGAAACATCTCTCGGATCAGCACTTATTGATGACGATTTAACCATGGAAGGAGAAGTGATTAAGAGTCATGAAGACATCACACAAGGGTATGAGGTAAGGACTGAATTTCTGATGTGCAACAGCAGTCCCCTACCTTCACAATATCATGACATGACAGCCAAAGGGGTAGAGGTCCAATTCAGATTGGAGGCAAGTGATTTTCAGTTAGAGCCACCTTTTGGGTCTGCACTTGTAGGAGGACATGAAGCCAAGGAAGAGGACGTGATTGAGGAACTAGAGGATGGCATGATAAGGTATGACAGCAGGTCTGATTTTCTGATTCACGACAGCAGTCTTATTCCTTCATTCATAACAGCCACTTCACATGAAGCGAATGAGGTAGAAGAATCTTCCAAGATTGGCACTTGTGATTTGGGTGTGGAGCATAAGGAAGGTATTGAAATTTCAAGCCACAAGAAGTCTGAATTTGTTCATCATACCTCAGAGGATGTCAAGAGAACTCAAGTCTTGTGTGACGGTTGGCTACAAAGTGCAAAAGATGCTAAGATGTTGGCTGGCCAAGCAAAACAACACTTGCAAGAGGTCAAGAAACGTTGTAACCAGCTAGATCAAGCAAAGAGGCAAAGGGAGTCACACCTTAGATCTCTATTTCTTCCAAGGGAAGAATGCATGATGGTGGGGCAAGCAAAGGAGAAGTCCCTTGAGGAGAGCAAGCAAGAAGGGGATGCAGACTCGAATGAAGACACCATGGAAAAGTATGATAGCTGTTCTGATATTCTGATTTGGAACAGCAGTCTTTGGGTTTTGCATAAACTTGAGTTGGCAGCTCCCACTCATGAGGATGATCTTCTTCTATTATTGGCACTCATTTGGGAGACAAACATGAGGTCTTATTTGTGTGTCCAAGATACAAGAGGACCAAATTAGTACAGCATGTCATGGTAGAGGCAAAAAAGATTCAAAGCATGTGGCATATGAGGAATGAGCCTTGCATGGTGGCTAAGCAAGTGGAGCAATCAGGTTTGAGGTATGATTCAGAATTCCTTGAGTATTTACTTAGCTTGCTTTAGGAGGGCGTAGTGTCACCTCTTTTGGAGAGGCATTTGAAGGCTCACAACATACACTTGAATGGCATGATGGCGCACACACTTAGTGGATCAGCCGCTAGTATTATGCCTACATATGTGGATAGAGATATGGGTGATACAGATTTGGGTTGGTCTTTGATCATTCATGGAGCACTTGAGGAGTTTGCTTGTGATGATTCTCATCATGTTGATGACTCTTTGGTAGAGTATGTAGTTGCTCTATTTCAGAGGTTTGTGATGCATGCCACAGTGACACTTGCATTTGTTGGGCATACTTTGGAGGTGAAGCTGAGCTATGACACCAGGTATGGAGGTATTGCTATAATGTTTGGTTTTGAGTTACTAATGTCATAGGGATTGGAAGAAAGCATGAAGATCTTGGCATTACTGCCCTAGTTTATGAGGATCTACTCCATACTTTGCTAGGAGATGGCTGTTTTACTTTATTGCACATGGAAATCCTACAAGATACTTGGGGAATGGCGGCTGTTTGGGTGTTTTGGAGAGGCTTGGATCATCTCTTCATCATTTGAGGATGGCATATGAATGATACTCTATCATCATATGACATTGGCGATGATATTTGCACTCACTGAGGTCTAATTTTCAGTTGGGAGGTTGTTGTTCTGATCTACATCAGCAATCTAGGAGGGGTGATTATATATTTTCTTGCGCTTGTGAAGGGTGCTCTACACATCCACTAGAGATCTACAAGGGTTGGAGACTTGTTTGGTGTTGTTAGCACTATGAGACGCTTCTCTCTATTCATGTTTGCCAAGTGTGATGATATAAGGATTTGGGATCCAAACGGTGGTAAGCTTATCATTGCTTGAAGACAAGCAATCTCGGGAAGGGAAGACTGTAATGTCCCCGAATATTTGGTTTGAGCCTTGAATAATTAGAAAAATAATTCTTTATAGCTCAATTATTTTTATTTGGCTTCGTGGACTTGGGAATAATTTCCCATAGTTTACTATTATTTTTTGTGAAGCCAAAATATTTTTATAAATTTTCTATGAGGCTAGGCGACTCCTTTTCGGAGATAAAAGGAGGGAAAAAAATAATATTTTAATTTGTGCAAAAGTGCGCCCCATTTGGAGAATTAAAAAAGAAATAAATTCAAATCTAAAAGGTGGAATTGGGCGCCCAAATTGGGTCGGCCAGATTGGAGGGAAAAGGTGAAATTTGATATAAATGCAAGTTCATTGGAAGGCATTTCATCATCGTGGATATTATCTTCAGTTTGATTCAGCAACTTGTTGCTACTATTCCAAGGACAAAAACCCTTGCAAATTGTGGGTGAGTTGGACGAAAACCTAGCTCATCTTGGGAAGACTTTATAACGGAGATCTACTTGTGCTTCATTGCTATTTGGCGAAGGAGAAGAGCAGAATTCCAAATCAGATTTGCAGATCGAATTTGAAGAAGACATCAATTGAGGAGATTTGTTGCATTTTGGCTAGGGTTTCACCTAGGTTTGAGCGTCACTACCTAGAGAAGGAGCGCCTTGCTTTTGGAGGGCGATTTTGGTGTTTGATGGGAGTTAGGGTTTGATAACATCTTCACATTCATAGCAGCAGCAGATCAGACCTAATTCGCCATTGTTTGTAGAGTGATTTTTGGTGCTTATTGTCATCATTGCTTAGGGTTTTGCCCAACATTTTGAGTACCATCATTTGGAGTTGTTTAGAGGGTTGTTGTGCATCAATTGTTGTCAATTTGGAGCAGCAAAACCCTAGCAGACTTATTGCAGACCTAAGCGATCAGATTTGGAGCAGATCTCCTTGTTGTTGAAGAGTGGAAGACATAGGGTTTCACGCCCTAATTGGAGTGTTGCCTTTGGGAGATCATTTCTATCAATTTCTTGGGTCATTTGCTATTGATTTTTGGTATGTACAAGCCTAATTTAAAGTCTGATTTGTAGCAGCAGATTTCTGGAATACGTCTGGGCATGTTTGAGCCCATTTTGTGATGTTCTTGCATGGACAATAATTCTGATTTTGTAGCAACAGATTAGACAATCTGAAATCAGACACCTTTCATGTTTTGGTGATCATTCTATGTTTGTTCATTGCTGGTTATGTTCGTGATTGAAAAGATTTAAATATTTGCTTATATGTTTGAGCATTTTGGAAGCATATAGGTTTGTTGTTCACACTTATTTGAAATCAGAAAATTCATATCAGAATCTAGGGTTTGAGCAGAAAATTAAAAGTGCAAAAAATTAGAGCAGAATTCTGAGTTTCAAAATCAGATCTTAGGGTAAAATCCCAGTTGGGATATTTCAAAAGTTGCTTTTTGTGTCCCCTGTTTCTGCAAGTACTCTCAGAGTCCAGGGTGTCAAAGGCTGTTAAATTGAATTTCTCTGTTTCAAGAGTATGTATATTTTGTAATCCAAATGAAATGTTCATTGTCATTGATGTTACGTCTCCATAAACACCAGGTATGTTTTCAAGATTGTATGTGATTCCTCTTGCTACGTTTGCTACTTTGAGTGTTGTGTTCAATTACTTGATCATCTTATAGATTATAAAAAGCTTGTGAAACCTTTCTCAAGGACTGTTTTAAACATAACACAGAAAGCATATTTTTTTTGTTGATAGATTCTTGATGTATGTTTCATATTTGATACTATTTATATTTCTGGGTTTGTGTATCTGGCTTATGTAGAGCTCCAGTCCTTACTATCCTCATTTCCCTTGAGTTACGGATTCTCTGGTTCCTATATGCATTTGTCTCTTGACTTGAAACTCAACTCTCACCCAATACAGATCAAGGCACCAGTCTTGCTTTTAGCTCCTCCATCACACCTCATTTCAAATAAAACAAGAACATATTTACATCAGTTTTAGAATCAATTATTCTATCAACTTTGCAAGTGCATATAGTGTTTCAAGAATACATAATAAGGAAATGTAAAGAATAACCCACAGAAACGGGACTCGCCAGGACTTAGCGAGTCCCGAGTCAAGCCACCCTAGTTGAGTCCTGGGGGCTCGGACTCAGACTCGACTGAATCCTGTTGAGTCTGGCGGACTCGCCGAGTCTAGGCAAGTCCCGTCAACAAGACTCGACAGGCAAGCAGGGTTTGAAAAGTGCGAAAATCACATGAAATTTAAAGTTAAAACTTTTTTTTCTACTTATAGTGAATGCAAAATGATGTACGCCATGAACATTTGTATGGTTTTGGAGGTCTTAATTTGGGCTTGGTGGTGGAGGCTCCGCCCCTCGACGCCGCCCTGTATCGCAACAGGGAGTGCGCCCAAGGCGCTGCCCCGAGACCCTGCGACCCCGCTAGGGGCACTGCCCCCAGACCCCCACAAGGGGCATTGCCCCTTGACCCCATTGGGGGTGCTGCCCCCAAACCCCTGCAAGGGGCATTGCCCCTTGACCCCATTGGGGGCACTGCCCCTTTCCCCCAAACTCCCACAAGGGGCACTGCCCCTCGACCCCACTAGGGGCACTACCCCTCAACCCCATTAGGGCAATTGCCCTGAAACTTGAGATTATGGCTGCTGCATCATCCAGGACCTATCTTAGACACATTCGTAGGAAGGATGCAGGCTCCTTTGAGCCATACTTCTAGTTATTGTTTTGAATCTTTTGATATTTCATATTTGTTTGGAACATTTGATGTCATGGATTTCATATTTCATGAGTTTTGTATACATTTGAGTCTTTGACTATATATCTAAGTGTGTTATTTCCTTTAGCAGCTCAACTACGATTTGTGTTTATACTTATATGATCGATGTATACTTGTGTTAGTGACAAGAACCTTGATTGAGTTGACCGGGCAGATAGAGAGGCTAAGGCTGTAGCCATGGCAGAGGAGGAAGCTAGAGCACGAGCAAACACATCCACAACTAATGTTGGTGAGGGTGGCATGGAGTCACAAGCAAAGACTATGGCTGCAGCTGCTACATCATCTAGGACCCACCTTAGATGCCTTCGTAGGAAGGATGCAGGCTCCTTTGAGCCATAGACTTGTAGTTATTGTTTTGATATTTCATATTTGTTTGGAACATTTGATGTCATGGATTTCATATTCCATGAGTTTTGTATACATTTGACTATATTTATATATCTAAGTGTGCTATTTACTTCAGCAGCTCAGCTACTTTATACTTATGTGATCGATGTATACTTGTGTATGTGATCAAAATTGCTTCTATTTAATGATGTTATTGTGTCTTTAAGGTTTATTTAATACAGGGTGCTTGAAACAAGTTTTAAATCCTTAAAAATCTCTCAATTTCTAGGGCTTTTTTATTTTGCCAAGTCTGCGGCAAGTCCGAGGACCGTCCCGAGTCCCAAGTCGAGTCACCCTAGCTGAGTTTGAGCTGAGTCCGAGTCTCATAACTATGGAATAACCAATCATTTCATGGCTCTACATTGTTGTCTCTTGCAAGTGTGTACGAATAAATCCCTCATTAGCATAAATCTTTTGGGGAAATGATTTGCATATCTTGAATTGCATGCACACTCTGCTTTTCTACTTGAAGAAGCTTGTGATAGAAACCTGCATGGAGACTTAGTGACATCCCTAAGAGTCTCTCATTGCAATAGGGTTAATAGGCTGAAACAAATATTTAAGCCAATTTTTTGCAATCTTTACAATTTTCAATGCAGTCATTTCATCAAGCAGTTTGCAATATGTTGGTCTGAGATAGTTTTAAGCTTGGTTTGAGTTGATATTATCAGTGATCAACATAACATTAATTTCCAGGCTTCACAAACAGAACTCAGCTCCATTGATACCAAAATAGCACATAAAATAATTCACAATGAACTTCTTTATAAATTTTGGTATTGCTGATTCAGAGAAAATAATCTGAAAATGACATTCACAATATTATATTCAAATTACCTAACCTGGAGTTTTAGCCAACCTTACCTGAACCACAAGGTACAGCAGCTCAACCAAAAGTACGACAGCATAAATTATTGGATTAACTTCCTTTATGAGTGGCGATTTCTCCTAGCAAAGGATGGCAGGGATATTTGACATATTTAGTACTTTAAAGGTGGCAATTACTTCTCGCAATGCTGCACCCAAAGTTTGACTGCTGATATGGGCCCAAAGACCTTCCACGTCACCTCCTTGGCTTCCCTTAAATTGTACAGCACTCTTCTAGCTTACATCAACCAGCAAATAAGTCTCCAAGGCCCACATCATACACGATATTTGGGTTTGTAATCTTCAGATTGGTCTTCGCCAGCCATATAAATGATCTCCAAAGTGCCATGACCTTACCCAAATCTACCGATCAATTCTGACGCCACCTTCTTGACTAGGAGTGGCCAGTCTGAAGTCTTCTTGTGGTCCCAATATTACTTCCAAAATCTGCACCTGTTGTCTTATAGGGGCTGCGACCATCAAGGACTCTCTAACATGCCTCCTTGCACCTGTCACTAATCACTCACTTCAGTATTATTTGAATTTCCATAGGGATTGTCTTAGGATTACCATCTTCCATATGGCAACTAGTTAGCATTAAACATCTATATTTAAATATGCCCATAGAGAAGAACTATATCCAAATTCCATTATAGGATAACAAACATTAAATACCCTCTTATTTCTATCATGGTATCCAGCTACCAAGCAATCTTTCAACAATTTAAACTTTGAAATTTGTCTTATTTAAAGACTTCACAAATTTTGTTCAATGAAGCACCATGTGAATTTTGGAGTGAATCCACCAAAAGATGGTATTGGGTTTTCATCCAATCCACCAAAAAACCCAAGGGCTTCCATCCTCAAGCTTGCTGAATTTGCAAACAAGCTCTCCAAATTCTCCTAATAAATTATTTTCCAAAAAGATGATAATAATCTTCCTTCACCACCTTTTATTTTATTATATTTTGCCTTCTCTAAAGTGACTTATTTAATAATTTATCAATAAGTTATTATAAGTCACTTTAATAATAAAAACCAATTAATTAAATATAAATGTCCCAAAAGTGACTTAGGACAATTTAATACTTAATTAATTAAATTACTCCCTTAATTTTTCCCACCTTAGCTTATGGGAATAAAATAAGCTAGTGGACTCCGCTGGATGATCACTTGGAAAAAGGGGACATTACATAGGGCAAGTTATGTTTGGTAAGATTGGCTATTTGAGCTATTTCTCTTTAATTGTCCTGTGTTTGACCTCAAGGAATACTCCCCTTTGCCTAGCAAAGCCAAAAGAAAAAGAAAGGATTGCCCTCCCTTATGCATTGGCCCATTCATGCCATGGTCTGATTATAAATCCAACCCATTAACCTTAGTTGACACTCCGAGGTCTCAAGTTTTGGTGTTTGTTTTCAGAATTTGTGGAGATGCATGTTTTGAAAGCCACATCTAAGTTAGCACATTCTTCTATTTAGGCCCTCATATCAATACCAGTACTGCTTTGGAATGTGTCATGTGACTATTTGCCCCTGTTACAGTGCCCTCCTGAAGTATGCCTCCAGTTCATCAATTGCAAACCCAGGGCATACCTAGAACATTTATGGGATGCTTCCAGGCTGTACTCGAAACATTTCTGTCTACCTGACCACTGTTTAACAACAGCGACTTAGAAAATTAAAGAATAAATATTAAAAAATAAATTATAAATGATTTAATAGCATTTGATGGCTAGTTTGTTTATTTTATACATATTATGGTTGATTTTGTTTATTTAAATATGATTTTCATATTTTTTAAATAATTTATTTTTAATTATTTTATACAATTCTACCCAGGCTGGTGCCAAACCTGGGGTACGAAAAAATCACCTTACACCCATATCTGCACCAAAACCAGTAAAATAGCTTTAAAATGAGAGTTTCACATCACAATTTATTTCACAATCCTGTGCAATTTGAAATGGGACAAGACATTCATCACAAGCCAGATCATATGTTATCATTTAGAGAGAAGGAAATCCTCAAGTCACCATAATTGTCTTTCTATTTGCATCTTAGCAAGCAGTGTTGCATTCTTAATTCCCTAGGTTTTGATGCTAGGTTGGAGGTGGTGCAAGAAAGCTATGGCATTTGGCTGAAGTGATAAGGTCATAGTTGAATCTACAAACCCATCTGTTTCTGACCACCTCTTAAAGGCTGCATTCACAGAAGCGGATACCAATGCCATCATGCTAGCAAAGTTTGCACTCGTGCCTAATGGTTCAGCAGAGCAGCACATTGACTCACGTCAAGCCAATTTTCATTGGAAGCTACCAAATAAAGTGAAAGGCAATGAGGTCTGGGCACTCTTCTTGCATATATACTCCTAGACACAGCTGAAAATGAAAAACTCTATTAAATCAACAGATGCACTGGTGTTTGATCAAGAGGCACTGAATGCAAGAATGGATTATCTAAAGAGATGATATCGGAGTAGAAGAAAACAGTAAAAAAATACCACAAAACATGAGGAATGTGAGAAGTGTTTGGGATGGATTTATTCAGAGCATTGTTAGCAACAGCAATTGATCTGCCTTGCCAGTTGAACATCAGCTCCTTCCTCCTTTGGAGGCTGTGACTGCATCAGAATTCTGCAACTCAAACAAAAACGGGGCCACACTACCAAGGCTGAAGCAGAATTCTAGAAAGCATTGGCGGCAATCAAGCTGAACTGGTGAGCCTCTTGCACTCAGAGCAATTTGAAATAGGACAAGACATTCATCGCAAGCCAGATCATATGTTATCATTTAGAGAGAAGGAAATCCTCAAGTCACCATAATTGTCTTTCTATTTGCATCTTAGCAAGCAGTGTTGTATTCTTAATTCCCTAGGTTTTGATGCTAGGTTGGAGGTGGTGCAAGAAAGCTATGGCATTTGGCTGGAGTGATAAGGTCATAGTTGAATCTACAAACCCATCTGTTTCTGACCACCTCTTAAAGGCTGCATTCACAGAAGCGGATACCAATGCCATCATGCTAGCAAAGTTTGCACTCGTGCCTAATGGTTCAGCAGAGCAGCACATTGACTCACGTCAAGCCAATTTTCATTGGAAGCTACCAAATAAAGTGAAAGGCAAAGAGGTCTGGGCACTCTTCTTGCATATATACTCCTAGACAGCTGAAAATGACAAACTCTATTAAATCAACAGATGCACTGGTGTTTGATCAAGAGGCACTGAATGCAAGAATGGATTATCTAAAGAGATGATATCGGAGTAGAAGAAGAAAGTAAAAAAATACCACAAAACATGAGGAATGTGAGAAGTGTTTGGGATGGATTTATTCAGAGCATTGTTAGCAACAGCAATTGATCTGCCTTGCCAGTTGAACATCAGCTCCTTCCTCCTTTGGAGGCTGTGACTGCATCAGAATTCTGCAACTCAAACAAAAACGGGGCCACACTACCAAGGCTGAAGCAGAATTCTAGAAAGCATTGGTAGCAATCAAGCTGAACTGGTGAGCCTCTTGCACTCAGAGCAGGAGCTAGCAGTGGAAAAAATGAATAAATATGCAGAGTTGGTGGAAACAGATCTGAGCAGAGGAACAGCAGGACTTCAAGAGATTATGAGAGCTGGAGCTCAGGATCGACAATTCTCTGAGTTTTTCTTTCTGATTAATGATGTTGTGAGTGTGTACCATGCTTTCATTTTTAAAACTGTTATGATTCCAATATTCTACGTTCCTAAGTATTATAAGGATAAGCACCTGTCGCATGCTTAACCTTCATAGTTTCATTTATTAGTTTTAGTTTTTCCTTAAGATAACTTAGTTAGGATGAAGGAGTGCATTCCAGTTCTCTCTTTGTGATTTCCATGATTTATGGACAACAATAAAGTATAAACCCTTAGAAATCACTTGAAATACAATAAATGTTGATTTTGAATGGGAATAGAACAGCTTTCAAAATGAAAAGGGGTGTTAAAGTATTAAAATGTTGGCAAGGAAGCACCCACATTTGTAGCTAACTCAACATTATTGATAATATGATATGCAAAAAATTTATTAAAGTGAACTGCAAATTTGGAAGACACATTCTTTGGGTCTTCAAAAACTTGTTAGATCTAAGTACAAGACAGAATCAAAGTGCAGCACCAAATAGAAGATGTCTCGGACAGCCAGCAAAATATTAGCATTGACATTAGTGAAAGGAAGCCAGGTAAAACTACAAAACTTCCTACTTAACCCAAAGAGAGGAAAAATGCTAAATAGGAGCAGATCTAATAATTTCAACAAAAATAACCAACATGCAAGGTTCCTACAACAACATGAATGTAACATTAAAGACTTTGCAACAGTGTGCAGCACACAAAAAGGATCATACAACACAAGGTATGCCCTAGGAAAAAGCCCAACATCAAAGGAGCACTCAATTTATTATCTTCAACATCAAGATTACGATACAATATCAAAGTAGCAGCCCCTTCATTCAAGACCTTCAACCTGTGTCTAGAGAAAATCTAGTGGCATAACCCACAGAAAAATACAAGTGATATGATACCTCCATCCCAAGATCTAATATATAGGCAAGTTCAAAACTAGAAACCATATATAGTTCTAATATTGTGAGCTCATTGTGGGTGTCCAAATCTAAGGCCCAAAATCCAACACTCAAATCCATGATGTGTCAGCATTCCAATAAAAGAATGTAACTCACCGTGTCACATGTTCCTCCACCAAACTTGGGTGTTCCATTTTGGGCTATTCCGCCTTTCTACAAGATGCTCTTACACATCATAGCTTGGTTAAAAAGTTTTCCAACTTTTCCAAGCCCACTTTGCATCTACATCTTACATACTCCTACACGTCATTAATATCTTTTGCATCTTACAATGTTATAGAATCTCTTACACATCTTACATGAAATAGATGCTATGAAAACATGTCATATTTCATGTTACAAGTGGCAAAGAGAGCCACTCCAAGTGAGACGCCCATTTTTCCATGTGAACACATTATTTTCACAGTATTACAATATTAAATAAATAAATGTTATATGCGAATTTGCAAGGTGTACAACTCCTAATCTTAACAATTAGAACTAATTGCAATGATTTTATATCATCTCTTAGTTGCTTCAACTAATGTATATAGTATTTGGAAGTTGAGGTTGTGATGGATTCATGTTTATCTATGTTACCGGGTTCTTCATTTTAGCCCCCCGAACCGGCCAAAATACATGTGGGTTCTGGTTCTGGTTCGGTTCTTCTCTGGGTTCGCCTGGGTTCTCCATTTTCCACCCGGGTTCTCCCAGTGAATTATATGAATGATTCTTTTCTACAGACTATGACAGTTGTTAAAAGAATAAATAAAATATTCTGTTATTTGTCTTTCCTGTATTATTTTGGTATTGTTCTTAGATTGGAATATTTCATAATTGCTGAAGATGAAAATGACAAAAAGTAGAAAAAAATCAAGGTTTTATCAAGGGTCTGCAAATTTATTTTTAGTGGCCAAGTCTGTAGAGAAAGCTTGCAAGAAACTTGTGAGTAAGGTGAGAACTAGCAGACTTTGCAAACTATGATATGGATGACGTTGAGCCCACATGAATAGATGAGTATAAATGAATTCAAATCAAAAGGGAAAAACATATTCTAGAAGACAAGCTGAAATCAAAATTTCTAAAGGAACTCCACCAAAAACTAGAGTATCTGGCAGGACATAACTCAAGAAGTCTGAGAAAACTGTAAGAAAATTATATAAGAATAATCTTGCTTCTAGAATCTACAACTATCTACGAGCTCTAGCTAATTTAAATGATATAGACTGAAATCATATCAGGCAATGAACAAATCAGGAAGGACAAAGCTGTAAATATGCAAAAAAGGCCTTATGAAGGTTGGAACAGATGTAATAACAGGATAGTTTATAGTTAGGTATTACCGTATGGCGTATTTCATCGTTTCAATATTCTATGGCATTATGGCATTATGATCATATGATTATAATTTTGAGCATTCTTATGAGTCTATGGCATTATCATTATGTTTATAAATTTATAATTTAATAATATATATATATATATATATATAGTACGGCCGTATCCGTACCCTAGGAAAAAAGAAAATTCCGAACCGGCAAACCCGAACCCGTACCTGCATCTGAATCCGTACCCGAACCGGCAAATTAGGTGTTCATCTTGAGATAATGAAGTGTATGCAGCCTCAGAAGGTTAAATGCTTAAATTTGTTCAGTATTTCTCAAGAAACCTCTAGTCTCATGGCATGACTGTTTTATTATATATTTCAATGTAAAAGAGCCCTCATACCAAAAATGACCTAAGATAACTGGATATTGGGGCATCTCAAAAGAGTCAACTACGTTGATCGAACCATGTTTTAGTGGTATTAAGTGGACGCTGGTGCTTACTGATTTACCCATAAAAACTAAGAACAACTTCACAAGAACACAGAATCTACAAATCAAAAAAATAAAATAAATAAAAAATACATATTTCAAAACCAAAATAGAATGCCACACTTCTAATGTAGCAACTAAGCAAAACTCTCCCAAAGAAATGGTTCTGGGTTTATGTCAATGTTGGTTTAGATATTCTCACACTAAAGACTTTCCAAGAAGTTAAAAAAGAAAGCACCAAACACATCAATGTTATGAAAGCAGCACTGCCAGTGCACAGGGTTATGGTGTGATTCTAATGGGACACACTCCCAACAGTGGGACCCAAGTTCAAATCTACCTACTGTAATAAGGCAGCCCATAAGTCCAGCACACATGGTGAAGTTATGGTGGTATGCGGTGCATTTGAGTGTCAATGGTGTTTAAAAATTGTGAACAAAGATTACAAGGTACATTTGAGCAATGACCCATGTTTATATATTTTGAAAATGTTGTCCAAGCGTACCCCACAGAATGAGCCAAGTTTATAAATCTTAAGAATGTGGTTGCTGTAAACCTCACACCAGCAGCCCCCTTAATGCCAAGTATGATATACTAAGCAAAAGAAAAGAAAAAGCAATTCCACCCAAAATAAATAGCAATGCGGATATGTGAGATTCAATTTCAGAAAACTACAGGTTGGGCATGGTCACAAGCACACAAAAAAAGGCAACCAAAAAACTCTTAGGTCAAGTCACTGCCAGTTTTAATAAATAGCAATGCGGATATGTGAGATTCAATTTCAGAAAACTACAGGTTGGGCTCGGCCACAAGCACAAAAAAGAAAGGCAACAAAAAAACTCTTAGATTAAGTCACTGTCAGTTTTAATATGCCCACAGAATGAGCCAAGTTTACAAATCTTGAGAATGTGGTTGCTGTAAACTCACACCAGCAGCCCCCTTAACCCCAAGTATAATATACTAAGCAAAGAAGAAAAAAAGCAATTCCACCCAAAATAAATAGCAAAGCAGAAATGTGAGATTCAATTTCAGAAAACTACAGGTTAAACTACAGGTTGGGCTTGGCCACAAGCACAAAAGAAAGGCAAGAAAAAAAATCTTAGGCTAATTCACTGTCAGTTCTAATATGCCCACTCTATAGATTTACCAAGAAAAGAAAAGGAAATGTCAAACACATTATTAACGTCAGCAGAGCAGTACTACCTAAGAGAACTGGCAACCAGAAGAGCAGTACAGCCCAAAATATTTGGCAATAAGTCCAAGAGAATGTGGCGTAATGGTAATGGGGGCGGGCATTCACAAAAGCAAGAAGAAGGTTCAAATCTTCCCACCCCTGTAAGGCGAACCATAACTTTATCCTGCAGGTTGTGAGCTTGTGGTGAAACAATTGCGAGGTTGAGGATGACCCATGTTTACATATCTTATGGATATGGTCCAAGCTTTTCCACATCGTATTAACGGCGGCCACCATAACCCGCCCAAAATTTGCCCGGCAAAAGAAAAGAAAAGAAAAAGTAGTATCACCAAAAATGATTCACAACGTTGATACATGTCAGTCATTGAATTTCAGATAAATACACTTTGAGTTTGTCCCCAAAGCCCACTTAAAATAATAAATAAACGGCACTGTGTGATTAAATCTAGACCAACCAATCTGTCCCAGAAACTACTGCCAATAAGTGCGTCCGAAATTCAATTCAATACCCAAAATTCCTAGGTCTGTATTACCCCTACCCGAAAGAAAGAACACGCCATTAAATCAAACCCAAAAATTAAAATTAAAATACCTGGAAGTGCTGAGGCAGCAGCAAAATCCCCTCCTCCCTGTGGCATGGGGCTCCAACACTGGTGTGCATTGAAACTCTCAGATGGACTGCTGAAATAGGAAACAATTCCATCAGACACAGAGTACTGATGGTGTGCACTGCCACTCATTCTGCTAATCCTGCTGCCCTTGCTACTAGAAGAATATGAAGACCCGTGTCCACGTGGCAGCTGCCCTCCTCCCCCAGACCTGAAATCCCACCTCCTTGAAAGTGGTGGAGAGAAGTTTCCATTGGCCCTTCCATTCCAATGGGCGTCGTTCAGATCCACCGACCACTCTCCCCCACCCCTGCTGTTTGTTGATTCAAGCGGCCTTGCGGCCACACAGCATAGAGAACCCGTTTTAGCTATTGTTTCTTTTCCCCCGTCTGATGCGAGACAACTTGCAATTAAGGCAGCAACAGTTTGGTTTGTTATGTTAGTTTTTTATTTCAGATCTTTGAAGAAGCAGCAGCTGCCACTGGGACCAGTGAGAAAAAGGAAAAGAGAAACGACCGCCATTGGGACCAGTAAGAAAAGGAAAAGAGAAACGAAAGGCAAATTGGATCTTGTGGTTTGGATTTTAAGGCTGCTAATTTATTTGTGTTTCTATTTTTCAGATAGGTTTCTGCCTTCGCTATGTGGTTTCATTACTCTCTGAGCCGATTACGATCGATTGGTTGTCGTTTTGCAATTAAAAAAAATTGGTTTCAGATTTTATGAGCGTTGTTTTCCCGTATCCGGATTATTCATATTTTTGGGTACTTGTTTGGGGTAAACTACTATTTTAATAATAATGTTTTGCATTTAGGTTGAAGTGGAAGATCGGTCTCAACTTACTTGGTCAGAGTTTCCTTAACATTCAACTTTCTTTGTTTTATGTATTTCAATGTTGTTGAGTCAATTTTAAAACTTAATTGTCATTAAAAAGTCAAATGTTTTTTATATAGGTTTTAGGATTTAAAGCTCTTTTTTAATATTATTATTTTTTGAAAGTAGGTATTGTTTTTTATGAAAAATCAACACATCTTAAGGTCAACTTAAGTCAAATTATCAAATGAATGATGTGTTGGTATTTCTTATTGGGATAAAGGTGGGATGAGGTTGAGGTAGTAAAAGAGTAAGGGAATGATCAAGTGGGTAGTTGATTAGATTTTGTTGGCTTATGTAATTTGGTGAGTTTCTTTGGAGAAAGGGATGAAGCTAATTAAAGTTGAGGGGTCTATTAGGTAAAAGGGGTTGTTTATGTGATTGCTTAGGTTCAACAATTATTTTTAGAATTTGTCAATTTTGTGTTATGTTAATCTATTCATTTATGATGTTTAGTTGGTCAATAATGAGTGGTAAAATTAGAATATATACAAATGTCAAGAATTGTAGATCACTATTGATGTCAATTTATGTTCAAATTTTTTAGTTGTTTAAACAAAGGAAAAAGAAGAAAAAAATCATGTGAATAGTTTAATGTTGACATATGTGTGGTCAAATGTTTGTTTAATAATATGTTTGGAAAGTTGAATGCGTTGAACAAAGAGGTGGTTGAGAAATGAAAATGTGAATGATGGATCTAAATTCAAGAGACTATAGAGGATATACAAGAGAAAATCACATCATGGAAGCAATTTTTAGGTGAAATTAAAAATGTTGGAATCATCACTTCATATGAAATGGTTGTTTTTGATAATTATGAAATTGCCATTGCAAAACTACTTTTATCACCTACTAAAAGTAGTGAATTCACCATGGATGCGAAAATAACAAGTATTTCAAAAGGATGAAATCATGAGAAGATAGTAGAAGACAAGTAAAGGATCTAACAACTATGATTTAACTTAGAGACACATATTAATCATCACATCATTATTCTGACCGTTCATGTTGGCGTATTGTCAATTGTGTTATCAAAGGATAAGCCATGTTGGCTCATACACTTTTGGGCACATGTAGGTACAAATAGTTGTGAACAAGTTTGAAATATCCTAAACCTTACATTTTGTAGTGGACTAAATCACACTTGTGATCTCATCCCTAGGCTAGATCTCATCCCTGGACTATATCTCAACCACAACATTTCCCTAGACCCCAAGAAGCTCAAGATTCATTTATCATAAGCCTTTAATCACTAATCTTATATTAAATTTCATATTTTTATTTTTTATTATAATGCCTTAGTAGTTGAAACATAGGGAAATGTAGGGTTATCAAATTGAAATGGGGTAATGTATGAGACACTTATCTTCCTACTTTCATTAGGAAAAAGAGATCCCCTAGGGTAAGATTGACTTTCAACCCTTACATGAGCCAACCTTGATGGAGATCTTGTTGTTTTCCTGATGACTTAGGATAGGGTAAATCAGCCTGAAATGCACTTTTGGGAGATGAATGAAAATACCAAATGAATGCAATTATGCAATGCAACACAAGAAACCTCTAAATTAAACCTTAATCTCATAAAATCTGGAAACTTTTAGTAGATCTAAGAAGGATTGGATTTTATGCACCTGTCACAAAAAGGTTGTGTTGAGTGTCCTCCTAGGACTCATTCGCCCAAGGGAGAATGGTTCTTGCTCCAAGGGTTGAAAAATTGCTTTCACAGTCCTTTGGTCCTATGTATGCACTCCCAATTCCTTTGAGTTTCACAATTAGAAATTTGAAATTAAATTTTGAAAGTGAGTTTTTGCGGCATGACAACAATGTTGACAACTTTGACAACTTTTGCAATTTTACTCTTTTTGATAGATCTTCAATCCTTCTTCAACCTAAGATTTGTAAAACACGCAAGAGGGAAAAATTGTTTGTTTTTTGGTGAATGGGGTTTTGCCTCGGTCAAACTCATTTTGGTAATCAAACCTTGAAATAAAATAATGAAACAAGAAAGGAATGATGAATGAACAAGTGCTATGTTGTAACTCACCAAATCCTTAATTTGAAACCCTTGAAGGACTTAAAATTAATACGTCTCTCCAAGGTCTTGATCTTGTATGAAATGGCTTGATTGATGATGTTGATCTCGATGCTTGAATTTTGACTTTAATGCTTGAAACCTACATCACAATGTTCACTCCAAAAACATGCATGAACACACATAAATCTTGACATCATGATAGGATCTTGAATTTTGTTGTAGATGACTAAGAAATCTACTCTTCAATGCTCTTGACAATAATATTTGCTCTAGGAATACTTGCATGAAAAACTCTAGGATTTGAATTGATAAAAAGACCTTTCTTTTATAGCTAATTTTCTAATTTCTCAAAATTAAACCTACAAGATGACATTTGAAATAGAATTTGGGATCATAAAAAGGCTACCAAAAACATATTTAAATTTTGAATTAAGCAACTAAAGGGGACCCATTCGCCCAAGGGTGAATGGGTCATGACCTAAATTGCCCTAACCTATTCATTTTGAGGTGTTAAAAATTATAATTGCATTAAGTAAATCATGATTCCCCTTTCAAAAATTGTAATTAATTAGGCTTGTAGATGCATAATTGGGCCAATTAGAGGCTTAATTAAGTCTAATTTATTAAGGGACCCAAACATAGTGTGAAAATGTAAAGGAGTACATTTTCCGACACAACAGTAGTTAAAATCAACATCATTCCCATTTCTAAGTAAGCCCTCCAATCTCTCATATTTTTTATTATCATTTTTATCTATCTTATTGTCTCAAATCTCAATCCCCTAGTACCCAATTCCATAGAACCCATAATAGACACTTCCAAACTTGTCTATGCTACATCTCCCAAGGATGTGTGTTCTTACTATAATCTTGCATAACATGATGTTCCTATACCTAATGATGAGGATATCTCTCATATAACTCATGATAGTCAAACCTCTATATCCCTGGATTCATTATCTATTAATGGTTTGTATAGTGAGGGGCTTAATGATATTAATTGATGAACATAATTTATGATCACCCTCGCCTGATATTATTATTATGTGTTAAATCCAAGGTATGCTTCTATAATGACTTTAATATTTCAAACCCTAGTGGTTAACCCTTAGGATATATTATAGATTCATAAATTTTATCGATAGAACATTTTTAGATACCTATGATGACTCTCGTGTGGACCATTTTTTATGCCTTATCACAATGTATCTTTTGAAAATGATGGTGCATGTGTTTATTTTGATTCCTTGTTTACATGTCGAATTGACCAACATGAGCAAAAAATGTGGCTTATAAACACATAAAGAAGAATTATCTTATGGTGATGCATTTCACTCTTTAGTTGGTTTACTTGAGGATGGTTTCCAATTCATTGGTGATCAATCCATTACACTGTCATGATGCTTACACGTGGCATTAATACACATAAGGCCATAGGGAAATAGTTTATGATACATAAGCATCTCATATGGTGTACCATATTTTCCATCACTTCCCAGTATTTAGGTCCTAACCATATATCTCATGATTTATCTTTCAACTCCAATTAATCTTTCATGTCCTCCCATTTATATAGTTTTTGATCATGCTTCATCCATCCCCAGTCATATTTAACTTTTTCCTACTCCTTCCATAATCATTCTTAAATCTAACTATACAAATCTTGTGTCTTAACCTATGCACAATCCCCTTTTGAGTACACACACCCCTTTTATTTCCAACATTCCTTTATTAAATACTCATATACCTTTATCTTCCTTCATTCCTTCAATGACCACCTATACACCATCTAACCCTTTGGCCACTATCATGATTGATTTGTAAAATATCAACAATTATCAATGAGTCGTAATTTTTTGGACTACAAAGCATATAACAAGAAAGTTAAAGCATAACCCATTGGCATATGACATATTGGCTTGTCTCTTATAAAATGGATTTATGGTAGTGCCTAGTTTTACTCCTATATGATGGTATACATGTCATGTTAACTAACCTTTATTCTTTTGATGCAACATGTCTAGACTACTTTTATGACAAAAATTTGCTTGGGAAATTATACACAAGAAGCCTAAACGATTATGCACTCACTCAATTTTATTATTTACCTCATGCTTCAATTAATTCATTTAGAGATTTATCCAACACATTTATTAATTATTCACAATGTAATATTGAGCCTAAAATGGTGTGTACGATCAACACATGGTAAACAAGAAAAATATGAGCCAATCAATGATTATGAATTTTCAAACTATGTTAGCCAAAATGAGTTTTAAATTGTTGGAAAACAAGATCTAATGTTTCTTTATTAATATTTTCTTACCCATCCTCCAAGAAAAAGTGATTTTCAATAAATATAACTCATTTTTTGAACTATGTACTAATATATATCATTATGAGCTTCTATTGTTAGAAAATACTCTCCTTCACTATAACATCTCTAGCTCACCTCCTCATTTCCAAAATTTCCAAAATATGTAAATGAGAATAGAATTAAAATACCAATATCATTAATGATCATCATACAAACATCATTGAACTATAACACAGAGGGTATAGAATATTCATTAGATTGGTAGATCTTCCACATGTAGTGTTACAATAATCAAATTACAAAATGAAATTATCACATTACCTCCTATCAAATTAATTGATACATATAACTTGGTGTCTCACTACATTTCAACATAGTTTTTTTGTGATTATCATCAAACACATAGATATATTATAGGTAAGTGTATAACACAAGAACATAAAATTCAAGATCTCATTGGCAACAATGTGATTCAAGTTGAGGGTATTTATAATCATGGAAATATGTATTTATCACCTCAACATGATGAATTTCACCAAGTGAGGATTATTGACAAGAAAATGCATAGTGTGATGATTTGATTTATTTTTAAGATAGTGTTGTGTTTGTTGAACACCACAATACTAAGAGGGGGGGGAATCAATATTCTTTGAAACCACTTAAACATGTATTCAAAACATTTCATCTAATTTATAGAAATGAAAAGAAGCAATTAAACATGCATCACATCACACGACATGAGAACACCAAATTTACATGGAAAACCCAAGAAGGGAAACAACATGGTGAGGATTAGCTCACAATATATTATAACTGGTTACAAGGTATTATAGTAAGGCTCACTGCCAAGTGGACTCACTATCTAGAGGACTCACTGTCTAGAGAATAAGAGAGAAAGAAGAAAGGGTGGCTCACTGCAAATATTTGAACTGATACAATGCATCTATAATATATTGGAGAAAGTTCCACTGAAACCCAATATACTAACATATCACACTTCATGTTTCTCAACACTTAAACCCACTTTTCTCTTCTTCATATTACATTCACATACTTTGCTTTCACATAAAAAACACACACATCATCTATACAACATCAAAATGAACTTACATTTATATGCATTACATTCGTAAACACCTACATCATCGATTAGGTCAACTTAATTAAATGAAACATGTAATAGATCAACCTGTTGGCTCAAGATCCAACCATACATGCCTCGCAGCATAAACAAAAACTTGTAACACATAAAAATGAGAGTAACTCTCCTTAACAATGCTATCCATCAAAAATGACCAAAACTTGCATTGTTATACTATCCACTATTTTCTGCATATATACAATGAAATATGAAATTGCACAAATAGAATAGAAATGTACACAATCAACTAGAAGAAGGAAAAATACTTTTTATGACTCCTTTGAATTTGCAAGGAGTGCCTCCAATCATTTTTGCCATCTTCCCAATTCTTCTTGACAAAGCCAAGCATGTGACACTGATTTTCAAATTACATGAGGAGTTCTTCACCTTCATCTGGAGTGTTGGGTACCAGATTTAATCTTACTACCTTTTTTATATTAGCCAGACCACCAGTCAGGGATGCAAATCTAGCATTTACCATGTCTCTAAGTTGATCGAACTACACTATAATCTTTTCCTTTTGTTCCTACAGTTGAAAGAGTTGTTCATGTAGATTCTTTATTTCCAAACTTGTATTTCCATTTGCATCATTTTCCAAATAATATGCTTTGAAATCCTTATCAATATAAGACTCAATGGAGTCCATCTCATCCTTTATGTTCTTTGTGGAGCTAGGCCATTTCAAACAAAATCAAAATAAAATCTTTGCTTCCTCAACATAATTTTGAATATCCTTAAGGTTGTTCTACAACTTACCATATAAAGTAGCACACTTGTTTGAAACATTTGCCAACCTTCTCTTATTTACCTTCTTATTTACCTCCTTTTCGAATTTCTCCTCTAAACCAATAGAATATTCTTTGAATGATTCAAGGAGTAACCTCGGTTTTTGCACACCGGATAAAGAATTGTCAACATTTGCATTGGGGAAGCTTTCTTGTGGTACTTTCACCACCTCATCAATCATCTCAACACTCTTTTGGTGATTTTGCAAAATCTCATTTCTTGTGGAGGTGTGAAATGCATCAGCAAGCTTTATTTTTTGCAAGGTGGATATCTTATTCATGTCAACTTGGCCTTGCTGCATTAGGATTTGTAGTAACTATGTTGATACTACTGGTTGGAATTGGAGTTGCATATCTAATAATCTTATCAAGGAATCTCTAGAGGCTCTAGAGGACTTGCCAACCATATTCACACTTTCTTTATCCTTCTTTTCATCAGCCTTTTCCTTGTCACCAATGCATTCTTCAACTTTCCCATCATCTTTCTCTTTGTTTTCACTTTCAGACTCATCCTCGGTCTTCTTCTCTTCTTCAACTGCTTTCACATTATCATTTTTCTTGTCACCAATGTTGAAGTCTTCCTTAGCATTCCTCTCTTGTTTATTAGACTCTTTATCTTTTGAGAGACAAGTCTTAAGTGTTTTGTGCCTATATTCTCTGAGTTATCTTGTATGACTTCTTCTTCTTGCTCTACAGTTTTATCTATGTCTAAAGGAGGTGTGTTATGATCTATTTGTGCTTCCTCCTTTTTCATTTCACCATCCTTTTCTGATACAACAACATTTTCTTCTACCAAAGGTGTATTGTCAGTAACATCTTCTTGCACATTTTCTCCTTCAACTACATGCTCATGTTTTAGAGCATGCTCATGTTGTGCATCTTCTAGTTCATTCACTTTAGGGACAGACACATCATCATGCAATTGTTCTTTGCTATTCAAAGAGATTCTTAATTTGTTTACCAAATTGACAACCTTTTCCACTATCTCGTTCCTTAACCTTTTTATATCTGCTTTGTCCTTGCTCATCAAGGTACTGACCCTCTACTTAGTCCTAAATTCTTTGTTATACAATTGAGCTAATTTAGCTCTATCCTCGTTTGAAAGAGAAGAACTAATCTTCTCCAAAGAAAATGTCCTTAAATTTGCATCTTCATCAAATGCTTACTACCTTCTTGCATATAATACACCTTTCAAATCCTTAGGTAATTAACTCTCTATATCCTTCATGCTAACATCATAAGTAACAATGTACCTAACGATAACTTCTTCAATGGTTGATTTGTCTATATCATCTGCAGTAGGGTATAGTGCAGCAGTCTCCTCTAGGTTCCCATATTCTAAAATACAACTCACTAAGGCCTCAAGTTTCATGGGACTTTGTTTCTAGATCGAAGGAGTCTTCTTCTTTCCTTTCCCTTTGGGTGTTTTTCCTTTTTTTTCAGACTTCTTCTCCCTCATATGAATCATGAAAGATTTTTTCTCCTTCTCCACTTATGCCTCACTGTCAATTGCTACAATATCATTTCTTTCTTTCTTTACACTTATGTAATAAGGGAAAATAAACAGGAAATAATGAAACAACATAACAACATCAACAACCACAAATTTCCTAGATTATGCTAAGATCCCAAATCAATAATGAAGTGCATATGAAATAAAGGAATTCAATAAATAAGAATTGTATCATATAATCCCCATGCTCGCTTCACTCATCTTCATTATTCTTCTCAACTTTGCTTTAAATCGATTTAATTGCCCTCAGATCGTGAGTATGCAATATTCGCTTGTATGTATTTTGACAAAAAAACTTTGAAGATTGTGGTTACCGAAAATAGAGTGGAAAAGCTTCTTTTATAGAAGTCTCATAGATTCGACGGTTGAGATTGATTTGATGTTAAATGGTTCAGATCGAGTGCGAGGACCTGATTGCATGCTTTGATTGAATAGTTAAGTGATTTGATCAATTAGTTTCAAGAAGTGTAACTGAGAGAGTTTGTGAGTTAGAAAGAGGTGACAGATCCATCAGGTGAGTGAACTGAAAGAGAGTGTAAGTCAGAAAGAGGTGACAGATCAATTCGATAAGTGAACTGAGAGAGAGTGTTAGTCAGAAGTAGAGAGAATAAATGCATGAGATATTTACTTGAAGATGTAGTAGACATGTGCTCAAATAGAAGAATTAATTATTAAATTAATTCCTTTCTTTTGTGGAGGAAGTGTGTGTACGTGATTAAATATTTGAATAAATTATTTAATTTATGTAGGCACTTTAGGTGAGAGGATAGAATAATTAATTAAATGTGGGAGAATATGAATTTAATATAAATGACTTAATTAAATAAATTTATGAAACTTATTTAATTAATTAAAAGAAGAGATTAAAATTAATTAGCGATCTAATTCAGATAAATTAATGTAATTTACTTAATTAATCAATTTTAGAAGAATAATGAAAGTGAATTAATTAAATGGTTAAAACTATTTAATTAATTAGAGGAATTAGGATGTTAAGTTATAATTAAATGATAAAATCATTTAATCATTTTGCGGGTATCTTGAATTGATGATGAAAAATGCAGTCGCAAGCCTAAGCCATTTTTCAGTGTCTACATTTTGTCCCTCTTTGACATAATGTCATTTTGGTGTTTGTGTCAAAGAATAACATGCCCCAGTCATGCCCCAATATGAATTAGGTAAAGGTATGCCCCCTTGGGAAAATTGATGAATTTTTGAAAAAAATTTGGAAATTGTCCTGATTAGGTAATTGGATAGCTAGAAGTTCGGATGATGGAAGAAGAATGTTGGCTTGAAGATGATTTATGTTAGCATGAAAGAAAGTTATGTCATCACTTTTTTGTCATTATACTAAGCATTTGCATTTTAATCATCATTGGGTGGTTTATTGCAACAGACAAGAAACACCATGATATGAGGTAGACCAATAGTGTGCAATGTCATGCCTTTGCTGAAAACAAACAATCGCAAACAAGGATTGTCGTGACTCATACTTAGGAACCCAATTGTTCCTAATCTTTTTGTTGAGACAAACCACAAACAACAATCCAAAGAAAACTTGTCATGAAACGTTGTTGCTCCTCTAAATCATGTTGCCAAGACATCCTTGAGGTGGCTAGTGACATCACAACTTCGAAAATATGACAATCATCATGATATGTTGTTGTTCCTCTAAATCATGTTGCTAGGACATCCTTGAGGTGGCTAGTAACATGACAATTTCAAAAAAGATAAGACAATCAGTCAAAAAGCAAGATATGTCCATGTAACATTGTTGCTCCTCTAAATTTGTCATAGGACCTCATCGAGGTAGCTAAGTACATGGTCATATCAAATCATTGAAAAGAAATGAAAAATGCTTGTCAAGACATGTGTGTTAGATCTTTGTTTGTTTGCCAAGGTTGAGATTCAGGAAGGACACATCCTGAATAGATGACATGATAGAGTCTGAAGTCAAGAAGGACACATCTTGAAGACCCATAGTTGACACCAAAGAGTCTAACGTCAAGGACACATCTTGAAAACTCTTAAGTGCTTGATTTAATAAATTTGGTATTGATTCAGGAAATGCATCTCCTAAATAAATTGTTTGGTAGAAAAGAGTCTAACGTCAAGAAGGACACATCTCGTAGACTCTTAATTGATTGATTTGATGTTCACTCAGGAACTGCATCTCCTGAATAAATTGTTTGACAAAAAAGAGTCTGATGTCAAGAAGGACACATTTTGAAGACCCTTAAATGATTGATTTGAGGTTCATTCAGGAACTGCATCTCTTGAATAAATTATTTGATAAAAAAGTCTGATGTCAAGAAGGACACATCTTGAAAACTCTTAAATGATTGATTTGATGTTCATTCAGGAACTGCATCTCCTGAATAAATTGTTTGGCAGAAAAGAGTTTGACATCAAGAAGGACACATCTTGAAGACTCTTAAATGCTTGATTTGATGTTCATTCATAAACTGCATCTCTTGAATAAATTGTTTGAAAAAAAAGAGTTTGATGTCAAGGACACATCTAAAAGACGCTTAAATGATTGATTTGATGTTGATTCAGGAACTGCATCTCCTGAATAAATTATTTGACAAAAAAGAGTTTGACGTCAAGAAGGATACATCTTGAAGACTCTTAAATGATTGATTTGATGTTGATTCAGGAACTGCATCTCTTGAATAAATTGTTTGGCAGAAAAGAGTCTAATGTCAAGAAGGACACATCTTGAAGACTCTTAAATGATTGATTTGATGTTCATTGAGAAACTACATCTCTTGAATAAATTGTTTTGCAGAAAAGAGTTTGACGTCAAGACCACATCTTGAAGACTCTTAAATGATTGATTTGATGTTGGACTGATTTTTGACTGGTTGGATTGTGTGTTGTTCTGACCTTGTATTCGAGTTGCTCATTGTATGACCATGTGATATGACCAACATGACAAAACCCTAAGAGGATTGACATCTAGGGCCTCGGGGGCTATTAAGCCTTGCCTACGTTGTACACACAGAGACCACGTAGTTTGACCAAACTTTGACTGACATGACTAACTGAAAAAAAATGATTTATTTGAAGATATTTGATGTGTGTGATAGTGTATGTAATGAACTCTAAAGGACTGACCTAGTGTGACCTCGGGGGCTCATCGATTGATGGCCTTGCCTACGTTATACACACAGAGACCTCGTAGTTCAACACAACCCGACTTTGCTTTATTTGACAAAGAGTAAGTCATGGTTTTATTATGTTGTATTTGACAAACCTAGAAGGAACTGACCTAATACCTCGGGGGCACATCGACAGATGGCCTTGCCTGCGTTTAGTCACAAAGGCAACGTAGTTCAATAATGACAAGGATTGACATGAGAGACGTTGACTTTGTTTTTGTAGTTTTCTAATTATTTGTATGTTTTTGGGATTTTGACTTTTTTGAATGTTTTTGTGTTTTTGGCATTTTTCGAATGTTTTTGTTTTTCTTTTTATGTTTTTGACATGTTTTCTTAATGTTTTTGCATTTTCCAAGTGTGTTAGGTCTTAAAGATCTAGAGGTTTAATCCACCAAGAATAGGTGTTAGGTATTTTCCCCCAGTCAAGTACTATGTGGGATTGGATGGTAAGAGGGATTCTGCATGGTATGTTGCGAGTGTCAACCGATCTCAAACCATAGGACTAGCAACTACTCTTATTGTGGGTATCGCAAAATGAAGGAGGGATAGTTATATTAATATGGGTGAAGGTGAAAAGACCATGTGAAGTGATAATATATGACAAAGTGAAGATTGTCTACACATGGTGCCTCTTTGCCAGGTTTTCACCATGGTACTTATCCAAAACTCCATTGAGATGGTTTTCACTATTGGATGGATTATTTCTCTTTACTATTTTTTTGGTTTTTTCCATTTTTTCCATTTTTTTGTATTTTGTGGTGTCACCAAGACGCTTGTTTGCCAAGTTTTCATCAAGGTAATGATTTTTTTTTGTATTTTTATAGTTTGGATTGAGCTCTTTGAAGCTATGTGTAAAACTGATACATCGTGATGATGCCTAGATCGTGTTCAGATGACCGTGCTAGATGAAAGAACCTTATTTGGATGCGGAATACTAGTGGCAAATATGATGGGTGAGATAAGTGGCAAATTGTTAACGAATGGAAAGGGCTCATCAACAAAATATTCAAATTATGACTATAATCTAGATTTAGTACCACATGAATCCTGCTAACAAATTTGAAAAGATCACAACAAGTCGTGACTTTTCTCTGAATTTTACTGAGGTACAACTCCCTCACAAGATTTTCAATGAAATTAAAGCTAAGGTAAAACAATAGGTATGCTTTTAACCAAAAAGCAGAAAGGAATACCCAACATCCAAAAAATTCCAAATATTAGGTGCAAGCTTAACGAACAAGAAGTATTAGTACAAAGACTAATTGATCATCAAAGATGTACATACACTCATACACTCAATACCATACGAAAGATGAAATATATTATAAGAATAGAAACACTCATACACAAATAAGAAATGCATAAGATATTCTCAAATACACAAATTTAAGAACTTCCAATTCATCCCACTAAATTGCACACAGACAAGATAGCAATTTCATTCAATAGTATTGAGCAAAAGTTTTTCAAATTGTCTAGAGAGAGCATATGAAAATAGATACATCCATATATAGGCAAGTACGTAACCACCTCTTTAATTCCTTAGCCAATTAAACAAAAGACACTTAAAAGGCATAAGAGAAGCTAAGTTGTCACGACAGTGTCATTTCATTTCTAGCCTCAGAGGTCACCAAAGGTTTCTTCCACCACGCCTGAAAATCCTTAAGGATATGAAACAGGTCCTTATGTTGAGGAATGATTACATTAATCATTCTTATCTTCCACATCAAATGGAGATCTTTGGGCGCTTCCATGCGACACTCGCAAGCCTTCACAAGATCCATTGCTTGAGATGATACCAAGTGTAATTCGCTTAATTTTTGTAAGTGCTCACAATTAAGTGAAGGTGATTCAATAGTTTCTCTAACTACTTTCTTGAATTCATCTGCCAGGGCACTAACTTCCATGTCATCACTTATCCCCTCTTTGTCTAGGAGTAAACCAAGATCCATTAAGGTGCTCTTTGCTTCATCCGAAATTGCAGTACATTCATCCATGATTTCTTCTGCAAACTTTGCTTAACAACCTACAACTTCCACTCTACTCTTTTAGTCCATGACGGGTAACAGGAATCTGAAGCACTTGATATGACCTAATAAGCAGTCAACCTTTCCAAAATCTGAATTCATTAGTAACTTCAATTAGTTTGATAATTCATCCACAATTTCTCCTCTTTCTTGGTTGTAACGACTTCATCTCCTAAAGTGGCTATCAGAGCATTCGCTTCTTGGAAGTATTTGAGGGATTCAGTAATAACGAGGATTCCCTTTTTGATCAATGATTCATTCCAATCATCTACAACTCGACTTAAACTTTCGCAGCCTTTGATTTTAGTGAAAGCTTCCTTTCCAACTACAATAAGAGATTCAACAGAAGAATCTACCTGGGAAAGAGGTTGTGGAATAAATTCCAGGATAGACCTTAGGCAATTAGTCAAATCTTGAACTCGAGCTTTCAATTCATTTTTGCTTTCTTTATCCTTCTTCGACCTTTCAACCATCCTTGTTGCTGATACCTAAAAAATTTGAACATCCCCATCCCTGGTGGGTGGACCGAGGTCCACTCTACTCACTTAAAATTCACTTGGTGCTGCCAGAGAAACATCTCTCTGTACTGAAGGTTGTGCAATCTCCAACTAGAGTGTTCCAGATTCCATGTCCTCTACGAGTCTAGCAGTGGTCTTTAACCTTTTAGCCTTAGGGTTTGAAGTCCTCTATAGCAACTTCCCTACCATATCCTGCTTAAGCAAGCTAGACTGTATAGCTTTCCTTTTCTATGACAGGGAATCTTCTAGCCATGATAGGGTAATTGTGACCTTAGTTGCCTTGATGCCAGGGGATGTAAATAATGTTCGAGTAACTGGAGGGGTGTCCTTTGTAGATGTAATCACTTTATACCTTTAAGAGGTGCCCACCTCTTTGATAGGTGATTCATCTTGAGAAGGAAAAGAATCAAAATTTAGATTTTCTAAACCCTCCTCCTCTTCTCCACCTTCACTTTCTTTTTCCAAAGTAGGCAAATTAAAAGTGTCATCCCCACAGGTTTGTGAGTACACATTCTTTTCTAGGGGGTCATCATCACCCTCTCCCTGGGTATCTGAAGATAAATATTGGGGAAGACTACCAGTTGATTGCCTACTGGTTGAGGCTTGAGAAGCCCCTTCAATTGGTTGTGAATCTTTGAACCTAGTATGAGGATGAGATTGTTCAGTTTTCTTCTTGGTTACTCATTCTCGAGTCCTAGTAAGGACATTAGTCATTTTGGCTTCAATGGTCTCTTTTTTTTTAAAATTCCAATCCATAGCAGGAATAGGCCGACTTTCTATCAAATCGGTATATAATGGGTCAACCGTGTCAGACCCATCCTCAACAATGCCCTGCAGGTCCCATTTCAAATCATAGATGATGATTTGCTTGACTGTTAACCTCAACCAACTCCTTCTCCTAACTTCATACTCATCAAAATAGTCAGCCCAATAATCTTTGAGGTTAGGTTGGTGATAGAAGGTGGGGCTCAATTTCAAATGATTCTTAATATAATCCTTAAGTTCAAAAGAAACCCATTCCTCATAAGAATGCATGTTATACTTAAATAACTCTTTCTCAATGTTCAGATCATCAAACATAGATTGACAAGTATAAGAGCCAAAACCAAAGGGGAAACTAATTGTTAACCTTTTTCTACCCTGGCACAATCTATCAACATCAGCCAATTGTCTACT
The DNA here is from genome assembly GCA_007115665.2 of Sequoiadendron giganteum. Lineage (NCBI taxonomy): Eukaryota > Viridiplantae > Streptophyta > Pinopsida > Cupressales > Cupressaceae > Sequoiadendron > Sequoiadendron giganteum. The sequence goes on along the minus strand of CM021100.1, from coordinate 935,274,474 downwards.
TACCTCAATAACTATCCACTTATCTTCAGGGTACCTAGGCAACTTGATAGGAAAACCGACATAACCACCTACCCTTATGTATGAGAATCTCTGGAACTAAATAAAGTGGCTACCATAAAAATCCACAAATTGCATTACCTTAGGAGATAACATCATAGTAGGACGCCCTTGCAATTCCCTAACCATTCTCATAGTGAAAGTATCTATTACTCTTCTGAAATGCATGCAGCTTTTGTGGAGTTGCAATTTGTTAAGATATAAATTGGCACTTTCTCTGGAGGTAGGTCACTCGGCCTTAATCCAGCCCAAGGTCATGTGTTGGCAATTGCATATATCAAATAAGATGACATAAAGAAAAATCTATTAAGGGTAAAGAATGTCATCAACTCGTGTAGATGGCCACTAATGAACTTTGCCCAATCGAGGAACTGCTCCCCGCTCAAAATGATCTAGATGAAAAAGTACATCCATTCCTTGAAGCTATGAATTTTTTTGTTCCCCCTTACCCTATGCAAAAGCACCACAATATCGACCACTTTATCCACAAAATGGTTCCTGTGCAAGTTGCGGGGCAACTGAGACTTGCCATTTTTAGGTTTGGCCAGCCAATTCTTTGCTATCACATTTCTATAAACCCCTTTCTTTGCTATGAACTCAACCTGGGAACTTGTCATATCCATGGGTGAGTATTCATCCATTTTTGGAGTTCTTAAACAAGACATAAAATAGACCTATGAATCTTCACAACAAGCCTGTTATCTTTTGTTTTGAACTCTCATGTTTGCAAATTATAGTGTTTGATACATTTTAGCACTAGCTCAAGATATTGCACAGACAACAGAAATGCAGCAGCCTCCATTAGCCCACTACTCACTACCCTTTTGATGATAGGTGGAGGTTTATGTTTTTGAAATCTACTTCTCAATTCCTCTAGATTAACTGGACCAAACCGGGTATCACCAATTTCGGGCCCTTCATATGTTAACCCAACCACATATTCACAACCTACGTACTTAACCTTTGCCATGTGCAGCAACAGTTTTGACAAGATATGCTTCCTATCATGCAAGTGTAAATAATTCAGAAAGAGGGTTGCATGAGGGAATTCTGAAAATACCTATAATGGTGAACCCTGAACTGTGAACTTTGCATCTCCCTCGGCTCGTCTTCAGAAAATGTCACAATGGGAATGTATGTCGGCCTTTATTTCATTAAGCAATGGTTTTCCTGGAAAAACATGGTAGTAGATGGACATTTGATGCCTTGATTATCTTAACACATGGCAATTGTCACTGTCACTAATCCCCACATAACAAATTTTAAAAATTTGAAAACAAACGTCTATGGGCGGTGAGGAAAGAGGTTTGAAGAACCTTTTAAATATGCACCCAAGTTCACACATTGAGATGAAACACCACCTAGGTCCAAAATCATCTTACAACTGGCTAGGTTCGACAAGACATAAGAAACACCACCCGAAGTGAACCTAAAAAAGTGATAAAAGAGACTGGGCAGTAAATCGAAGAGTTCGATGAACTTAACAAAACCCTACCTAGGTTTAAACTGAGACACAAAACCCCGCCTGGGCTTAAATGAGACACATAAATTTATGAGTGCCTTATCCATGGAATATAGGACGGTGATAACACAGATAAAAGAGGTTATGGTATGATCCCTAATGTGCACATTATGTGGGCCACCACACTTCAGACGACAAGGAGTTTGGGTGACCGATGAGCTAGAGTACGTCGAGGGGTCATTGTCAAAGGCACATTCAAAGACATCACCAATGGAAGTGATATGATAAAAAAATATGGATGGATTGAATAGAATGAATGGAATGAGTGAAAGTGATGGATATGAAGACGTTGGATCAACAAGCTCTTTATTTGACTTTTCGCACTAATAGATGCCCCGAGTGATTTTTGGTGGAGGAGCATTCGTGGAGACCAATTCTTTCTGATTTTCTCCTTTGATTTTTATTTTTGGTTCAACCAATAGCTTTTTATGTTGGCTAGAGGATGTGTTTTGAAATTCTTGCTCATTCTTGACTTGTATTTTTGATTGGTCCAATAGATTTTTGTTTTGACTAAAGGACTTTTTTTAATTTCCTCTTTTCAGCATGTCTTATGATTTTTGATCTCCTTTGGAAAATGGAGCTATGATTTTTTATCTTTGATTCTTGAACTTTTCCTTTGTCCTTTTCTTTAGATATGACTTGTTGATCCATGTCTATGATGTGGATGGACATGAGTGGAATGGATGGAGTGATGATGTCAACAATGTTGTCTTTGGGACTAGCCTTTTTAGTACCGTTCGTGTCAACAAAGACTTGCACATCCTTAACGACTTGGCAAAATGCCTTGGTAGAGGCGAAAGTAGGGGGGACATACCCTAACCCAGGACAAGTAGTATGGAAGGATGATGTGTGGATATCCTCAACAAGATCTTGCTCAAAGAGAAGATTATCATATATATCCTGGTCAAACATGGGATTATCATGTTCGTGAAAATTTTGTACAACAAATAGGGTGAAGGTGGATATGTCATCAAGGTCTCAAAAGGTGTTGATCCAAGCACAACCATTTATTTGTGTAGCTTCTAAAGTAGTCTTGACATTAGTAGTAGAAGTTTGATTATCTTTAGCAACAATAGCATTGTCATTTATTTGTAACTTGTTCATTCGATATTCTCCACATCTCATATCATGGACTTGGACCTTGGGGTTTGATGGTATGGTAGATGAAGTGGACGATTTAGTAAATAAATATGGATCAATGTATCTAGACAAGGTTGACGTCGAGGCTTCACGATTATGTGGCACCTAACATTCAAAGACTCCTCGTAGGTTAGTGCAATACTCAAAGGGATTGAGATCACCCTGGATAGTAATTTTGGTGTCGTTGTAGGGAAACTGCAGGCATTTATGATACGTGGAAGGAACGACCTTCATGGAATGAATCCATGGTTGACCGAGGAGAAGATTATAAGGGATTTCCAAATCCAAGTAGTTGTATCCAACATTATGGGTCCCACTCGGAGTGGAAGTGTTATTACGCTTGCAGAGGATCATTCATCGTCATCATAACATTTTAAGACTATGCTCTTTATCTTATCCACACATGCTTCAGAGAAATCAAGTGCCTTAACCAATTTTAGGGAACAAACATTTAATCACGTTCTGTCATCTATCAAGACTCGTTTGATCATATTTTGATAGACAAAGGCTTCAATGTGTAGTGAGTCATTATGGTTCATCGTTTGGGTTGAGTAATATTTGTCAAAGAAGGTAACATGGTGAGAGCTTGCTAGGAATCCAATAATGGCTTGAAATTGGTTGACATCGAGGATTTCTAGGACATCGGTCTCTTCAGCATCCTATCTAGGATAGCCCTATGCTCGGGTGATGTGTGTAGTAGATTGAGTATGGAAGTTTGTGCTAGGGTTTTTACTAGTTGATCTAGCAAGTTTAAATGGCCTGTAGTTTGGGACTGTTGGGGAGTGAAGGGCCAAGTATGGTTATTTTAGTTTTGTGAGTGTTTACAATGCACTTTGGGGTTTTCTTGATGATAATGGTGTTGATATGTTCATCTGTAGCTCAAAGATGGAGGATTTTGGAGTAGTTATAGCTATTAGTCGCATAATTGGCCAAGTTATTTTTATTAGTACCTAAATCAGAGGCTTTCCCTGAACTATGGTCTTGAAGAGGATTCTTGTAGATCGTGTGATCTTTATTGGAAGTGTGTTGTTGTTGTCCCTCTACCTCGATTACTTTGTCTTCAATAAGGTCCTGGATAATATTTTTTAGTTTTCTACAAGCAGATGTTTTATGTCCCTTACCTTGGTGGTATTCACAAAAAGCATTATCATCCCACCATGAGGGTTTAAATTCAAACACGTAAATCATAGGTTCCCATAATTGCATGACACCTAATTGAACACATTTCTTCAGTATGGACTCAATGGGTTCTCCAAGAGGAGTGTATTCACGTCTAATGTATTGCCTAGGTGTTCTTTGTTGTCTTAATCCTTGATTGTTTCGCATGGCATTGGTCATTGGTGTGGGGGTTTGTGGTGTGGTGGTTGGTGTTCCAAGTCCTCTCAGAGTGACAATAGGACCGGTTTTTTTACTACTTTGGTATCCACAACCCCATCATTTGTGACATTTTTGTTTCGAGACCAGTACTTTTTTTTGTCGTTGAATGTGCTTTGATTGTTTGTACTCTTAGAGGACTTAAGGGTGTGCTTAGCGACAAGTGATTTCTTAATCATTGTTCCTTTTTCAACTAGGTTCGTAAAGTGGGCACAACAATGAACTTGCATGGGGTCCTTTAAAGGATCTAGGAGGTTTATAAAAAACATGTCCACCTTTTGTTTCTCGGGGATCTCTATTTGACATTGGCTCACCAAGTTTCTCCATCTTTGGAATTATTTGATAAAGAACTCTTTGTCTTCTTGTTTTGAGGTACACAAAGTAGCTAATGTGATATCGTTTTCGATGTTAAAGGCATAGTTGTCTACAATTTTTTTGGCTAACTTGGACCATGTGCGTATGCCTCCAAGTGATCGTGAAAACCATTCAAGTGCAGGACTTGTAAGAGTTCTAGGGAATAACCTCATCAAGTATGTATGCTCTGATGCAATTTCCACACAAGCCATAATGAATTTGTTGATGTGTTATATTGGGTTGCCTATTCCTCTATACTTTGAAAAGTTTGAGATTGTGTAATTTTGTGGAAAAGGTGGTATGCAGATAGCCCTATCAAATGGATATAGATGAAAATCCTGCATGTTGTAGGACTTCTTGGTTGTTACTTGCATGTTATACATTTTTTTATGTAAAGCAAGCATTTGTGTAGTTAAGGCATCCACCTGTGGGTTTGGTATGTCATTTGTGTTGTTGGGTACCACATGTTGTTTAGATACTTGATAGTTGTATTGAGGCATCTGGTGTTGTACCTGGGGTATATGTGTATATGAGGGGTTCATGTTGGGTTGCCCTTGTATGTTCTAACCTCCAGGTTGTGCATGGGTACCTTGTTGTGATGTGGTTGATGTAAAGGTATTTGATTGAAATCTTGGTTGTGTTGTATTCACCTAAGGTGATGTATGTGTACCTTGTTGTCCTTATGGAGTAGTATTTTGGGGAACAACATGACTATATGTGGTATTATTGACATTAATTATGGGCATGGGTCATGAACTTGAAACTGTTATCCTCTTGCATCCATCTGGATTGTTTAAAGAGCTATTCATTGTGTTTTTTGAGGTCGCAAAAGGGTTAGTGCCCGTTGATTTTGATGTTGGCTATATTACATGAATTGATGTCGATTGTGTCGCAACCTGAGTCATAGACAGTGGAAAAAATTATGGTATCGGGGTAGTGTGAATCATTGAAGTACTCTGTGTAGCTCCTTCTAAAGGTATATGGAGGTTTACCTGAGGTGTAACATTTTGTGGAACATGTGTTGTAGTTCCCTAGTTTTGGTTTGAGACATTTCCAGGTGAAGGCAGCGCTTGTAGCGTGTTTATGTCAAATCCAGGTGGTAATTTAACCCCATCCTTTAGGAGTTTGGCTAAAAAATTCTTAGGGTCGAGCATGATGAGTTCATCGACAAATTGAACCACCTTAGGATCCTTGGTTGCTACCTCAAGTTCCTCAAAAGCGATATGACCTTGGGCGTCTCTCAAGATGAAATTTTCAAATGGGTTACCATATGGATTAGATTTTGAAGGTTGTTGTGATGTTGACCCAAGGTGCGTGGTATTGGTATTGTCTTAAGGAGGTGTAGTACCAAGGTTCAATTCGCTAGTGGGATTGTAAAGGTCATCACATTGTTGTGAAGTATCCATTTATAATCGTCTCTTTTGTAATATGGTTTGGACCATAAGTTAGGACTTGCTCAAAGGAAGATGACATCTAAGATGCAAATATCTAGGATATGAAAGTTAAACTATGTTTTTTTTGGCATAAATTATGACATGCAATAAATAAGGTATAATGCAAACTATATGTCAACACTAAGGGATGAATCGCTAACTGACCAAGTTTGATGCAAAGTTCCAACTAGGATTGCCAATGATGTTTGAGGATCAATACCAGATAAGCTAAGTGACAAGTCGACTGGGTGGAGATCAAACTAGCCTGGTGAGTTTGAGGAATTCTACTAAGATGACAAAGGACAAATTGTAAAATAATAATGTCAAGGGCAACTGTATTTGAATCAATGTTCTCAATCAAGGTAAGGAAGTTTATCTACCCTAAGGTCTAGAATGTATTATGGATATAGATTTCCCTAAGTATGCTAAGGATGATCAAAGTAATGCATTGATGACACTATCTAGGACAACTAAGTATGGACCTAAATATGAGAAAATCACAGGTTCGGATCAAGTTTACAGCAGAGAGTAAGTCAGATAATGAAATCCTAATGTAAGTCTTCTGAGTTTTTTGTAGTTTGATTGAAAGATTTTTTGTGACAAGTAGATGCATCATTCTAGACTGCAAATGCGGTGTATAAGATCAGATGCGTCACAAAAATTCATTAAGGTAGTTTACAGTATCAGATGTGTTGCAGGTTTTGACAATTGAGACTCAAAATATCAAATGCATTGCAGGTTTTAGCAATTGCGACTCAGAATATTAGATGCAATTTTTTGTGTAATAGATGCATTGAACAATGAATTGGTCCTAGGTTTTAACAAATTTTTGACTTATTCAAACTCAAATTTTGGATGTTTTCATTTGATAAGATCTAATTGAACACACACATAAGACATGCCAAGTAGAGTGTTTGAAATAAATAAATAGACAATTACAATCCTAAGGCTGGCAATGACAATATATATTGGATTCCGACTTGGATTTCTCTAGTCGTGCTTATCAGAGTGAATGACTTAGGATCTTGGTAGCATAGGATCCCCCTTATAGTGCACTCACTTCTTGGGCTTACCAAGATCTGAATTCTCGCATGAACAAGGAATTTGTCATCTATACTGAGAACCACAAAAATATGGGATGATTTTGAAGGTTCGACCACCTACGCCAACAGATAAAAGGTTTTTGAAAAATCTACACAACTGCTTCTTAATTAGTGCACCCGTTCAAGTGACCACACAAGAGGCAAGATTAGCTCCCGTAAGGAGATTTCTTGCTTATTTGTAGGAGCACCTGTAATGCTAAGATTTCCTCAACATTCGAATATATACTGTTTGGGAATAGCTTGTCTTTAGCTCATTACCGGTTTGAGTCGTTCCCTTGGGGTGAGTACTTTTTCCCACCAAGGCAGGCCCTCTAATAGGTAAACATAAAAGTGGATGGGTCTGACGTTCTGATCACTGAGGTTTCCCAATGTGAGAGCATATGAGCCTACCAACCTTCCCAAGCACATAATACAATGATAAATCCACCCTAATTAAATAACAACTATATGAAGACTCAAAGCAGGATTAATTAACCGTCTAATTAATAAAAGGAAATCCTATATGAAGACTCAAAACATGGAAGAAAGCATAGATAAAATGGAGTTTCAGATTATTTCCTCGACAATCATTCTATAAAACCACATATTAGAAGTTTGTTTGTATTTTGTCTTCTATCAAATGTCCTACAAAACCACACATCAGAAGTTTGTATTTTTGTGTCTTCTATCAATCGTCCTACGAGAATTAAGTTAACTCCACCAAATCACACATTGAAAACTCTGAATTAGTCCTAAAAAACTTTAATCATAAAAATCAAAACTCAAAATTTTGGAAATTAGAAAAATCATTTTTACCAGTTAGATGTGTCGCAGGTTTACCAGTTAGATGCATCGCAGGAAGCCACAGATGCATTGCGGGAAGTTAGATGCATCATTTCCATCTTTCGATGTGTTTCGTTATGTCAGATGCATCGTTTCATGTGTCGATCCGTACCTATACCTGCAAAAATCAAAATTTCCACAATTTTTTTTTAAGCCTGTTGCTTCACGTCGGGTTCACCAAATGTAATAAGGGAAAATAAATAGGAAATAATGAAATAACATAACAACAACAACAACCAAAGATTTCATAGATTATTCTAAGATCCCAAATCAATAATGAAGTGAATATGCAATAAAGGAATTCAATAAATAAGAATTGTATCATGTAATCCCCATGCTCGCTTGACTCATCTTCATTATTCTTCTCAACTTTGGTTTAAATTGCTTCAATTGCCCTCAGATCGTGAGTATGCAATATTCACTTGTATGTATTTTGATAGCAAAACTTCAAAAATTGTGGTTACTGAAAACAAAGTTGAAAATCTTCTTTTATAGAAGTCTCATAGATTCGACGATTGAGATTGATTTGATGTTAAATGGTTCAAATCGAGTGTGAGGACCTGATTGCATGCTTTGATTTAATAGTTAAGTGATTTGATCGATTAGTTTCAAGAGGTGTAACTAAGAGAGTCTGTGAGTCATAAAGAGGTGATAGATCCATCAGGTGAGTGAACTGAAAGAGGGTGTTAGTCAGAAAGAGGTGGTAGATCAATTCGGTAAGTGAACTGAGAGAGAGTGTTAGTCAGAAGTGGAGAGAATAAATGCATGAGATATTTAATTGAAGATGTAGGAGACACGTGCTCAAATAGAAGAATTAATTATTAAATTAATTCCTTTCTTTTATGAAGGAAGTGTATGCACGTGATTAAATAGTTGAATAAACTATTTAATTTATGTAGGCACTTTAGGTGAGAGGATAGAATAATTAATTAAATGAATAATCATTTATTTAATTAAATGTGGGAGAATATGAATTTAATATAAATGACTTAATTAAATAAATTTATGAAACTTATTTAATTAATTAAAGGAAGAGATTAAAATTATTAGCAACGTAATTAAGATAAATTAATGTAATTTACTTAATTAATCAATTTTAGAAGAATAATGAAAATTAATTAATTAAATGGTAAAAAATATTTAATTAATTAGAGGAATTAGGATGTTAAGTTATAATTTAATCATTTTGCGGGTATCTTGAATTGATGATGCAAAATGCAGTCGCAAGGCTAAGCCATTTTTCAGTGTCTATAGTCTCTACTTGAGAGACATTGGTTTTTCTCTTCCAAACCAACTATGATCCTTCTTCTTCCTTATCATCTGCATTTACACTCACATTTTGTTCTCTTCTTGCATTCTCTTTTCTTCTCTTCTGTGGAGCACTTTGTTGTTTTGTAGGGGCACTGGAAGTTTTTTTCCTTTTCAAATCAACTACAGGTTTAGTCTCAGAGGACTTAGCAGCAATTTAGAGAGGGGGTTGAGGTCCTAGTATACCTTCTTGTGCTTGGGGTACCAACTAAAGTGCTAGATGTGCTTTTGGCTTCTTTCACAAGGCTTTTTGGTAAGCCCATCATTTCTACACCTTAAGCCTTCATTTTCTCTATATTTCTCTTGATGTCCTTCATTTTGTGCTCCATATGCACAACATTGGATTTATACTCGTATGTCCCATATCTTTCTTCTTTTAGATCTCTTGGCATGCTCAACATGTGATCAACAAGACTGGTAATCACACTTTCTTCTACCTCATATCCTATTTCAGGAATCCATATTGTCCTTGGCTCCATAGCTTACATCATACAACAGTATTTTCTTCCCATGAAGAAAATAACATTCTTATACTTCTCAAATACACTCTTAGGAATCCTTTCTCTTTCTTTCATCTAATATTAGAATTATTTGAAGAATCCCCAAAGGGCTTCATATTTAGATGTTGAATCTAGATATCTCAACATATAATCTATGATTTTTCTAGCCCTCGATACATTGTCTAACCATACTACATTCCTTACACGAGGAAACTCTCTAAGTAAAATAATATACATATGATCAAGGTACCATACCAAAAAGGGTATCATGAATCCTTATTTTTTTGTAGATTCTCTAATAGTTGTTGCCTTAACAACTCACACAAGTCAAAATCTACAGCTTTCTTCACCATTTCATATGCAGTATTAATTGTAGTAGCAAAGATAGAGTTTTCTCTATTTGTAAAGAAATTTTTATATCCAATCATTATGGATGTGTATTTCATAGTCGGGTCTTCAATGTTCTTAATTTTCAAGGCTCCCTTATCAAATTTTGCATCGGTTAATTTCATCACCACTTCATTTTTCACCAATTTAAGAGTTAGAACTGGTCCTTTAGAATATAACCCTGTCACAACCCTAATGGCTTATTTATTGATCAAGTGTGGCAGGTCTAACTAGATGAATTTTTCATGGATTTTTCTCAACGTATATCTAACCCATTCATCAACGTAGTAGAAAATAGTAAAGTAGTTCCACACGTATAATTTCTTCTTCGTTAAACTTCCATACTCGAGTTTCAACTCGAAATCTTTACCGGTGAGCACATCTACCCACACTTCTCCCAAGTTTGCATGATTGTATTCTTCCAATTTTGCATGAATATACATTCGTATATCCTTAGTATGCATAAACCCAAAAGGAATGTGCAAAAATGCACCTTCTAAATTCGTCACTTTTGATTTATCAGGGTGCTTCTTAAATTTGGGATGAGGTCAATCCACAACCTTTACTACTTTTTGGGTATAAATATTGCAATATAATTGAAATGCTTCTATAACTTAGGGCAAAGTGATAAATTGTAAATAACTTTAGATCTTTTCTAGTTAGGGTTTCACGCACAAATTCTAAATCGCTTCAACTTTCCTCTTTTGGCAAAACAAGGATAGACAACTGAGAGGGGGGGTGCATCAGTTGTCATAAAATTTAAAACTTATGAACCTTTAATCTCAAATATAATAAATAACAGTGAAGGAATGATTCAACAACACATCAAAAACACATAACACCAAGATTTTTTTGTGGAAACCTTGTTAGGGGAAAAACCACGATGGAGGTTAATCCACAAGTTATACCCTATTAAAAGTATAAGGAAAATGAATAAGGAATGCACATGCATTCAAACACACTGCCTAGAGCTCACTGCTTAAAGAAGACACACTGTCCTACATAAATATTCAGATTAAAACCATCTAAAGAATTTGAACTGAGGAATTAGCTTCTGCAAAATCCTGATGACAATTCTGGTTAAGCACAAAAATACTTCTTCACACTTTGCTCAATCTTCTTCACACTCTGCTATGCAATCGAATGATCAGATCTTTATACACACATATACTTTGCATACACACTCTTCGCTTCTCTCAAAATGAAGAAACAATCGTTCTTATATATCCGCTTCATGGAATTACATTAACAACTTTGTCGGCCAAAAATAAAAGAATAAATGAATACAAACTGTCGGCCCAATTCATGAAAAAATATCAATGCACACCAACTGAAGTTGGTCACAAGATAATGGAGACCTAAAACAACATCCTCGAATATTCCAATCATTCAAAAATTAATTCACAAGGATCCACAACATGCTACAACCACCATATCGTCCAAGAACATGAAAACCATAACACACAAAGGAAAAATATTCAATCATGAGCCCACCGATCAATGCAGACGTGTAACAAAGATAGAGAACAATCTAGAAACACTAACGAACATCACATGAGAATACACACCAACTCAAATTACCAGAATCATGTTCTCTTCTTCCAGAAACACCAACTACAGTAACAAAATAACTGTAGGAACACAGAGACTCACAACTTGCTCCAATCTTGATGCACACCTATGAAACTTTCGAAGGATGAACTAGATAGGCTCAACAACAAACCCGTTAATGCGCAACTTTTGAATACCAATATACTGAACTTTCCAACACTCTAACCTTCATAGCTTCACATAAAACATTCAAACATATTTATTACAATTTTCTCAATATCCTCGACATATACAGCCTTCAGGACATCAATGTTAATAGTTTTGATATCAATGACAACCACATATCAATAAAATAACAACAACATCCAAAAATCTCCCCCTTTGGCATTGATGGCAACACATGATGTGAAAAATACCATCAACACAACTAACTCTTTAAACATTTCTCTTCTCCCCCTTTGTTCTTACAAGGTTTTTCAAATTACTCTTCTCCCCCTTTGACATCAATGACAAAGATACACAAGCTTTGAACTACATATCTGAATATGACTACTCCCCCTAAGTAGCAACCACCATAACATCAATCTGAATCAAGATATGACTATGAATTCATGGACTGATGCAAATACTTACATCTTAGTTCTGATTAGGAGGGGAAATCACCCCTAACTTCCCTCTAAGATACTCAAAAGTATCCTTAGGCAATGGCTTGGTAAAGATGTCTACAATTTGTTCCTTAATAGGCACATACTCCAGTCTGACTTCTTTATCACTCACTTTGTCTCTCAAAAAAGCTGATATTTGATAGATATATGTTTTGTCTTTGAATGCAACACCGAATTCTTGGAAATGTTTATGGAACTTGAATTGTCACAAAATATAGAAATAGGCTCATCATACTCACTTATAAATCTCTCAGCATCTGCTTCATCCATATTACTTTAGTACAATTGTTTGCAATAGCAATATATTTTGCCTCAGTATTAGATAAGGAAAAGGAATTCTACCTTTTACTTAACCAAGATACCAACTTCTTCCCCAAGAAGAAGGCACCACCACTAGTACTTTTCCTGTCATCCAAATCACCTACCCAATCTGCATCAATAAAGGCACTCAAGGTAAGATCATCATCTTTAGGATACCAAAGAACAAAATCAATTGTACCTTTCAAGTATTTGAAAATTCTCTTTACAATAGTCACATGGGATTCCTTCGGATCAACTTGATATCTAGCAACCATACATACAACATGCATAATGTCAGGTCTGGTCTGAGTCAAATAAAGTAATCCACCAATTATTGACCTGTAGTTGGTTTGATTTGCCTTAGGAGAATCATCATTTTGTGTTAACTTGTATCTGGTTACCATGGGTGTGCCAACTGGCTTTGAGTCTTCCATTCCAAACTTTTTCAGTAACTCTCTTACATATTTGGATTGAGATATAAAGATTCCATTGTCTAATTGAGTAACTTGCAATCCCAAAAATAATTTCAGCTCTCCAATCATTGAAATCTCAAACTCACTTTTCATTTCATCAACAAACTTCATACATAAGTCATTATTACCTTCAAAAATGATGTCATCAACAAAGACTTCAATAATCAACTCTTTATCCCGATCCATCATAAAATACAGATTACTGTTAGGAGTACCTTTATTGAATCCAAGCTTCAACATGTATTTATCTAGTCTATCATACTAGGCTCTAGGGGCTTTCTTGAGTCCATACAGTGCTTTCTTCAATCGGCAAACCATATCTCGTTTATCAATTAGTTGAAATCCATATGGTTGCTCAACATATACTTCTTCTTCTAGCTTACCATTCAGAAATGCTGACTTAACATCCATTTGATAGATTTTGTAGTTCTTATAAGTAGCATAAGCAATAAACAATCTTATAGCTTCAATTCTGGCAATAGGGGCAAAGGTTTCTTCAAAATCAATACCTTCCATTTGTGAGTATCCTTTACATACCAATCTTGCTTTCTTCTTGACCACTTCACCTTGTTTATTCAACTTATTCTGAAAGACCCATTTGGTTCCAATAACATTTTTATTTTGAGGTCTGGGAACAAGAATCCATGTATCATTTTTCTCTATCTGCATCAGTTCTTCCTTCACTACTTCCATCCAATATTCATCTTTACATGCTTCATTGACATTGTTGGGCTCAGTCTTGGAAATCAGGCAATATTCTTCTACAATTCTTCTTCTAGTCTACACACCGTTGTTCTTATCTCCTATAATCTAATCTTTAGAATGATTTAGCTTTACATACCTTAAAACTTTGGGATTCTCTTGAACTTTTGGTTCTTTTGTTCTTTCATTTGTACTTCCACTAGCTTCTCCTTCTAGACTCTCTTGATTCACCGAAACAATTTGAACTTGATTCTGTGTTTGAGAGTTCTTTCCTTTATTAGTGTTATCATGTTGGTCATCTGAATCATATCCACAATATCTAGATGATCTAGCAGTGTCTTCATCAACTCGGACATTTTTACTTTCAACCATTTTCTTCAATCTTCTATTATAGCACTGGTAGGCCTTGCTCTTAGTAGAGTAACCCAAAAAGATTCCTTCATCACTCCTACCATCAAACTTGCCTATATCTCCATCTCTTTTGATATAACATCTACTTCCAAATATTTTGAAATATCTAACAGTAGGCTTATGACCAAACCATACCTCAAAAGGAGTCTTACCAGAATTACCATTGACATTTACCTAGTTAATATTATATACAGTAGTGCTTACAGCTTCTCTCCAATAGATATGAGGAACATTACCTTCCAACATCATAGTTCTAACAACATCTAGAATTTTTTTGTTCTTTCTCTCAACAACTCCGTTCTATTGAGGAGTTTGGGGAATAGATAACTATCTCTTGATTCCATGCTCTTCACAGAAAGTCTTGAACTCCCGGGAAGTGAACTCACCTCCTCTATCTGACCTTAAGCATTTAATCTTCAAACTTGTCTCATTCTTGGCCATAGCTTTGAAACTTTTGAACTTTTCTAATGCTTCATGTTTTTCTCTCAAGAAAGCAACCCATATCATCCTAGAGTAATCATCAATAAGCAACATAAAATACCTTTCTCCTTTTAAACTTTTGATTCTGGAGGGACCACATAGATCAATATGCACCAACTCCAGTACTCCATTAGAATGATGTTGTTTGCTCCAAAAAGAAATTCTAGTCTATTTTCCCATCTAACATTCCTTGCATATGGTGTTAGTAGGCTTCACTAGCTTAGGGAGATCTCTAATTGCTTGAGTGGAGCTTACCTTGACAATGTTATCAAAATTCACATAACATAGCCTCCTATGCCATAACTAGCTTACATCAACTTGAGCAAGTAAACAACTTTCACTAGCAGCACTTAGGTGAAAAATGTTACCTCTTGTCTTTGTACCTGAAGCAGTTACATTTCAAGAACTTCCCAACATCCTGCATTTTCCATCTTTGAACTGAGGATTGTATCCCTTGTCGACCATTTGTCCAACACTCAATAGATTATGCTTCAATCCTTCCACATAAAGGACATCATCAGTATTATGTTTACCACCAAGAGAAATAGTGCCTCTGCCACAAATCACACCAACATTATTATCTACAAATCTTACAACACCACCGTCATACTTTTCGAAGCTTACAAACTTGATTTTTTCACTGGTCATATGATGTGAGCATCCACTGTCAATCACCCACTCATCATTTTCTTCAATTCTGGCTACGAGAGCTTTCTCAACATTCTTATCATTAGCAGATTCAATGGACACCAGACCATTTTCCTTGATAGCAATGAATACCCATCCATCTTCATTTCCATTTTCTTTATCAGATTCATCATCAGTAACACCTTCAACATAATAACATTTCTTTTGAAATCTATGCTTGTCAGGTTTGGACCTAGGAACTCTTTCAAGACACCTTGATGCAAAATGACCTATCTTATTGCAAGAGAAACATTTAATAAACAACTTTCCTTTATACTTACCTTGTCCTTTGGCTTCTCTTTTCACAATCAGTGCTTCCAACTCTTCTAACTCTCTCTCTTCATCTTCAATCTATTTCATCTCATCTTCATACTTGAATGTCTTTCTGGAACTTTCTCCCGGATCATATCTCTGTTGGTTTCTTCCAGATATAGTAGCTTTAAATGTAGATTATGTTTTAGGGGTAGATTCACTGAATTCACTTAGTTCAAAGGCAGCAAGCTTACCAATCAACATATCTCTTGTCACATTTGTTACTGTCCCGAGCTCTTCAATAGCATGAGCTTTAATTTTGTAAGAAGTAGGCAATGATTTGAGCACTTTATCTACAATCTCTTCTTCATCCAAGATTCCACCGAAACATCTAATACCCATCACTAGTTCATTTACTTTTTGCATGAAAGAAATAATGTTTTCATCTTCGCTCATTTTCATGTTTTCCCACTTTCCTTTCAGAATTTGTAGCTTAGAAACTTTCACTTGTGTATCTCCTTCATACAATGTTTCCAGTTTCTTCCAGATCTCATGTGTTGTTCTCAGACCCATCACATTTGTCATCTATGAATCTATCTGAGCACTCAACAATGCTTCTATAGCCCTGATATTAGTTTCAACTTCTTTGATCTCATCAAGAATAGAGGGGCCATTCTGAGGAATAACATATATGTTATTTGTAATCTTCCAGAAGGGTTCACCAATGCACTTCAAATGACACTCCATTTTGGCCTTCCACAGAGAGTAGTTTGTTCCATCGAATCTAGGACTATCCTTCTTGTATGATGCCATCTTGGATCACCTTAAGCTATTAAACTTCTTCAGAGGAACATGCTTTGATACCAATTGTTGGAAAAACAAGGATAGACAACTGAGAGGGGGGGTGAATCAGTTGTCACAAAATTTAAAACTTATTAACCTTTAATCTCAAATCTGATAAATAACAGTGAAGGCATGAATCAACAACACATCAAAAACACATAGCACGAAGATTTTTGCATGAAAACCTTATTAGGGGAAAAACCACGATGGAGGTTAATCCACAAGTTATACCCTGTTAAAAGTATAAGGAAAATGAATAAGGAATGCACATGCATTCAGACACGCTGCCTAGAGCTCACTGCTCAAAGAAGACACATTGTCTTACATAAATATTCAGATTAAAAGCATCTGAATAATTTGAATTGAGGAATTGGCTTCTGTAAAAGCCTGATGACAATTCTGGTTAAGCACATAAATACTTCTTCACACTTCGCTCAATCTTCTTCACACTTTGCTCTGCAATCAAATGATTTGATCTTTATTCGAACATATAATTCGCATACACACTCTTCGCTTCTCTCAAAATGAAGAAACAATCACTCTTATATATCTGCTTCATGGAATTACATTAACAACTTTGTCAGCCAAAAATAATAGAATATATGAATACAAACTGTCAGCCCAATTCATGAACAAATCTCAATGCACACCAATCGAAGTCGGTCACAAGATAATGAAGACCTAAAAAAACATCCTAGAACATGCCAATCATTCAAAAATTAATTCACAAGGATCTGCAACACACTACAACCACCATGTTGGCCAAGAACATGAGAACCAGAACACACAAAAGAAAAATCTTCAATCACAAGCACACCGATTAATGCGAACGTGCAACAAAGATAGAGCATGATCTAGAAACACCAACGAACATCGCAGGAGCATATGCAACAACTCAAATTTCCAGAATCACATTCTCTTCTTCTAGAAACACCAGCTATAGTAACAAAATAATTGTAGGAACATAGAGACTCACAACTTGCTCCAATCGCGATGTACACCTCTGAAACTTCTGGAGGATGAACTAGATAGGCTCAACAAAAAACCCTTTAATGCACAACTTCTGAATACCAACGTACTGAACTTTCCAACACTTTGACCTTCACAGCTTCACATACATCCTTCAACATATTTATTATAATTTTCTCAATATCCTCGACATATACAACCTTCAAGACATCAATGCTAATAGTGTTGACATCAATGACAACCGCATATTAGCAAAATAACCACATCATCCAACAACCTCTTCTTTGCTCTTCACTCTTCAAATTCTCAATAAAAAATGAACTTTTCATAAATGAAATTACTTATAAACACCTTTTGAATGACCTAAAATGCATTAATTGCATTGATTTGAAGTTACGTCAAAAACCAATGAACCCTAACTATAATGACACAGTCACCTTCAGACTCTCTATAAATCTTCATAATGAAATATTTTCCATAGGTTATTTCACTAATAGGTCAAGCATGTTGACCTATACCTTGTATCAACGTGTTGAAGGCATTAAAGCACCATATCTTTGGTAGGGTCTTAATGATTTTATATAAAAACTCCCTTGATTCAAAGCTCTTTATTTAATTTTTGGAGGAAACATCTACACCATAAGTTGGAAAAGACTCATTCTTAACGTCATTCCCCTCTTTCTTTTTCCAGATCTTGTTCTTCTCTTTCTTCATCTCTACAAGATCAGCCTGATTCACTAGATCATTCTTCTTTATTGGATCAAACTTTATATTCCTTCTTCTGCAAAATCTGGCTATATGTCCAGGTTTACTGTGTTTGTGACATATGATAGCATTTTGAACAAGCTTACTTCCACCAATTTTGTATTTGCATACATTAGCCTTATGCCCAAATCTATTGCATGTATAACAATAGCCATTTAAAGATTGAAACCTCATACAATTATTATAACCATTCATTATCTGATTTCTACATTCACTAGCCTTATGTTCAAATCTATTACATGTATAGCACTGACCGGGAAATGATTGAGAATAATGATTCATTCTTCTTCTACAATCTACAACCTTATGTATGTAAAATTATTGCAGAAATAATAATAACCATTAAAAGATGGGTACCTCTATGCATTTGGTTGTCTGATAGGTGGTCTTTTGAAACTTCTTTCCTTTGATTTTGAACCTGCTTGCCATTTCTCTTATTGTCTCCAATCTTCTTTTATTCATTGTTCTTCTTTTTAATACTTGGGATCTAATCTGTTTTTGAACTTTCTCCCTTTTCAAACCCTGATCCTCCTTTGTCTTTAAAAGCCTTCTAGTTTGCAAGCATATCATCAAGCATTGTAGAGCTCTTCTTGAATTTTTCTTCTTGATTCTTTGCTTTCTCCATATCTGATCTCAAAGTCACCACCTCTTCTTCAAGTCTTGAACATTCTCCAAATTTTCTTTTCAATTTGTCATTCAGACATTATTCAATTATTTTTCCTTCTTCAACTTGCACTTTTAGACTGGAGATTGTCTCATTTGATTGCTTCAACTATTCATTAACCTCGTTATGTCTTTCTCTGAACTTCTTGATTTGCTCCCTCACTTTTTTGATGCATTCATCTGCTTCCTTGACATTTTATTTCAGATCTATGTTCTCACTTTCAATTCTTCCCAGATCTTCAAGGACTAATCTAAGTTCTCTATTCATATCAACCATGAAATCTTCTTCAGTGAGTCCTACCATAGGAATTTCTTCTAGGGGGTAGGATATATCTCCTAGTATTCATGTGTTAAATCTCCAAGATCTTCCTCAATCGGTCAAGCTTCTTCCAAGGAACCAAACTTTGATACCAATTGTTAAACACTCAAAATACTAAGAAGGGGGTGAATTAGTATTCTTTGAACCCACTTAAACATGTATTCAAAACATTTCATCTAATTTTCATAAATTAAAATAAGCAATTAAAACATGCATAACATCACACAACACTAAAACACTATATTTACATGGAAAAACCAAGAAGGGAAAAACCACGATGAGTATTAGCTCACAATAAATTATAACCAATTATAAGATATGACAAAAAGTCTCATTGTCCGGTGGACTCACTATATGAAGGACTCATCGTCTAGAGAATAAGAGAGAAAGAAGAAATGGTGGCTCACTTCCAAGATTTGAACTGATACAATGCAGCTATAATATGCTGGAGACAGTTCCACTGAAGCCCAATATACTAACCTATCACACTTCATGTTTTTCAACACTTACACCCACTCTGCTCTTCTTCATATTACATTCACATACTCTAATTAGGAATTTGCATCAACAACACATGCATCATCTATACGACATTAAAATGAACTTACATTTATATGCATTGCATCCATAAACACCTACATCATCAATCAGGTTGACCTAATTAGATGAAACATGTAATAGATCAACTTATCGACTCAAGATCCAACCATACATGCCTCACGGCATAAAAAACTTGCAACACATCAAAATAGGTTGGAAAGGACCTATAATAGCTCCCACAACTTCGCTCAATTAATACTTTAACTTTTCTCAACCACAAACTTTTAGGTCGACATTGGATAGCAAAGACTGGTGGCATGAACCATCTATTCATCCACAACACAACATGTGAATCACCATAATACTTCCCACTTAGACCACTCATACTTCTGGCACCTGTAAGCACTTCCATAAAACTGCATAGCCAAATATTCTTCCACAGTGGACTGTGGAGCATTCCAATCATGTACTTTGCATCAGTAACACTATCACTATCAAGTTTGATACTCTGTCATCATTATCTTCGACACCAGAGGATATCAAGACATGAAACTTTGGATCTAGGTTCCTTCAACATACACCAAAATTGCCTTAGAACTACATAACCCAATTTTTGCGTAGCAGAGCAATGCATACCTCAAAATTGGTTCATTATATATTGAAAATTGTACTATGGGACTTAGATAAATATCCAACACATTTTTCCGCTCCAGATCAAGACTCTTGGACTTGTATAATGGATTTCCATCAAAACAATCATTCACACTCATCAAACATTAGTACATCAACGTTGACATCAATGACAACACCATATATGCTCATGCTCATGTTGCCAACAATATCATCAATGACAAGCAAACTTCCAACAGTGTTTTATCCTTATGTAATGGATGAATAATATGTCTCTCACTCACTCACTCACTCACTCTCTCTCTCTCTCACACACACCCCAAATATATATGTTATTATATGTTCTTGATATATATCTCTTACTCATATATATTTTCTCCTCTCATTCTCATCTATATCCATATATTTATCTCACTCGTATACACTTCATATCCTTATCCCACTTTCCCTTCCTTATACAGCCTCTTAATGTATTTTCATGATGTTGTTTGCTTATATTGTTTTATAATAACTTAATTATCTTCTTCTCATGAATTTGCATTTTCCTTTATGGTATTTATCCTTATTATAACTTATTTTAACATATCAAGGTGTGTTTAAGGCTATTTAAGGGCTATATTACCCATATATGGGTCCACAATTGACCCTAATGATTTGATTGGTCAAAAAAATGCTAGGAGGTAATTGGTCAACTAAAAGAGAATTTGACTTTGACTTTAATATCGAAAGTTCCTTATCTAAAAGGCCAATTTGGTGTAATCACTAATGCTTCAGGTGAAGGATTATGTGGGGATCTTATGCAAGAAGGGCGAGTTATAGCCTATGAGTCAAGAAAGTTAAAGACGTATGAACAAAATTATGCTCCTCATGATCTTGAATTGGAAACAACTTGAATGCTTTACAAATGTGGTGACATTATTTGTTAGGAAAGCCTTTCGAGCTTAGGTTAGATCATCAGAGTCTTAGGTACTTGTTCTCCCAACAACATCTTAATGCTCGACAAAGAAGATGGTTAGAGTTGATATCCGACTATGATTTTAAAATAAGTTACATAAAAGGTGAAAGGATAATCGAGTTGTAGATGCTTTGAGTTGGAGGAGACACATTTCCTCAATGATCTATATTCACTCAGATTTCAATAACTAGGTATTACAAGAGTATATGGGAGATGAGTATTATGAGAAAGTTAAGCAATCTCTCTCAGTTAATCATCAAGATTCAAGGAATGATGGGTTCTATTTTGAACCAGATGGGTACATTCTGCACCATATTCAAGACACCTCGGAGTGACAAAAATCCTAGCGGATGTGAAAGCACTTTATTTATGAAAAGGAATGAAGAGGGACACTACAAGATTTGTAGAAAGGTGCCTAGAATGCCAGAGGATAAAGGTTGAACATCATCACCTGACATGACTTTTGTATCCTCATGATATTCAGAGTGGAAGTGACAAATTATTAGTATATATTTTATAAGAGGTCTTCCTATGTCTAGAAACAAACATAATGTTATTTTAGCAGTGGTGGATAGACTTACCAAGGTAGCTCATTTTATACCTGGGAATCTAACAAATGGAGCATCGGTAATTGCTTGTAAGTTTATCCAAGAAGTATTTAGATTGCATGGAGTTCTTGAGAAGATCATCTCAGATAGGGATGTATGCATGATGTCGATGTTTTGGAAAACCTTATTTTCTTCACTTGGAACTCAACTTATCACCCTAAGATAGATGGTTAGAAAGAAAGGGTAAACCAAGTTCTTGAAGATTTGTTGAGGATGTATTGCATGGATCAACAATACAAGTGGAAGGACTATCTTCCACTTATGGAATTTACATACAACAATTCCTATCATTTCACAATAAAGATGGCTTCATTTTAAGCATTATACGGAAGAAAGCATCAAATTCTTATAAGCTAGGATAAGCTACAAGATAAGATTAGCCTTGGACTAGAAATGTTATCAAAAATAGAGGAGTAGATCAAGTTGATCAAGAAAATATTGGCGAAAGCGAATGATAGAAAAAAATTTATGTTGATGCTAAGCGTACACAGAGATATTTATTAGTAGGAGAAAAATTTCTTTTGAGGGTCAAACCTCAAAAGAGTTCCATAAATTTTGGAAAGTCATCCAAACTAGATCCTTGATATGTGGGTCTCTTTGAAGTCCTTGAAGTGATTAACTTGGTTGTCTACATAATTTCTTTACCACCAACTCTTGCCTAGATGCATAATGTGTTTCATGTTTCATATCTTAAAAAGTATATAATAGGTGTTAAACATATACTTGACTCGAATGCACTACAGGGACAAGATCTAAGAGTGGTAACGATCGAGCCTCTCAAAGTGCTCAAAATATACAAGCTTTGCCTGCATAACATAGAGGCTACTCAATGCAAGTTCTAGTGGCACCAATATATAAAGGACAATGCTACATGGAAGGATTATAGTGAATTTTACCAAAAATTTCCTCATTTATTTACTGCTTTTTAAATAGTTAAAGAAAACTTGTTTATGATTTTTTTATGATACACTAAATCATCAAGGACGATGATCCTTATGGGGGAGATATGTTACACTCCAAGTTTTATTTTATAATTACTTTAACTTTTTACATTAAAAATGTCTTTTGATATCAGTAGACGATTTTATGTTATTTAAATTTTTGACAAAATTAAATGCAAGGCAATGTGTTTTAGTTTTAATGATTATTATTATTTGATCAAGATTATGATGATGTTGTGATTAATAAAAAGATAACTATTTGATTGGATTTTTAAGTGAAATGCAAGATCAAATTCTTACGCTTTAGAGGGAGAGGAAGAGTATCATTGGGGAGAGGAGTATAGACTTGGAAAATAAACAAATTTATGCCAAATGAGTTGAACACACATTCACATAGGTCTAAGTAACCAGTGTGGGTAAGTAACTCTAGTCCTATCATTGAGTTGAATTATGTTTTGTCTAAGTTTGGGTTGAGTCGTAAGGTTAGGATAAGTCTTGTCGAGTTTTTGGCCTGGTCTATTTCGATAAAAATAAAGTGTTACATAAGTTTCATCTTCGTCTCTTTGTTTTATCAATTTTATTTATTTAAAGTCAAATTGAATATTATCTAAATTTATTTAAGTAATATATATATATATATATATAATATAAATGTATATGTATATATAAGAATTAAATAGATAAATATATATAAGTATATATATATATATATATATATATATATATATATATATATATATATTGGATTCATAATCGAGAATATATATACATATATATAGATATATAAATACAAAGATATCTATTATATATAATAGTGAATGATGTATTAAAAGGTAGATCAACATGCTTATAAAAACATGTAAAAGTAATTACATATATTCAAACTTTACTATCACTTCATGGGACTTAAAGCCTCCATCGAAGGATTTTTAAATGACATTAAAGCCATAGTTATGGCCACAAAGGTGGTGTGACAGTTCAAACAAAACACAAAAGCCACTAAGTGGCAGTTCTTTTTATATATAGTATGTATTTATAATGAGTTTAAAGAGAGATGGTGTCACTATAATGGGAAGTTTTATGACTTCATTATAAAGGAACTTAAATGTGGTTAATGGGGGTAGTTAGGGAATGAAGGTCATAACTATAATGAGTAAAAACTAGAATGATGCCTTAGATACTATCACTTTGGATTCATTTTGTTGATTATTATCCATCATGAGTTGGAGGAAGGTGATTGTGGGGTTAGTGAGAAGGCAAGTCTTTTCTCATTGAGGATTATTTCATGCAAAGGCAATAGTTTATTAGACAAACGGTCAGAAAATAAGAGAAGTGTGCAGATCCATGAGGGACTATGAGATTATTGTACAACATCACCTTTTATTTGCAATATATAAACATAAATCTCTCCAATTCTAAGCAAAGAGTTTAGTTTAATTGTCAACAGTGGTGAATGTTGAAGAAATATATAAGCATATCAAAGCTTAATTATTGACAATCTGAGTTTTCTTAAGTAGCTTGTGATGCAGGAGCATCCCTAATTGTAAAGAAATCTTGTATCAACCAAAAATAGTTTTTTTCCTTGCATTGCATTTAGTAGCAATTTCAGTATTTCATTTTGCATTTTACCGCATCATTGTTTCTTATCTCATAGAGTAGGATATAGCATCTACACATCAACATCTATCACATATCCAGATTTCACATCATTTTAATTTATCTACTAAAAGTTATCGCTCTCAAAATTTCACTATATTTACTAGTTAGAGTATTTGGGGCTAACCTGGTCCAAATCCTTAGTGCATACCTATTCTAGATTGTGTGAAGCTTAACGAGACATTATACAAGCATATTGGGTTCATTAGGACCTATCTTGGAGATTCATAAGTTATTTATTTTCATGTGGAATCATCTTTGCATATTTTGAGGTCGACTTTCATGTATGATCATTCATCAAGTTATTAACCCTTATGAACAATGTGAACCTTTGTTGGAGCTTGAGAAGCATATTTATAAGCATTTGTAACCATTTAGGAATTAGTTCATTCGGATAGAAATAGATTAGAAGTTACATTTTTGCATTAACCCTTTGGGGGCATGTGATAAGGCCAGTTGGTTAGTCATATTATTGAATGCCCTTGTGGTAGGCCTGTGAACCCTAGATATTCACCCATGAGGCATGTATTGCATGTAAGATTGATAATTCAATAAATTTTCATGTTCACATATTAGTTTCTTGTGTTATTTCTGTTGTGTTGACTCATTGTTGCATGGTTTGGATTGTTCCTTCTAGAACCCTCCTACCATGACTGCACCAAGTGGTATTAGAGTGATTTTTTAATTCATGAAGGCATTCCTCGAGGTGAACAGATCACCAACCTAAGGAATACTACATTTTTTTTCAATTGATCACCAATTGTGAGGTAGTCCAAACCCTTGTAGCCAGATCATCAAATTGAGGTAGTTGCATCAATTTGAGGGGAGATATGTCGCAATGGAGAGTGCCTGCTATGGTGAACGTTGCTGGAAGAATGGGTGAAATGTTGGAAATAATGCACGAGATGCGAGTTTGATTAAATGTTGTTGAAGAAGATCGAAGGTGAGGCCTAAACCTTAGGCATGAGGATGAAAGTGATGATGAAGCAGAACATGTTGTGAATCAGTTTGTAGAAACCCTAGGTGAAGAAGAAGAAGAACCAGATCAGATCAAGATGTTGAAAGAGATTTCAAAGATTGGGAAAAGACCTAGAGTGGAAATTCAAAATTATGTAGGAAATTTGAATCTTGAAGAATTGATTGATTGGATCAATGAAATGGAAGAATAATTTGAATATGATGAAATTGAAGATCTAAAAAGAGTCAAATTTGCAAAAACAAAGTTGAAAGGTCATGCTACTTTATGGTGGAAAGAAGTTCAATTAGACCGAAATAGAAGAGGCAAAGAAAGAATCATCAAATGGGATAAAATGGTGACAAAATTGAAGAATCAATTCATACCATCATATTATGAGCTTGAATTGTTGAGAACCTGAGACAAAAGGAAAGATCTATGAAAGAGTATACTAAAGAATTCTACAAAATGATAATAAAAACTAATCATAGTGAACCAAGTAAAGAGAAGGTTGCAAGATATATCAATGGACTGAGAACAAGTATTCAAGAAGAATTGAGCCTAGTAAAGATGACATTAGTTGAGGAAGCATATCAATTTATATTGAGAGTGGAAGAGAAGTTGAACAAGAAGTTTTAACAAAGATAGAGAAGTGCAAGAGGAAGATTCCAGAAGATTGAACCCCAATCCAGAGAAAGAAGACCTTATACAAACCAGATCAAAGATGTGAAACCTTACAAGAGGGAAGAAAAGGATACCAGTTCATACTACAAATAAATAGAAGATAGAAATTTCTACCACAATGACATAAGAGGTCATAATTCTTACCACAATGATGGATATTAGAGAGAGGAAGGAAAATCTGAGAGAAGACCATTCAAAGGAACCTGTTTCAAGTGCAAAGGTGAAGGACATAAATAATTTGAGTGTCATCAAGGAAGTACTAGAAAGAAACCTGAGCATACCAAAAGAGTAGCTTATGTGGATGAAGAACATGGTAGATCCCCTAATTTAGTTGGGAAACCTGAGAAAGGTGAATCATCGATGATGAGGAGAGCTTTGATGCATAAAGAAGTGACTAAGGAACCACCACAAAGAAAGAGTCTATTCAAAACCAGATGTAAGTCTGGAGGAAAGGTATGTAAAGTTATCATTGATAGTAGTAGTACTGATAATCTAGTTTTAGAGGAGATGGTAACCAAGTTGAATTTGGAGAGATTGAAACATCCAAACCCTTATAGGATAACCTGGATTCAAGATGATCATAAGATATTGGTAAATGAGCAATGTTTGGTGAAATTTCATATTGGATCATATAGAGATGAAGTATTGTGTGATATTATGCCTATGGATGCTTGTCATCTACTGTTAGGAAGACCATAGTAATATGATAAGAAATAAATTCATGATGGAAGAATAAATTCATGATGGAAGAATAAATACATATACCGTGACATCAAATGGAAAGAGAATCAAGTTGATACCTTTAAAGGAAGAGGAGAAGACCAAATATTGTAGCACTGTCAGACTACGTTTGGTAGATGGAAGGAAATTTCTGGATGGATTGAGGCATAAGAACATGTGTTTTGCATTGATTCCAAAGAAGGGTGGGAGTCCAAAGACAACAAGAGACAAAGATCCACCGTAGGAAGGAGTATCAAAATTGTTGAAAAAATATGAAGATATCATGTCATAGAATATACCAGAGGGATTACCACCAATCCAAAGTATTAGTCATCATATAGATCTTATACCAAGAGCAAGTTTTCCAAACAAGGCAACACATAGAATGACACTGATAGAAAATGTAGAGTTGAATCAGTAGATATGAGAGTTGTTGAGGAAAGGATTGATCAAAGAAAGTTTAAGCCCATGTGCAATAATTGTTGTACTTGCACCAAAGAAAGATGGAGAGTGGAGAATGTGTACAAATTCAAAAGCAATCAATAGGATCACTGTCAAGTATAGATTCCCATTGCCAAGGATGGATGACATTATGGACTATTTGAGTGGAGCAAGGTATTTCACAAAGATTGGCCTAAAGAGTAGATACCATCAAATCAGGATCAAAGAAGGAGATGAATGGAAGACTACATTTAAGACTAATGAAGGACTGTATGAGTGGCTAGTAATGCCTTTTGGATTAACTAATGCACCAAGAACTTTCATGAGATTGATGAATGAGGTATTAAAGAAATTATTGGGTAAGTTTGTCATTGTTTACTTGGATGATATTCTAATTTTCAATAAGACTAGAGAAGAACATTTGTGGCACATCCGACAATTATTGCAGAGGTTGAGAGAAGAGAATTTGTTGATTAATGTAAAGAAGTGTAGTTTTATGAAGACAAAGTTGGTATACTTGGGATTTGTTATTTATGCTGAAGGATTGAAGATGGACCTTGAGAAAGTGAGAGCAATTGTAGATTGGCCTACACTAATAAACATTGGAGAGGTGAGGTCATTCCACGGATTAGCTAGTTTGTACCAAAAGTTTATCAGAAGTTTCAGTAGCATTTGTAACCTTATGACAAAGACAATGAGAGGAGATAAGAAGGAATTTAAGTGGACATCCAGAGCACAAAGAAGTTTTGAATTGTTGAAGCAAAAGGTGACAAAACAATCGGTGTTAGCATTACTAGATTTTGATAAAGTATTTCAAGTTGACTGTGACACAAGTGAAAATGAAATTGGAGCAGTGTTGAGTCAAGGAAGACCTATAGCTTATTTCAGTGAGAAATTAAATAATGCCAAAAGAAGATATTCAATTTATGATCAGGAATTCTATGCCATAATTCAAGCCTTGAAGAAGTGAAGACATTACTTGTTGCCTAAGGAGTTTGTGTTGTATACAGATCATCAAGCTTTGTAGTATTTGAACAGTTAAGGAAAGCTAAATTAGAGACATATGAGATGGGTTGAGTTCTTGTAGAGCTATACATTTTTGTTGAAGCGTAGGAGTGGAAAGTCAAACAAAGTTGTTGATGTATTAAGTAAGAGAAGGAATTTTATAATAGAGATGAGAGTGGAAGTATTAGGATTTGAAGAGTTGGAAGCATATGCATGAAAATGATGCAGATTTCGGTGAAGCTTGGAAAACATGTAAAGAACCAGTAGTGACAAACCGAAGCCAATGGTTGGACTATTTCATTCAAGAAGATATGTTATTCAAAGGAAATCAGTTGTGCATACCGAGGAGTTCAATGAGGGATAATTTGATCAAGGAGAAGCATAGTGGAGGTTTAGCAAGACATTTTGGAGTGGATAAGATAGTAGCTTTGGTAAGTGAACATTGTTTTTGGCCGCATATATTTAAGGATGTAAGGAAGTTTGTTCAAAGTTGTAAAATTTGTGAAGTTGCAAAAGGGAGTAGCCAAAATATTGGATTGTACAAATCTTTGACAATACTAGACAGACCTTGGGAAGATATAAGCATGGATTTCATATTGGGATTACCAAGAACACAAAGAGGACATGATTCTATAATGGTTGTAGTGGACATATTTTCTAAAATGGCACATTTTATTCCTTGTAAGAAGACTAATGATGTTGTGCATGTTGCTGACTTATTTTTCAAGGAGATTGTGAGATTGCATGGATTACCTAAGAGCATTGTTTCAGACAGGGAAATCAAGTTCATCAAATACTTTTGGAGGACATTGTGGAAGAAGATGAAGATATATTTGAATTTCTGCTCAACATATCACCCACAAATAGATGGACAAACAAAGGTAGTGAATAGAATTATGGGTAACTTGTTAAGATGTTTGGTTGGAGATAAGGCGAGAAGTTGGGATACAATTTTACCATAGGCAAAGTTTGCATACAATAATTTAGTAAATCGAAGTATAGGGAAGACACCATTTCAACTTGTTACTAGAGTAAATCCCAGAGGAGTTGTAGAGTTAAGAGACATCAGTATGGAAAATAAAAGGAGTGTGGAGGTAGAAGAGTTCACAGACTTCATGGAGACATTGCATAATCAGGTCCAAAAGCATTTGGAAGGCATTAACAGTAAGTATAAGAAGGCATATGAACACCAAAGAGATAAGGAATTTTTTTTTAGAGATGAAGTGATGGTATATCTTAGGAAGGAGAGATTTATAGTTGGTACATACATTAAGTTGAAGATGAGGAAGTTTGGACCATGTAAGATTCTAAAGAAATTTGATTTGGGAAATGCATATGAAGTGGAGTTATCAAAGACATTGGGTATATCACCTATTTTCAATGTGGCAAATATATGAGTTTCATGAAGGACAGTCAAGTGATAGTAGTAGTGAAGTACATTTGAAGGAACAGTTACCACATCAAAAACCAAAGGAGATTGAACAAATTTTGGATACCAAAATTGGAAGGAGCACTAGGAACAAGCAATACAAAGAATATCTTGTGAAGTGGAAAGGTAGACCAATGGAGGATTCACCATGGACTTCTTAGGTTGAGGTGGACCATCTTTGTTTTTCTCTTAGCCCTAAAAAGCATGGGACTCACTTTTCTTCCAACCTTGAGTGTCTGATGCGGGAGCATCCCTGGTTGTAAAGCAATCCTATATCAACCAAAAATAGTTTTTTCCCTTACATTGCATTCAATAGCAGTTTTAGTATTTCATTCCACATTTTACTGCATCATTGTTTGTGAACTCACGGAGCAGGATATAGCATCTACACATTGACATCTATCACATATCCAAATTTCACATTATTTGCATTTGTCTACCAAAAGTTATCATTCTCAAAATTTCACTATATTTACCAGTTAGAGCATTTGGGGCTGACCTAGTCCTAATCCTTAGTGTTGACCTATTCTAGATCATGTGAAACTTAATGGGACATCATACAAGCATCTTGGGTTCATTGGGACCTATCCTGGAGATTCGCAAGTTATTTATTTTCACGTGGAATCATCTTTGCATATTTTGAGGTCGACTTTCATGTATGATCATTCATCGGGTTATTAACCCTTGTGGTCGATGTAGACCTTTGTTGGAGCTTGAGAAGCATATTTATAAGCATTTTTAACCATTTAGGAATCAATTCATTCAAATAGAAATAGATTAGAAGTTACATTTTTGCATTAACCCTTCAGGGGCATGTAATAAGGCCTATTGGCCAGTCATATTGTTGAATGCCCTTGTGGCAGGCCTGTGAGCCCTGGATATTCGCCCACGAGGCATGTATTGCATGTAAGATTGATAATTCAATAAAGTTTAATGTTCACATATCAATTTCTTATGTTATTTCCACTATGTTGACTCATTGTTGCACGGTTCAGACTGTTCCTTCTAGAAACCTCCTACCGTAACTGCACCAACTTGGGTGAACACCGTGACTGTGATTTTGGTATTTCTAAAAGTGCATGACAAAGAGTTAAATCAATAAAGTTTTATACTTTATTATTCTTGTGTAATTTTGTAGTTTCATTCTAGAGTTTTCAATTATGAAAGATAAAAGAATAGTAATATATGATGTTTCAAATACGATGAAATAAAGAACATATGGTCTGATTTTTACAGACTTATATGTACGAATTTATTTATTCTCTCTTTCAAATCTGCAATGGATAGTAGAGAAGAGATTTATTTCTCTGTTGTGATAAGCTAAATGATTTATTTCATTTTTCTAAAGAAAAGTATGTTTCCAGTTGTTGTATATATATATATATATATATATATAAGATATTCTATTTTATGTATTTAAAAAAATATAAGATAAGCTAAATGCTTACTTTGTTGAGTCGATTAAAAGAAATGAGTTTTATAATTTGAATTGTTGAAAGATTTTAACCACCTCAATATCGTACTCTTTCGGATAAAATAAATTGGTATTATATACTATACTTTTACCAACACTATTATTGTGCTCTCATGCAAAGAACCAAAAGAAAAAACATATAGAAATCTGAATTATTTTAAAGAAAATTTTATTCTTTTATAATCATGCACTCTTCCCCAATATTGATCTAGTCAATTTTATCTATTTTTTAATGCATTGCATTCCTTGTTTCCATATATGAAGGCTCTCTCTCTACCTATAATGGTCTCTCATCCATCTCTTCCCTTGCCTAAAGTTACTTCTGGTGTTAATGTCATAGAGGCTCAATTGAGTTATAGGAGGATCCTTCAAATCTTATAGTTCAATAGATGTCACACTCTCACAGCCCATATATCTTCCATTGTCTCTCCCTTTTATTCTCCCTAGAATCATCGAATTTTAATGAGAAAGATGGATATGTTGGTTGGACTCCCTTGTCCGAAGGTTGCTATTAAGAAGAAATTTTCATAATATGGTCCTCCTATCTCATAGGAAGATGGGGTTGGTTTCAATTTCTAAGACTTTGCTTCATAGATGTGATTTTTAATTCTCCTTTTTGTGTCACGAGCTCATGCCTTTTACATCACCTATTTATTTTCACTTTAATATGTTCACCTGAGCAAGCCACATGAGAAAACTAAAAATGACACATTTATTGATAATCTCGATCACTCAGCCATAAGCAAGTGGAATATATTCAATGTACACTTATGACAAAATGTTTAATCATTGTTTATGATAGCGTACCAGAATAAATTGTATTGAATGTTATAGTTGCAGAGAAGTCAGACGACAGTGCACCAAATGTATATTTCTTGACTTGTACATTAACACAGAATCTGCTGTGAACAGCCCAAACTTTGTTCAACGACCAAGGCATGGATGATAGAGGAACATGATTAGTAGACACCTCAGCAAAGAATTTATTAATGAAGTTCAAGTTGGTTTTTTTTTGGGTAATTTTTTAAATCAATAGAGTCTTTGGAAGGGATTGACTATAGATTTTGGCATATGTTGGTAGACTTCAATGAGTAGACAAACATTATAAATGGTAGACTAGAATAGATTAGACTATACTCAATTTAAATATTAGCACGAGGTTCAAGATTACGTCGATAGAAAATTATATGTATGTTAATAAGTTAGAGAGTATGTGTTTGTGTATGGATGTACTACAAATTCTAATTGCACATGGTTGGATTAAATAATTAATAATAAGTACTAAATAATGAAATAAAATAAACTTTGACAAATCTAGATTTTTTCTTAAAGAAATTAAGTATTAATTGATTATGAAATATTTGCATACAAATTTAAAACATAAATCAATGCAAATGAAAGAAGAAAGTTGTCATGAAATTGACAAAAAACACTGCAAATAGAAATAGAATGCTCCCATCTAGTTGTCAAATCAATATTTATCTGACTTTTATGTGATAAGTGAAATTTTGAAGGCTTTTTACTTGATATTTTGGAGGCTTTTACCATTAAACGGCAACTAAAACTTGATTTCCGACAACTTAATAGTGGTTTGCAAGTGCGAGACTTGTTTCAGGGTCAAATCTCACTATATTTGTAGCTTGTCGGCTAATTATCAATATTGGTATGGTGCTAGTAATCAAAATTTATAAAACAACGTTATAGGCTTTCGACAAAGTAAATATTTTGAAGAAGAAATCACATTGTAGAATTCAATTAGGAGAACTTAACTAGTTATGTTCTTTATGTAGAACTCTTACATCTAAGAATTAACTTTCACAATTTACTTCTTTTTTCCTCTCAAGAAAAACAACTTTACATGTACATATTGTCAGCAATTAAACATTCTCTACTTTGATACCACATGATAAGACAAGATACAAGATGAAATGAAGAGAAACAAAAAATATTTAAGAGTAATAGACAAAATATTATAATCATAAGCTCCTATTTCTAATAATCAATCAAATACACCAATGTATATATAGCACAAGCTGGAACAACCATCGAGGAACCACCTAACCAACCTTAATTAATTAGAATGTGGTTATTGTATAATCAAGAGACATATGAAACATAGAGAAGATATACTCCAAAGTATGAAGGAGCATATATCCATTAATTTG
The DNA here is from genome assembly GCA_007115665.2 of Sequoiadendron giganteum. NCBI lineage: Eukaryota > Viridiplantae > Streptophyta > Pinopsida > Cupressales > Cupressaceae > Sequoiadendron > Sequoiadendron giganteum. The sequence goes on along the minus strand of CM021100.1, from coordinate 935,241,191 downwards.
AAGCTCAAAGCCTAATTGAGAAGTTTTCCCCTATGCTAGGTTTACATTATACATTAAGATGCATACATTTTATTAAGAATGATAACCAACATAACATATCAACCAACATCTCAAACAAATATAATCCTAGTTTTTTTGCTAATAGATTAACAAATGTAATTTTTCATATTCCAAGAAGCACCAAAAACATCTAAAGCCTAAAACAAATAATTCTTCCCTTGTGCTAGATTTGAGTGTCTTGCTTGAACTACCTTGCACACTAACATATACCTAATTCTCAATTAAGAAGGAAAATCCACACAACCTAACAAGCATTTCTATTGTTGGGAAATATCGCATAGTATAGGTGATAAATATTAAATAATAAATTAACATAATATTTATTTATTATTAAGTATTAGTTATTAGTTAAGATGTTAGTTGCTAGTTAGTTCTTGAACAACTAGAAGTCAGAAGGCTTTATATAGCCATTGCAATGTAATCATTTGTGTGTCGAAGATGAATGATTAATTTTTATGTTGGAGCCTTGGACTCTCATGTGTGTAGCATTTTCAATATAGTATCAGAGAAAGTGTCTCAAACCTCTTTGGTCTCCCTCCATTTACTTGTATTTGTTTCACAATGGTGCATACAAAAAAGATGCAATGAAGATCATGCATAATAGTCATTGTTTCCCATCCACTTTTCTTGCATTTTTCCAACAATTTTGCATTGTAGACCATGTGCAAATTTGTTGACATTAATAATCCATGCACACTTGGTTTCTCTCCTCTCTCCATATTGTTCGTTCTTCTCATTATTTTCACTTTGTTCTCTTCATTCTCATGTTAAAAAATATTTAAATTTTCATATGTGAATTGTCTGCATATTAATTCTAGTGAACTTGGGAGAGTGAAGTGTAATAGATTTAGAATAAGGTAGGGACCCAAACAACAATAAGATCCTAGCCCATGAAAGAAGATGATTTCTACTAGTCATGATGCAAGATATTCAACTTATGGCCTTTGAAGTTGCATTCTCTATTAGCCAATCTCCTATTGTTTAGAATTTGATCCGTACTAGTCATAACTAGGACCATTATAACCTAAATAAATAGGAACACAAGATTTATAGAGTATTATATTCTATACAAGATTTTTAGAGTCAGTATGTTCTCTACAATACACACTTGAGTAGTTTCTTTTCTTTGATGTGTACTCATGTAAAGTGTTTCGAGGTTAAATTACCCATATCTAATACACTCAAGTATGAATCTTGATCACGTGTTACATTATTTTACTTTATAAAGTTTCAAAAGTAACAAATTTTCAAAGGTGATGATTATAGGAAAACTAAAGAAAATATGTATCTTTGAGCTAAAATTTGATTACTATTCCTCATTCACCTATTGGATCGTACTAAGGTTCTTCCAAATAATTATAGTGAACTTGTGGCACTTTATCATTATCATAGAGTAAATGGACAACACACTCAATCTTGTATGGCTATTAAGCATAAGATAAAATATCTAATAGATAGAAACATAATTCACCACAAGGATATTAATGATAATAGAGATTATGTGGTTTTTCTAACTAATTAGAATTTAAAAATCTATACAAGTCAATTTCCTATCCACACTAAATGATTGAAATATGATTCCATGATTATGGAACATAGTAATTCTCATGAGCACAATGTTGATTCACATTATGCATTATATACACATGTTTTTTGTAGAAATGATACATTCTAGAGACACAACTTCTTCTCCTCCTACTCCATTGACTACATTTTCTAATTAGAAGAATCCCATAAAATAATTATTATGGTCCATTATACATACTTGGTCATCTAAGATGTACTTCACCTAATTTTCTCATCGATCTTGTAAGATTTGGCTGTGAAGCCACCCAAAATGTAAATATGTGAAGGAAAGAAAAAATAGAATACCAAAATAATAAAATAAACTATATTCTATTCAACAAGAATGCAAGGCATACAAGCTTGACTATGACTACAATGTGAGCTATAAATGAGTATATATGGGATATACCACTTAGGAGACTAAAACACAATCAATGTGGGATAGTGTATAAAAGATCCATAAGCAAACTAAACCTAGTGCAAAAAGGATGCAAGTAAAGAAAATAGCTAGGAAATAGAATAGTTAGGAATAAGACCCCTCCTTAAACTTGAAACTTAGGGGGAGCAAAAGAGTAAAAGACTCAAGGATGGATCTTGATAATAGGTCTTGATGAGGTACCCATATACGAAGATCCTCTCAAAACAAAAGAAAAGGAAAAAACATAGTGGGAAAATACTTCCCATAATGAGAGGGTAAAAAATAAAAACTATGCAACCCCCCTTGAATCTCTTACAATAATGGTGGATGCCAAAAAAAGGATGTTGAAGACAATCCAAAATTATCAAACAACATTCCTCCCCTTAGGAAGAAACAAAACCAAAGATGAATGTAGGAATTCTTCCCATTCCTAAAAGGAATATGAGGGAAGAAAAATCAAGACATGTGACGTCTCGAATTTTTTCTTAAGTATCACCATGTCAATGTTGATATTTATCACACTCAAATCAAGACTTCTAGGCCTCACTGTCAAAGGTGACAATATAGAACCCTATGAAAATGAATGTAGAGCTTAATCCAAAGATGAAGATGAGTCATAAAAATATTATTCAAATATCTCAAAACCAATGCAAAATTATGCAAAATATTGATAATATGAATTGAGTGCCATATAATATTTAGGTATAGTAACCATGGATGTATGATTATCATCATAGGAAAGATAACTAGACTAATAATAATTTGGTACATTTGTAGAAGGTTTCAATATGAATAATGTCTGGCTTAGTTATGTAGACTCATGAATATCTATAGAATATGCCACTATAGAAGTAGATGTAGGTGAAGAAATAACAAAAGCATCTAAATGTGTCCTCGTGACATTTAAAAAAGATGATGCAACTCCATAGGAGCTATCAACAAAGAATATATAAATATCCTCAACAAATTCCTCCAAATTGGTAAGATGGGACTCACAAAACAGACCTATAATGTCTACAACTACTCACCCTAAGTAGTTGTATCTATAAGACAATGAATGTATCGTTGCAAATAATCACTAAGATCCATGAATGTAGCAACACTACTATCATAAAAACAACAAGAGATGGAGGAATGAAATGTCAACAAATGTCTCTAGAACCTCAATTGATGAAAGAACACCAAGATTCAAATAACCATATTGTATCTCCTCAAAAGTATTCACACTATATTGGTAAGTGTGTACATCACTCAAAGAAATAATGGAAGTAAAACGTGAGAAGGTGTAAACTTGAGATTGATGACCTACCTCCCCAAATACAAAAAGATCTCAGTTATACAAATCTTGAATAATCACATAATTTGGTATGAACTCAACACTCTTTCCTAGTCCACCATGTGTGATATAATAGATAGAAAGGACATTGGTTGATAACAATGACATACAAAGAGTATTTTTAAATGATCCTTCACTTATATCAATAAAATATTTCCCATAAAGACATGTATATGCTCTTAGCCATCATAAAATATGGTGATGAATAAGTCTCAAATGAAGAGAACATACTTTACAATGAAGCCATGTTATGTGAGGCTCTAGAATCAATTATCCATCTCTCTAATGTAGAATTTATAATTGTAATAATTGTTTTCCCCTCTTTCTCTCTATATTTTAAAAATAAGATGACTCCCTTGACATAGTTGAAGGCATTTTGATATGATTCTTCATTAGAATATGTTTCAACGCATCATTTTTTTTTAAAGAATGCTCATCATGCCCCAATTTCTTGTAATATGCACACTTGTGATTCCCCTTATTAGGTTATCCCCTTTACAAGGGAGATTCAAAATTATATTATGGTTTTCTTTTTATGGCTTGATCTTTTTCTTCTTTTGTTTCTTTTCAAGATTCCTTGATTCTTTATGTCCTCTAGGTTGACCAACCATCAAAACTTAAAATTGAGATGTCTTTGAAAGACCCATGGAGAGTAAATTTACATATTCATGCACCAACATTCTAGAAAAAGACTCAGAAGAAGGCATAGTGTATGTAGAGCTCATAGTCAACCTGTGAGTGTGAAGGATAGAAATAAAATATACATATTTAGGTCCAAGTTTGTTGAGGGCACTAATTACTATTTGAATGTCCTTTTTATTAATTCCACATGCTTGATTATGCTCTAAGGTCATTGACCTTTGTGATGTAGTATTGGATGTTGTCAAAACTCATCAAATTAGTGTTGATCTAATATCCCCTAACTTATGTTGGAGTTGATAGTGAACCCCACATCTCCCAAAAATCACCTGCAATCAAAATGCCTATCACATATGAGAGATAGAATCAATGATTATGCTTATGCAACATTGAGAAGACAATTGATCCACATAAATATATGATATTGAGATAAAACTATAATTGTATTGATTTGAATACCCGAATTGTGAATGAACTACAAAGTATAAATGAATGCTTATAAAAGAAAAAGTGTAAACCCTAGATGAGAATTTGATTAAATTGTGACAAGTGTCATAATCCTATGTAATGAGACAAATTGACCTATAAATAGCCCAATATACTAATAAAAATGCACTCCTAAGTATAGATTAAGTAATTAAAGTAATAAGGGACCTAATTAATAATTAATTAATTAGGTAATTAACCTATTACTCTAACAACTTGATCGATTTTACAATAAAGAGTTAATTTTTTGCCATTCAACATATGAATTTGCACAAGCTTCAATCTAAAACATAAGATTAAGGCAAATTAAATTACGAAGGCATTCAAGTTCTTTAATATGTTCACACATCTAATGTATCTTGTATTTATCTTCTTTGGGTGCAATTACCATTTGTTCCACGTATGGAGTATATACCTTTGTTGCATTAAGGCATTCCATATATTTTGATTCCATATTAAGTAGTTGTATGAAGTTAGCAATGGAAACTTAAAGTGACCCATTTGTGAAGGAAAATTAGAGCACAAGTGGAAGGAGATAAACAAGCACAAAAAACACCAAGAGATCCCCTCAAGTTTACTCAATCAAAGAACCCCCCAAGAAAATATGACATGACACTTTATACTTAGTGTAGTTACATTTGCCACTAGTAAAGAATACAAACTAGTCTTGATTTCAATGTTAGATAATTGTCGAAAGTAAGGCCTTATGATGGAGATACAATTTTTTATTATAATGAGTTAATCTAATAGCACCAATATGAAGCACAAAAAAAAATTATACACTACAAAAGGAGTTTGTATGAGCTTGAACTAAGCCTTGGAAATTCTCATAATGAAAACTATGCAACAAAACTTGTAAAAAAATATATTTATGAAAAATATATGTATATGTATTAACTATAAAATTCATCTACACTAGTGTGTAGAGTGTGAAAAAATGGTCCAATTTAAGAAAATCTAAAAAAATGGAGGTCATGAACCTAAGTTATGGTCTTATGGAGTTGAACAATGAATTCCAAACTTCCAAGCATAGGTGGGAAAAATTGAAAAACTACCTACTGATGTCAATATGACTCCACTACTAAATTTGGTAAAACTATCACCAAGCTTAGAGGTTATGCCAAATACGGAGGTATTAGAACATAATGTTAGTAGGGGTCTTATAACCTTATAAAATTTATCTATTGTTCTAATATAAGGTTATAAAACCTTATGTTATAAAGCATATACCATTTAATAATTAATAATCTAGAATAACTATTAGATTATTAATTATATTTATGAATGGTTGATTTGAATAGGTGTGACTAATACCACTTAAGGTATTTACCACCCTTTCTCCTATATTTAAGGAGGTTCTCTCTCATTTGAGAAGGTGTAAATTTGGATATTTATAGTGAATTATATCATTATGCATATGGGGTATTATTAGCCATGTGGAAGTATGTAGATGAGTGTCTCCATGTCCAGTTTATTTTTTAATAGATTTTTTTTGTAAATGTTTTAAAAAAATGATGCTTTATAGGGCTTTTTACTCGAAAGGGTTTTCCCCATGTATATCTTGTGTAATGTGTAAAATCTATGCTTGTATGATTCTCATTTTAGTTATTTTATATTTCCTTTATGATGATTAGTGTTTGTAGTGAAAGTTATTACCTCCTAATATGCAAAACTAATTAAGAAATTCAAAATAAAACAACACTAGACCACCTCAAGATTAGGCTACATTGAACACAAATAAAATAAAGATAAAACAAGAAAGTATACCTTTTATTAGTGTTGATCCTTGGTTGGCCCTTGATAGTGTTTTTGATGTGTGGTCCTTAATAGAAAACTTGTAATGATAGTGGTAGTTGAATGATTAATGATAGTGGGTGAGTGCAACAATGACTACAAGAATGCAAAATGGCTTGAGAGCATAAGTGTGATAAGAATGCATAAAATCTCTTAATGAATGAGAAGGGAGGTTATTTATAGAAGAAATTGAATTCTCTAGAGGATTCAACAGATAGGATTGAGCCACCATGGCTAAGATGGAGGGCTATAGTGAATTGAGGACTCACAAGACCTCACATCTTTCCATGTGGAAGATGAAGTGTTCAAAGGACATGGTGAGATGAAAAAGGTACAAATGATGTGGAAAAGACCATGTGGTCCCAAGGTACTTGCAAGTACCTTAGGATTGAAGAGGATTTCCTTAAAAAGGGATTTCTTATCCCCAAGTGGGGCTGAAAGTGACAAGTGAGGACTTTTAGAAAGTCCACCCTTGTCACCATGGGGATTGGAGAAGGCATTGGAGGAATAAAAGTGAATTTAAAATTCACAATCTTAGAAGAAACCTAGGGATAAGACAAGGTCCTCCAAAAGGAGGTCCTTGTCCCATGTACTTAATGTGACCTTTGAGAGGTCATGAGAAAGACAAATGCATGGGGAAAATAAGCGTGAATTTTTAATTCACATGGGGAAGAGGTCAAATGAAAAAAAGTAAATACCATGAAAGGTTGACTTAAGGACATGCTAGAAAATGTAAGTGATTTGAAGGATTAGAAGAGGATTAGGTGGTTAATGATGATTATGAGACAACTTGCAAAAGTTGGAGGATGTGACACATCCTAATCATGGATTATGGACATCCTAATCATGGATTATGGATGTGTCACATCCCTAATGATGGGATTGGGATTAAGTGTGCATGGGACATGAAGGGAATTAAATAAGTGGGTTATTTATTTAATTCCTTAGAATAAAGAGATAAAGAGTAAGGTATTTAATAATTTAACTAAATACCTTAGGGATTTAGAAGATTTTTGGGGTATTAATCAAATAATGAAAATATTATTTAATTAATGTGGTTAAAAGGATATTTAGATGAAAAGGGTAAATTTGGCCAAATATAAGTGTTCAAATTTAGATGTCTAGATTTTGCTCTTTTTTGAGATGGTGTTACGAAGTAGCATCATTTAAAAAAAATTAAAACATGACACCTAGAAGAAGATGGTTAGATTAAGGAAGATGCCCTAGTCATTCGAGAAGTGAGTAGGAGGAAAGATGATGTGAGTGAAGATGAAGATTAGGGATTGAGGATGCCCCCTCAAGAGAACATGTAGGTTTAAGAGAACATGGGTGTGCTCTCGAAATGGATGAAAAGATGCAAGGGTAAATGGGGAAGATGATGCAAAAGGATGGATAAGAGAGGATGAGAGAGATGAAGGGATAACAAAAAGCACAAATGGATTGAAGGACAAATATGATGTTGCCCCAGTCAAGCTACAAGTCAAGATGAACTGATGATTGATGGAGTGTTGTTGATGAGGGAACGATATAGCTCAAAACGACACAAAGATAGAGAAGGATACATCTCGATGAGGGTGTTGTGGATGACGGAAGGATACATCCTGAACAACACAAATAGATAGGGAAGGATACATCTCGATGATGATGATGAGGTCACCTTTGTGTATTGGTCTGAACCTAACTTAGTAAAAAATAGTTATGACAAAGGATAAAAACGACAAGTAAAATACAAAAACTGATTAATAAGCACTGGTTTTTCACAAGAAAACACTTCAAACAACACAAGCCTAGTTTTAGTGTTAAGGGTATGGTCAACATGGTTCTCTATTTAGGCTTAACAAGATTGCTAAGGGAGTCCCCGATATACACACGGTACATGGGGCATGACCATGAACACCAATTCATTATAAGTGTGAGTCAGGAGTAGCCAACGAGATACTGGGAACTCAAACCAACTCTTCATGTTTTGTCTAGGTATCACCCTAGCTTTGACGCTCCACCAGAAACGACATGACTGGATTGAGGTACAACTTTTTCCTTCCCCCTTTATATACCTTGTCAGTACATGTGATTGGAATCGTGCCTTGAGGTGATGAAATCCCCAAGTAGGTCTTGCTAATAAAATGAAAAAGGTATAAAAAGACTAAGTGGACTATGATTTCTCTTCACCCAAGATTGCCAAATGGTGCAAGGGGATTGAATACATCAATAGCCCACTTTCAAACAATGCAAGCAAGTTTATTGACCCTTTACTTAATCCTATGTTCCTAGTTTAGAAATGAAAGCAAAAGATTAACTAAACATGCTTGCTCCTCCTACAACAAATGTGTTAGTAGTTTCATTTTATGTCTTTGATGAGCGAGTTGCACAAACGTTAGAAATGAAACACACTCAACAAGAAACAAAAGTTAGCAAGTCAGAAATGGAAAAAATAGTAAAAAACTGAATGCTGAAATGAAATTTTTTGAGTGATTGTTTACCTATTTTTACCTTTGTTTTGGTTGTGACCGCCTCTGTGTTTTGGGCAAGGCCACCTATTTGTCTAGAACCTGAAAAAAAAGTAAAAAAAAAATATAAAACAAAAATGCAGAAAATCTGGCTTTGGGCAAGGTCGCCTCTTGTAGGGCGTGGTCGCCTGTTCGTGGGTGAGGTCACCTATTTGTGAAGTTGAACCTGTAGAAAGTCAGAAAAAACCAAAAAACAAAAGTGCAAAAAAAATGGTTTTGGGTGGGGTCACCTCTTTTAGGGTTGGGTTGCCCCTTTTTGGGCAGGGTCGCCTGTTTGTGAAGCTGAACCTGCAGAAAGTAAAAAAAAAACTAGAAAACAGAAGTGCATAAAATTAGGCTTTGGGTGGGGTCACCTATTCGTGGGTGGGGGCGCCTATTTGTGAAATTGAACCTACAGAAAGTCAGAAAAAACCAAAAAATAGGAGTGCAGAAAATATGGCTTTGGGCGAGGTTGCCCCTTGAGGGCAAAGTCGCCTCTGTATTCCTAAATCTGCAAGATTTCAAAAAATAGCAAACGTGAAAGTAATGGACCCATGACGTGGGTCCCACCGAACGTGCCAAAAATGTGTGCAGTGAAAGTTATTAACTCCTAATATGCAAAACTAATTAAGAAATGCAAGATAAAACAACACTAGACCACCTCAAGATTAGGCTACGTTGAACACAAATAAAAGAAAAATAAAACAAGAAAGTATACCTTTTATTTGTGTTGATCCTTGATTGACCCTTGATAGTGTTTTTGATGTGTGCTCCTTGATGGAAAACTTGTAATGATAGTGGTAGTTGAATGATTAATGATAGTGGGCGAGTGCAATAATGGCTACAAAAATGCAAAATGGTTTGAGAGCATAAGTGTGATAAAAATGCATAAGATCACTTGATGAATGAGAAGGGGGGTTATTTATAGAAGAAATTGAATTATCTAGAGGATTCAATGGTCAGGATTGAGCCACCATGGACAAGATGGAGGGCTATGGTGAGTTGAGGACTCACAAGCCCTCACATCTTGCCATGTGGAGGATGAAGTGTCCAAAGGACATGGTGAGATGGAAAGGGTACAAATGATGTGGAAAAGACCATGTGGTCCCAAGGTACTTGCAAGTACCTTGGGATTGAAAAATATTTCTTTAAAAAGGGATTCTTTGTCCCCAAGTGGGTCTGAAAGTGACAAGTGAGGACTTTTAGAAAGTCTGCCCTTGTCACCATGGGGATTGGAGAAGGCATTGGAGGAATAAAAGTGAATTTAATATTCACAATCTTGGAAGAAACTTAGGGATAAGACAAGGTCCTCCAAAAGGAGGTCTTTGTCCCATGTACTTGATGTGACCTTTGAGAGGTCATGGGGAAGACAAATGCATGGGGGGAATAAGTGTGAATTTTTAATTCACATGGGGAAGAGGTCAAACCAAAAAAGTTAAGTATCATGAAAGGTTGATTTAAGGACATGCCAAAAAAGGTAAGTGATTTGAAGGATTAGAAGAGGATTAGGTGGTTAATGATGATTAGGAGCCAACTTGCAAAAGTTGGAGGATGTGTCGCATCCCTTATGATGGGATTAGGAGATGAATTAGGATTAAGTGTGGATGAGACATAAAGGGAATTAAATAAGTGGGTTATTTATTTAATTCCTTGGAAGAAAGGGATAAAGGGTAAGGTATTTAATCATTTAACTAAATACTTTAGGAATTTAGAAGACTTTAGGGGTATTAATCAAATAATGACAATATTATTTAATTAATGTGGTTAAAAGGATATTTAGATGAAAAGGGTAAATTTGGCCAAATATAAGTGGTCAAATTTAGATGTCTACAATTAGTATCCTAAGATCCTAATTTTTAATATGGTATTAGAGAATTTAGGTTATACAAACCATTTTTACAAGTTTCACTAGAAGATATTTAGAACTTGATGGAAAACCTCATTATGCTCAATCAACTCATGTGCAAGGCATTTTTTTGGAATACATCTGGTGTGCCTTTTCTATTATTCTTTTTTTATATTCAATATAGTTTATAGAAAAAAAAGAGGGATCATAAGGATCCATAATTACATGTCTAGTAGTTGGCCCTCAGGTTTTATTTGTCATCTACTTTCTGCTATACATAAGCATGTTGTTTACATGATTTTTTATTACAAAAAGGAGATTCTTGAAGCATGACTATCCCTTTTCACAAAATGGGACTGTTGTAGCATACAAATTATAAAAAGATGTTGTAACAAACTGTTAATAAGTAAAAAATGTCATTTTACTGTTGGAATTTTAGTTTTTCTTTTCTTTGCCCGCACTCTTGATTTTTTCATTTTATTTTTTGGTCTTGGGCCCCTTAGGTCAGGTTTGATGAGACCTCTATAATATAGCCACTGATTTATGAAAGCTACTTCTTGTTTGTTTCACTCCGCCTTGATATCTTCCATTAGCATCTTGAACTTGTCTTTGGCCACCTGAATTGTGATAGTTACTGCATATAGACATTGTGTAGAGTGAATCTTCTATAAGACTCGATAAGATCCCTCCTGCAACCCTGGTACTTTTTGCTATTTTTTGCTTTCCATATACACCATAGAATTTCACAAGGGAGGATTAACCAAAATAGATTGTTTACTTTTCCAATGCCTTGTATTTTCCTTATTATGATTTCATTTATCTTTTTGTTATTCATGCCTCCCCCTCCTCCTAAATCTATTTGAAACAATTTCCATATTTCTTTTGCACAGAAGCAATCAAAGAAGATATGCATTATAGTATCAGAATTTTTGCAGATATCACATATACTTGTTGTAGTGTTCTTTAATCAGCTTAATAACTAGGAACATGAATTCCTCTACTCAGGGATTGAACATCACAACCAGCAGTCATAACCTGCTAAAGAACCTCATTTAATCATCAACCCAGGGATGTGAACTTGAAATGGGTCAGCACAATATATACACCAATCACCTTTCCCAGACATGCATGATTTCCTAAGATGCTTTATACTAGAATTTAAATTACTGGAAACAACTTTACTGGATAACTTGCTTGGAAATGAAAACTACTCTGCATCTAGTGGCTGTAGGAACAATTGATAGCTCTGTGTTTCTGCCAGCTGCAGGAACAGTCACATTAACCTATATGAAAGGAAGTGTAGCTATTCTAACTTGCAGAATGAAAGTATGGACAATTCCCTAAGTGGGCCCCCTTAGGTAATGCTAAAATTAGACAACAGATTAGGTGGAAAATTTCATAAACTTTATTGATTTAAGGTAGACAAGTACATAGCACACAATCTCTTGACTGTATTTCTGAAACTAAAAAATGTGTTACAACAACAATCTTCTAGCCCATTCTCTGAAGGAGAATGGGCTATTTATTGAAGTCGAATCCAACTACTAACTAACCTTCCCTTATAAAATGGGAAGTCTTTATTACATTTAACTAACTTAGTAAAGAGGTGGATGGAAATGAAAGAACTAAGTCAAATCAGTTCATCAGTTTTAAAGTGCCATCATCCTAGATTTATGCACCATCAAGATGCCTGAGCTAGATTTTTGAAACACTCCTCTTGCATGGTGGATGAGTTGAAATTGCCTCCCTATTCTTTTGATGTTGAACCAATCTTCTTTGATTTGGTCTTCTATCCTTCAAGTGGGAATTGAATTCCTTCCTCCAATCGTGGTACCTACAAAATATATTGCCGACTATTCCTGAGGTAGAAAGTTAGCTCAACACATTCAACCTTTAATACAATCCACCACTTCATTTATACATTCATTAAGCATTAAACTAAGGCAAACATTATTTCAGACATGGCTGTAGGAAGCTCAACAGTAGAGGCTGCGGGAAGGGTTTGTCATCACACAAAGTCATAAGGCATTCATCAAACTAATAAAACATTTTCAGGTGATAATTATGGAGAGATTTAGCATAATATACTTTTTATATTAAGCATAAAAATTTCATGTCTTGTCCCATAATCAATACTAAATGTTTGTTTTAGCATAATAAAAAGCGGAAAAGTGTTTGTAAAAGTATGATCTAAATGTGCCAAAAACTTGGCTCATCACTTGTCTTATTTTTGAAGTCCATATTTGGTAGTATTTTCCATAACAACATCCATCTTAAGCTATCTTTTTTAGGATCTAGTAAATTATTCCATATGTTGCTGAAAGTTTTGTTCCATTGTTTGAGATTAAGGCTTAAATTCCATCCTTTGTTCATAGAAGTAGATTGATTTGATATGCTCTCTAGCATTTTGTATATATCTTTAGATTTTAGCCCAGTAAGTCTATTTTATTTTAACAATTCAAAATCTTTTAATGAATTTAATTCAGGGTCTGCATTAGTTTTTGGTGTCCCCATATTTTTCTTAAGCACTTCATAAGTTCTTTTATGAGTTTGAGGGATGTCATACTCTTGTCTAAGAGTGTTACAATCTTTTATCTATCTATTATCAGTAATATTTGGAATTTTTGAAATCCATTTTCTGTGTTGGGATTTTGTTGAACAAAATTGTAAGAGTGCAAAAGATTTATTGTTGTGGAATGTATTCCACCAAAAGGATCGCATGTGATATATCTTATTTAAGTCTTGGTCTACTTGACATTTATTTATTATATCACCTTTGTAGACCTCCCACGCCTTCCAAATGCTTTTAAATAGATTGGAACTTGGGGGGAAACTATGAATTTACCAAAGACTAGATCACAAGAAAGCATGTGTTTTTAGGATTTAGCTAGTTTTGAAACAACACCTTCTATATTGTTTCTAATCAACACTTTCTATTGTTCCTTTCCTTTAAGGGCCTTACAAATCCAGTTGGCAACCAATGCAATACCTTTTTGTTTCATATTTTTCTAACCTAATCCACCCCCTTCTTTTTCCATACAACATATTTCCCACTTAATTGCATGTTTCTATTTTTTCCCTTTGCCATCTGACCATAGAAATTGTCTAATTTTATTTTGAATTTCTTCAACCTGATAACTGTTGAAGAGCCAAACTGAGTTATAGTAGATATTATAGGATGACATTATTTTATGGCAAACTTGAGTCCTTCCTGCTAGAGAAAGGTATTGTTTGTTCCAAAAATTTAACTTCTTCTCAATTTTTTTCTTTACCTGATCCCACATTTCTTTCAGATTGGGCTTGACAATAAAAGGTATTCCTAGGTACCTTACAATCTTATTTGTTCCTCCCCATTGGATCTCATATTCTTCAAGCAACTTTGGTTGGGTGTCCTCCCAGCTTAGTAAAGTGGAGTTAGCTTTTGATATTCTATCTCTCATGGCTTGGCCAAAGAAGCTTACCTTCTCCATTAAATTGCTAACATCATCTTTATCCAAGCTTATGAAGAGTGTTGTGTCATCTGCAAACTGTAGGTTGATTAGTTCTTCCCTATTCGAAAGATTTATTCCTTTGACTTTTGGTCCAATGGAGGAATCTCATAACAAAAGGTGTAGTGCATTAGCAAAAAATACAAATATGGAAGGGGCCAGGGGGAATCCTTACCTTATGGATCTTTGCAGTTCAAACTCCTCAATAAAGGATCCATTAACTTCAATTTGGGTTGTTGCATCTTTTAGTAGTACTTTAATCATCTGGAAAAATATCTTTGGGAATCCAAAAGCTTCAAGGACCATAAATACAAAAGGCCATTCCACTCAGTCGTAGGCATTTTCAAAATCAACCCATAGCATCCCTATGTTTTGCTTGGAGTTCTTTTCCCACTACATTGCTTCCCATCCTGTCAGAAGGTTCTCCATTATATAACTTCATTTTATAAAAAATGTTTGTGTTGCTTATGATTTTTGGGAGGATTTATGTAAGCCTTAATGCCATAGCTTTTGCAAGGATCTTATATGATACATTTAAGAGTGTAATAGGTCTCCAATTTTTAACTAATGATCTATCCCCTTCTTTAGGGAGTAACTCGATGATCCCTTTATTTATGGATCTTCCTAGATAGCCAACTTTTGTAGCCTCTTTATACACATGCAGGAGATCATCACATATCCACTCTATGTTTTTTTATAAAACTCTATGGGTAGGCCATCAAATCCTGGGGACTTGTCATTGTCAAGAGATATGATAGCCTTTCTGATTTCTTCCTTTGACAATATCTTGTTCAATGCCTTAGCATCTTGATTGGATACCTTATGAGGTATCAACCTCATACAGGCCTCTCACATTGTGGGGGTTATTACCCTTAGATATAAAAATCTCTTTATAGAACTGCAGAAAGCCTTTTTTCACTTCCTTGGGGTCCTTTTCTAATACCCCATCCTTCCATATCGAGTTGATTGTTTATTTTGATTCCTTATATTTTAAAAGCCTAAATAAGAATTTAGACCCTCTATCGCCATGCATTGCCCAATTTACCTTTGCCCTCTTTATTAGCCCTTGGTCCTTGTGTGTTTGGATTTTTCTCATATCACATTTAATAGATATCAGCTCCTTATTAAGCTCCATGTTCTTGGGGTCTTCCTGAAGAAGACATTCTACCTTTAGTAGGTCCTCTTATAGAGCATTCTCCTTCCTCCTTAAGTATTTTTCCTTCAGTTCCCCAATTGTTTGAAAGATTTTTTTCCAAGCCTCAACATTATAATCCCATCTCTCAATGCATGAGGTATCTTTGTGCATCGACTTATTTATTTATCTGACAGTGAAAATTGCATCATTACAATCTTCATTATTCAGGAGACTTGTATTTAAGAAGAATTTTTCTCTTTTTAATGTTGTAGGGTTGTCCTTCTCAAGAAGGATTCTTACTGAGATAGGGTGGTGATATGAGAGTGTCCAAGGGCTCACCTTCACCTTGTTGTTAGTACCTTCCACCAGATCAAATTGAAAGGCCTTTGCGTGTGCATAAAATCTGTCTAGTCTACAGTAAATTTAGGTTATTCCCCTTTTGATAGTTGCACCATGTGAACCAAATTTTTTTGTTTTCTTTCTTTGATCCTTCTATTGGATCTAACAGTTTGAGTCTATTTTCAATTTATACCAAAAGTACTTCTCATTAAATTTCCACCCCATGTCACATCCCCAGATTTGTATTCTATATTTTCTATCATATTGAATTCCCCTCCAATAATCTAGTGTATCTCCTGCAAGTTGCTCAACTAGTCCCACAACTCACATCTTTGTCTGTAGTCATTTGGGGCATAAATAGAGCATAAAATAAATTTTGTTTTTCCTTTTTCAATTATGATCCAAATGACTCTACTACATGGTGAGATACCATGAGATATTACCCATTTGATCCATCTATTTGTAAGTAAGATTTCAGCCCCCTCTTTGCCCTTCTCATGTTTGGTGGAAAAATGGGCAAAGTCCTTCCATACAAAATTCAAGTTTTTTTCCAAGTTGAATTTTGTTGCTTTCACTTCTTGTAGCAACACTACATCCGTGTGTTTGTCTTGGCATAGGAATCTTCTTATGTTATATTTTATTTTTGGGGATTCTAACCCCCTAATGTTCTAGGAAGTTTAGTTAAATATTATCGGCTTCCATTTATTGGGGACGTTCTCCTAGGAGACTAAAGATCTTAAAGCATTTAGGAAGAGTATCCTTATTATCCTTGATCTTTTGATAGGGGATCGAGTCCTCTTTGATTTTTTTCCTTCTTCCTCTTTTTTTAATTTTAACCAATTGTTGACAAATGAACCATCTCTTCTTTCATCTTTTGCACCCACTCCATTTTGGATAGTGGAGCCTAATCTTCCTTGAAACCCATGCCTCCCTATGATATTTTCATTTTTTAAATTCACATCTTCTCCTACAAGCTTCATTTTATTTAAAAGGCCATGGTCTTCTTTCAAACCATGGTTTGTTTCTAAGATTGGGATTGGGGCCTCATTTTGAGGTTTTCTATTTTAACATTCTTTGGTCCCATCTTCAGAGCAATTGGCCACCATAGGGGAGTTTTTCTCCTCATGGGGGTTTTTATCTTCCTTTAAAATTCTTGAATTATTATGCTTAGTAGGGTTCTTATTATCCATAGCCAAACCATCGAGGATTGTGGACTTCTCTAGGTCTGTCATGGATAAGGAAGAAGCCCCATTAATCTTGTTCTTCTCCTTTGGGTCAATTGTGCCAAACTGGGTTTCTTTTTTAATATCAATTCCCAAGAGGGACGTTCCCTCCTTTCCCCTACATCCCTATTGATGCCTAGGAATTAGAATTTACTTTTTGCATTATGGCTAACAACGTGTAGGGGGATATTTGGAGTTCCATCTAGATTTATTCCCCTCCCCAATCTATTATTATCCTTTCCTTGTGTAATATTTGATAACTTGCTAATCTTTTCTTCCTTTTTCTGCTTAAGTCTAGTACTATTTAGGATTTGTTTATTTATCATAATTCGATTTCTAATTCTATCCATTACTAGCTCTCAGACATTTTTTCTATGCCCCACAACTTTGGTTTTATATTTATTTGGATCGATCTGCTCCAATTTTTGGTTTTCTACCTCGAGTGGGGAAAATCTCGACACCTTAAGCTTCAGGCTTGGTGTCATTAACATATTCCATTCTATCATTTCTACATCCAAAGAGTCCTCTTTCAAGATCTTGCCTCTCCCTGAGAGCATATCATTTTCCTCGGGGGATAGATCATGTTCTAATTCAAGGCTTTCTGTTGATTCAACCCGTGGCTTCTTGTTATTTTTGGATTATTTGTTCATGGTGCGGGGCTTCCTCCCCTTTGCTTGGCTCCATTGGGCGGGGATTTTCATTGAGGTATTTAGAACCCTCAATACCCCCAGTTTTAATTTTTGCATATTCATTAGTATTTTTGTTTTTTGCCCTAGCTTCTATTTGTCAAGCCTTACCAAGCTTTTCTTTATTCTTCAGAATTAGGCAATTTTTTCTTTTGCACCCTTCTTTTTTACATAGGAAGCAAGCATTTTCTCCCCCCAAGATTTCAATTTTATAGTTTAGGATATCATCATTAGTTTCAATTTCAATTTCCTCAAGGATTTCTACCCCAAGAATTATTTCTAAGAGAACTCAAGCATCCATATGGAGCAATGTACTTTTTTTTTCTACCCTAATGGTTCTCCCATATTTTGATAAAATTTGAGGCAAAATTGCCCAAAGTAGTGACAAAACATTTTTAATGTTAATCCACCTTGGGTACGAGAGGGCAAGGACCTCTTCATTAACCATGTTCAGTGATCAATCTATTGCCCTAAATACTAAGTTTCCAACTATAAAAAATTCTTTTGCAATTGCTTTTTTTTTGCGTTTCGTTGTTTTGGAAAATCACCATAAACAATCCTTTTTGGATCATTTTTCAAAATGTATGATGCATCCCTAATCTCTTGTTCCAAACATTAACTATCCATTCATCCAGGTATTTCTGTGAGGGTAGTTTATTACTATCTAGGGCAACATAAAATATTGCTACATTCTTTAACCTTTTTCCTTCATTCTTAAGAACCCCATTTTAAAACCTTTTTCCCTTATTCTCAAGAACCCTAGTCATTTCTACATTCAAAATGAAATAGTCTTTCCTAGGGTTTGTAGAGGGAATCTTACCTCTTTCTCTAGATTATTGTTGGCCACTGCTGAGGAAGCCATCATCTATTGAGATGAAATTCGCTGCCATTGGGATGATCCATTTTTCACTTTCAGACACAACTTATTTAAAGGATTTACCAGTAGCATTCAACGATCTGCCAAAAAAACCATCTATTTCCTTTTGCCCTCCATTAGGGGGTTTGTCTGGTTGTAAACTGCTTCCTTCCATCAAGTTTCATTGAGTATGGGAAACATAGTAGATCAGTGGGAGAGGTGGGAAAGAATGATTAAACTTCAAGGCCAAATAGGGAGTGGGTTTTTTAATAGCTTATAGGGCATCCACAAATATGATTACCATATTCCTACAAAGACTTATGATGATATGAAGTTAGATTCATAGGAAAAATTGCAAAAAGGGGGAGGACACAGAGCGAGCAAAGGGTTTACATTTGCCTTGAAGCAATTAATCTGCATGCTGGAACCCTCGAAACTGGCGGAGCCTCATCAATTGGTCTCCCCTGAGTTTTGCCGATATTCTTGGATATTTTCTATTATTTTAAAAATCATTATTTCATTTTCTCTTTAAAATTTGTTGATAGTATACATTAATTTGTAATCACACTAAGTATCCCAATTTGTCTTGGGTAAAACCACATGCACGACTAGATATTTTTTATCCTACTTAGGTTGTACTAATCATTTTTATATGTTAGGAGACTAGTATCAATAGTCATGAAATTTGGCTTGACATTTGTTAATTTCATTTTTTTGTTTCTAAGAAATTTTTTTACCAAACATTTTAGATACATACACTATACATTCAAGAAGGATATTATTTTATACTCTAAAAAAATAATGTTATATTTTTGTATTAAAGTCAAGTTTTTGTGACTTGTGATATGAGGTTGATTGGTGGCATTTTTTCAAGTCAATTCCTCAATCATTATCATACTCATGTTTCCTCCTTTTTGGGTTCTCTAACATTATGCATATGCTCATCTTCTTTAATTCATACTCATCTAGACATGAATCTTGTGATTAAACTCAAATTAGAGCTAAATCTTTAATGTCGATATGATTTAGAAAACATATGTTTTGTTCTTTTAGAATGTATGTGTAGACAACCTTAATTGAATATTTAATCTATAATTAATTAAATTAAAAATTAATTAAATATTATCCTCATTATTCTTAATTAATCAAATTATTTATTTGATTAATTCCTCTCCATCAATGTATTTAATTAGATTACATTTAATTAAATGCTTCATTCTTGAAAGGTTAATCAATAAATTTATTTTAATTTAACCTTAATCTCTCCCCAAGTCCTCTAATCCCAAATAAGTTAATTAATCCTTCATTAATTAACTTAAACCACTTCCTATTAACATTTCTTCCATTTTTTAATTCCTCCCACTTCCCCAAACTTGTAGACATGTGTCCTACAAGCCCTCTTAAAGAATTGCATGCACATGTCATTTTTGCTCTCAAGTCATCCTTTGACCTCCTTTCCTATTGGATGCTCACACATGTGTGAGACCATCTTCCCCATAAAGCCACCCAAAACTTTCCATTCCTTCCTTCTTGTCACACTTCCAAGCCTACACCTCTTACACTTTGTAATTTTGTTTCCACTTGTCATCTTCTTGTTCTTCCTAATGTGTGATCACATCTTGCTCTCATCCCCATTCCAACATGTCATATTCACATGCCTCCATCTTGTGAAACTTGTCACAAGGCTAAGACTCCACTCTCTCCCTCAATCCCAACCATGCATCTCACAATAAAATCTCAATCCTGCATTCATCCTTCCAAAAATCTATAAATTGGAGCCTCCCCACCTCATTTGGATCATCTAATATTTTTGAAACTTAGGTTGTTGAATTCATTATCAAATCCTCTTTCATACCCATGTTATGCTGCATTAGGGAGCAACCTCATAGTTGCATCATCAAGGAGCATATCAAGTAAACATGAGTGTATCTACTTTAGCTCAATCCAGGAGGTGAGAAAGGTAAAAGGCAAGTTAAATTGTTCATTATTGCATTTATCTTTTGTGTTTTTTCCCTTTCACTATTTCATAATCTTCATTTTGGAATGCCGAATGAGACCCATGTCCCTAAAACTAACAAATATTTGAGCTTTGTGAATTTTCTTACGTTACAGATAGCAGGACAATGCTTTCAACTATGTTTCAACGCATATGTTTCCAGGATCAACACCTTTGCATCCTGTTTTAGCGCTTACAATGCTTCAGTGCCTACACAAACTGGTTCAACGCCCCTATTTGACTGTATTTTCTTGTTGATTTTTTGGGTGTTTTCCAACTACTTGCTTGGTTGATATACTACCTTTTGATGTTCTTGGAGCTTGTTAAATGCTTTGATTTGTTGTTTTTTGCAATTTTTTGATAATTCCCTTGCAAGTATTCTGGATTAGTGCCTACAAGGGTTACTTTGGAAACTATGCTACTTCAACACCTACACATATTGTTTTAGTGTCTCTATTTTGCAGGTATATTTCCCCTTGCAATGCCTCTACTCTATGTGTTAGTGCCTCCGACAGTTCAACACCTTTACTTTGTGTTTTGGTGACTTTGCTTTTGGCTATGTTTTGTCACTTTTTGGTATTTTTTCCTAATGTTTTTGGTTACTAACTAGTTGTGTAGTTTCCCCACGCTTGTTCAAGACCTAAAAAAGAAAAAAAACTACTAACATTTTGGTGCAGAAATGCTTGTCAAAGGAGTTTGTTTTCATCACTAGTTTAGATGCACTAAGTTAAAGTAGTGTGAATTCTTTATTTATTATGTTTAGAGAGTTAGTGTTTGGTGTATTCTCTCCCCCCCTTATGCTTAGTGTGATCTTGGGGATCAAAAATCACACTTTCTCTCATCTTTGTTTTAGATTAAATGTTAGGATTTTGCTAGTTTTGTGTGTATGCTCTTCCCTCGTGCCTATCGTGATCTTGGGTGATCAAAAACACCTAGAAAAGTTCATTCCTTTAGGAGTCATACTTGTGGATTTCATCACCCTAAGGGATGACCTCAACCATGTGTTATCAATGGGGTATATAAAGAGGTGAGAATGAAATTTGTACCCCAATCTAGCTACAATGTGTTTGGAAAATCCTTGAGGCCCCTGGTGATTCAAAACATAGGGTGAAGCATTGGTTTGAGCCTTTTTCTAGCTCCTTTCTCATGCTTGTATATGGGATAGTGTTCATGGTTATGCCTCAGTTATAGGTTATTATAATGTAGGGTACAATATCATGCTTGAAGTTACTCACCATGTAATTTCTCTTGTTGAGGCGACATATATCCCTTGAGAAGACCTTGTCTTTCTAAGGTAAGGAGTGTAAGGTGGTAAATGACCTTTGCATACCATATTTACCCATTCATTTGAAGGTGTTAGCCTTTAGCTAGTGGGCCCACATTATTTTTACACTCCTACTTGAATAATTTAAGATTATGATCAAGTGTTTTGTGTGTCTTTCATATGTTATACCAGTGATAAGCCATTCAACATTCCTTACTAAAAATA
This sequence comes from Sequoiadendron giganteum, assembly GCA_007115665.2. Taxonomy (NCBI): domain Eukaryota; kingdom Viridiplantae; phylum Streptophyta; class Pinopsida; order Cupressales; family Cupressaceae; genus Sequoiadendron; species Sequoiadendron giganteum. The sequence goes on along the minus strand of CM021100.1, from coordinate 935,219,348 downwards.
ACCTTATTATTTCCTACAAAAGTTTAAGTTAGCTATTTTTCCTTGTCCAAAATCTCTTTCCAAAATCCAAAAACATAACTAGAATCATAGTTCAACACCTAAGTACCTTGTTTCACCACCTTTTTTGATTCAATGCTTAAGAAGGTTACTTTATCACTTGAGCATATCCCATACAAAACCTCCTTTCGACGCCTAAGTACCATGTTTCAGTGCCTAATTTGATTCAATGCTTGAGAGGATTACTTTAGTGCCTGAGCATATCCCATACAAAGTCTCCTTTCAATTCTAAGTTGGTTTAGCACCCCTGCACTATGTTTTAATGGTTGTATTGTTTCACCTTAAAACCCAAACATTATATTCTAAAAGCTAATCATTTTCACTAAGGAAAGTTAGGTTTCTCAGTACTGACCTTAGATAAACTTAGTTGCACAATAAACCATCCACAAACCCTAAACATACCTAAACCATCCCTAAACATTACAAAAAATCCTTAAACATCCTCAAAACATCCCTAAACATTCCTAAACCATCCCTAAACATCACTAAACATCCCTAAACATTCCTAAACATACCTAATCATCACCAAATCACCCCAAATCATCACTAAACACCCCTAATCATCGCCAACTCACCCTAAATCATTCCTAAACATCCTTGAATCACCTAATCATCCCTAAACCACCTTTAATCATCCCTGATCATCCACCATAAACTCAAAATCCATATAAACCTAGTTCCCCATCCCTAATCAAGATTATCAAAACATTCATCTAGACCCTATATCCTTTTATCATCTCTAACTTCTATAGTGCTTAATAACTTTCCTATCTTAAGTATTTTATTAAGTTAGCCTGTAATATCATTAAATTGTACCCCTAATGCAATTTCACATTACATAACCTTCACTTTAGCCTAATAAAGATGATAATGCTAATCCCCCTTTTTCTAGCCTCCATTTTCATCCTCGATCCCATCACTTTCAGTCGTTGAGGGAATTTTTATCGGGGATGCTACCACAATGCATAAATGTTTGCATGTTGCACAAACATCCTAACAAGATTCCTGATCCTATGGCCATTGGAATGTTACACATCCACCTACTCACAAAGTGTAACACCTCTGTAATTGTGGGCGTGCCTAAAAATGACCCTCTTGCATGCATTTCTTCATTCAAACTTCATTCTTCCCTCTCATTAACTCTAATTCATTAAATCTATCAATCTAACTCATTCTATCTAGCATTCTTTCAATCTTTTGAATTCTTCTTCTTGCTCTCTTACACCACTTTACTCAAGCTTCTTGCACGCTTGTGGCTTCTACATCTTTGCCCCATTTATTTCAAGGTGTTTCACTCTCTTTTGACTTCTCAAGCTCATTAAAGGGAAGGTAAACACTCTTTTATTACATCATTGTATTTATTTGATAATATATAGATATCTAACATGTTTACTTTCTATATCTTGTCATTTTCTACAGTCTCTTGCCTATTTCTTTATATCGTCATCTCTTTGTTTGTTTGTGGGGGTGGAAACACCAAAACAGGGGTTTGACTAAGGCAAGCACCGAAACAACCCCAACACTTTTCATTGTTTATGTCTATGTAGGTTGTTCATCTGGAGCTTTGTGAGAGGCTTCATAGTGTTGGACCTTCCATGAGTTTGCTTCTTTCTTTCATCTCTCGTCAACTCATTTCAATAGTTTATTTATTTTCATATCTAGTATTCTTCTTATTGTAATTTTCTTTATTTCCAGCATTCGGTTAGTTTAGTCAAACTATCAAACTTTAGTTTCTGAGTAGTCAGTAGGTCCTATGAGTTTTTATAAACTTGTTCTATTTTCAGTCCATATGAGACCACAACACACTATAGGGATGTCCTCACATCGCGCTATCATCCTCTGACCAAGAGCTAGCCAGTTAGTCCCCGAGACCTATGAGGCTTGCTCTTTTGGATTTTGAATTCCTTTTCCCATAAACTATCATAAAATATAAAATATTATAGAAAAATCCCCTTTACCCATCTTTTTCACTTCAGCTTATTCCTTGAGGTAGTTGAGGAAAATTTGCTCCCTATAGACTCTTCCCTATCCTAGAGACTCGAGAGTAGTGAATCTCCTCATCTACATAGCATTTGATCAATTTGGATAGCATTGACTTACATCCTTGGCAATCTCTGAGTTAATAAAATCCAAAATCTCCTTCCAATTTTACTTGAGAACTTGCCTATCTCAAGTAAGAAAGGAAACATCCAAAAATCAATCCCCCAATCATCAAAAGGTTTTGCATTTGCTTAAGATACCTTGATATTTTCAAAAACCATAAAACAAACAAATCATTAGCTCACACCTAAACTAATCATCCATCTAACCTCACAAAATTTATAAGGCCCAAAAAAATCTAAATCAAAATTCAACAAGGTCTATCATTATATATCCTTAACAAGGTCACAAACTAAGAGAATCGTGGAAGCCAATGACTAAGTTTGGAGCATGCCTCGCATTGAGGAAATCACATATCAACTACCATCACATACTAAAAATTAAGACGAAACCCTAGTACAACAATCTAAATACTTGCCAAGGAAACAACAATTTACTCGAAATCCTAAAAATCAAGAAATAATGGAAAGGATCATTATAAAAAATTGATACCATTTCCTATTAAATTAATTCAAAATGAAGACAAATTTCCACCAAATTTTGGCATAACACAACTCACTTCCACCTCGAATACCACAACACTAACAATAACTAATCCCCCCAAGCAACTTGTGGGGATCAAACCCTCTTAGTCTATCACACAACCCACATACACTAGTCACACAAGAACCTAGTTCTATTCCACAATAAAATCAACCACATCCTTCATAAAACTCAGGGTTAATATGCCATCCATATTAATACATTAAAGTACACATTCATCTATACCATCCCAACCCTCGAATCAAGCCACAAACTTCATTCACCTACTCCAAACATCTAACCCACATATGCATACTTCATAAAATACTTTCCCACAACCTATGACCTATATCCCAACACATTATCATCACATACAATATAATCAATCTCAACCAACCTCACCCCTAATACATCCTACCACCAACACATCCCTCATAACTACCAAAACATGAATGCTTATAATCCTAGCAACATTTCACAAGAGCTCCAAGACATGAGATCCATGATTGAAAGTGTACAAGTAGGACATCATAAGAAACCATACACTTTTGATGATATATGTCCTTTCCCATTGGATCTATCTATCACCATGGTTCCTTTCCCTCAAAACTTTGAAGTGCCAAAATTTGACAAATACAAAGGGAAAGGAGATCCTAGAGAACACACAAATGAATTATATATAGCATGTCAAGAAGTATCCTATAGTGACATACATCTTATGAGACTTTTTCCTCGAAGCTTAGGAGGCCAAGCATTGGAATGGTTCGTCCACCTTCCACATGGTTCTCTCACCACTTTTAAAGATCTAGCTGAAAAAATTATAGTGCATTTCTCCTACAATATTGAAAATGAGACCACCATGGTAGAATCGTGTAATACCAAACAAAAGAATGGTGAGAGATTTGCAAACTTCTTGCACTGATGGTGACATCTTCATAGTATATTCCCATGCCCTATTCTAAAAAAAAATAGTAACCATCTTCATGTAAAATTTAAATCCAAAAATGGGCTTTCATTTGCAAGTCCAATGTGCCAACTCCTTTGATGAAATCATAGATAAAGGAGTAACTATTGAAAAATCCCTCATATCCAAAGGTTTAGTAAAAATATATAAAGAATTCAAAGACAATAATCAAAATAATGACAAACCACACTTTTGGGCCAAAAACAAAAACATTGTTAATGATGGTTGCTAATGCCAAACACATTCAAAATGTCCAAACAACGCCATCTTCATCCCAAACTAATCCAAAATCACAAGTTTTCTAGAACACCATTACCATCCCACAAGGACCGCCAAAAAAAACAATAACCCAAAATACAAATACACCCCTTTAGGTGAACCCATGTAAGTAATATTTCAAAAAGTAGTCCAAGCTAACCTTGTAAAATATTCGGTGACTACACCTTTGATGAAATCCAACCCAAGTCCAGGTGGTATAAAAAAATGAATATTGTGAATACCATAGATTCAAAGGACATGTCACAAGTATATTTATGAAGTTAAAAAATTATATCCAAGATCTTAGGGAAAAAGGATAAATAATTATCAAAGGTCAACAAACATAATCAACAAATGAACAATTGGTAATTTACTAAAAACCTCCAAATCCAACAATGTGGTGCCCTCACCTACACCAACTATGTTCAAAATCCAACATCTCATGACTCTGTTGTAGGTAGAATCAAGGAATATCCCCCACACATAATTACAATTACCACTAAAGGCCCCTATTGTGTTGTTACCACACATTGTTGGAGAGTCATTGTCTAAGGAGCCTCATATTCCTCCACCCAACGATCCATTCAATATAATATCTTAGACCCTTTGAGAAAGACACCCGCTCAAATTTTCATCTTGGAATTTTAAAAAATTTCCCCTACCTATAAAGAAATATTGGAACAAGCCTTACAGGAATCCCAAGTACCTAATGCCATCAATACATAAAAATTTCAAGCTATGATAGCACATTTATCCTCCCCGCATCATTTAGTCTTTACTAGAAAAAAAATCGCACAAGACACCTTTCACAAAAAAGCCCTACATCTCGAGGCATACATCCATAAACACGAGATCAACCATGTACTTATAGATGGTGGATAAAAAATCAATTTGTATTATTTAAATTTAATAAGATAGTTGGGATATTTTGATGGAGCTAAGGACCCCAGTAAAAGGATAACAATCAAGGCATATGATGATGTCGAACAAGATTTTGAAGGAATAATAAAGTTTCCCATCCAAGCTAGTCCTACTATTATGGAAACAACATGCCAAATATTAGACCTTGACCTCCCCTATAATATACTCCTAGGTCGCCCATAGATTCATGCCATGCAAATCATTCCCTCCACCTTCCACCAATGTATCAAATTCCCATATCAAGGTAAGGAAATAGCTATCCTTGTTGACCCTCATCCCTTTCATTATTGCAAAATTTTGAAATAAAATTACCATCACTCACATCATTGTCTAATAAATAATTTCACTTCTCTATCATCATCCTATATTGATCCCTCATCACTCAAACCTTACACCTCCTCTAATACAACCATACCCAAGGGAAAGGCTAAGATTATAGACAAAGTTTGTTGAGAATACAAAATGCAGAATTCCCTTTGCATTGGCCAACTCCCACCCTCTCTAAAATCTCATGGGAAACCAAAGATCAAAGTAACAACACTTAAAGAAACATTCAAAGCAAATGCAACCGCCTTCAAGAAATGGGGCCTTTTTAGACAAAGAAACAATTGAGAGTGGCATTAATCAATGGATTTATAAGGAAGAAGAGACACCTCCAATCCTAATAGAAATTTATTCCAAATGTCTACAAATCTATTAAAACATGGGATATAAAGTTAAAGGCCTTGTAAAAGAGGAGCAAGTCATATTGGAACCTATCAATCCAATAGAAATAACTAAAATTCAGGGGCTTGGATATGAACCACCTAAAGTGGTGCCTACAAAGCTTAAGTCTACTAAGCAAAAAGCAACGAAAAATTCTTCCATTGTCCATAGCACTAAGGAGAATACATATGAAGACTCCTTAAAAAATATTACCTCCTTATTCAAAGATATTCACATATGCACCATCACCCCCTTTAACCCCATTGACCTCCAACTAATTTATCCTAAAATTATCAGTTGGGACCAATAAGGACCTCTGGTTATGGACACCTTTAAAAATGATGAGGCAGTTCTAGAATTATTAGGAATCTATGAACATATACCATTGGGGGATCATAAAGCATGATTTGTAACTAATTTGAATAATGAGGCCTACTTTAGAGAACAAGTCAATTCCGTTAGTCGCAAAAGTAAAAAATTTAAAGATTCACTATCCCCTAGTGAAAACTTCCATGAGGCACTCTCGGATAATAAAAAAGTAAAAATAAAGGACATATCCTCTAGTGAAAACCTCTTTGAGGTGCTATAAGATGAGGAAGTTGACTTGCCTTCATTAGTACCACATTATCAAGAAAAGTATCCATTACTAATAGAATAAATACAAGCAGTTAACCCAGGTACCAAAGAGGATCCTAAAATCACATTCGTGGCATCCTCTCTCACAAATGAAGAAAGTTACAAAATTTCCCAACAAATATTCCAAAAAATGCATAATATTATGTTGACATTCCAGGCTAGATCTAACTCTATTTATACATCACTTGGCAGTTTACCCAGATGCAAAACCAGTCAAGAAAAAATTAAGATGCATCCAAAAATATCCCTATTAGTAAAAAAAGAATTAGAGGAACTTTTGGAAGTAGGATTTATTTGTTCAATAAATTACCTCGAGTGGGTATCCAACATTGTACCTATCTCTAAGCCCATTGGGGGCATTAGATTTTGCATAGATTTCAGGAACCTCAACAAAGCATGCCCAAAAGATAGTTTCCCACTTCAAAATATTGACATAATAGTTTATCTCACTACAAGAAATGAAATTCTATCACTCATGGATAGATTTTTAGGATATAACCAAATTAAGATAGCTACAAAATATAAACATAAGATAAATTTTATCACTCTGTGGAGCACCTTTTGTTATCAAGTGATGCCATTTGGTCTAAAAAATGTAGGTACCTACTAAAGAGCAATGAAAATAATATTCCATGACCTGCTACACGACATCATGGAAGATTATGCGGATGACCTTTTGGGAAAATCAAATACAAGAGAATAACACATTCAAGTACTAGAGAAAATATTTGATCATCTCAATAAATACCAAGTGCGATTAAATCCTAAGAATTTTTAATATTAATATTAATAGGGTAAGTGCAAGAATTTGGGTCCACATTTAGGGGAAGTATCATTTTTTAGCTTTAAAACAGGTACCCATTCAATTTTTAGAATAGGTACCCATTTTAAAGTGGGTACTCATTCCAAAAAGTTTAAAAATCACAATCCATGTTTTTCATTTGGATTTAGGCTCAAAAAAGGCATGGTAACCCAACCCTTAGCCTTGGACCTACAAGTACAAGGTCATGCCAATGTCGAGAAAAAAAACTGACTATGTCGATATGGCTGACGTGTTTTTTTCATAATTATTTTGTGAAATTAAAACCCATTATAGATGAGATTGTGTAGATTTCAAATATGTAATTTTTTTACAATGGATTTTTTTTCTATTTTTCAAATAGTTTTTGATGAAACTAGTCCATAAGCTTTAAATAATAGATTTTCTTATTTTTAATAACTTTTTTATTTTTTACATTTAAAAAAAATTATATACGAACAATCTTCAGACAATTCTTTTCAAAAAAAAATTAAATGATAAGTTTACATCTACTTATGCTTGACGTACATGAGGGGTTTTCAAAACAATAATTACGACCAATAAAAAATTATATTTTGAAAAAATTACAAAAAAATATCCCAGGAACAATCTTTATTGTTGTATAGATCTTTTCCCAAAAGGATTCAGAAAATTAATTTTATTTAGGTCAAAATATGGTTGACGTACACATGCATGGTATGGTCCTGAAAAGGTCACTTTTAAACAATGGTTTTTAGACATGCCTATTGAAATTACATATTTGGAAACTAGACTCCGAGTACTACATTTCTTATTATTAACTTTTTTTTAAGATTCAATCTTTAAGTGCTTCAAATTTTTAGGTCAAATGTGATAAATTCTGAAAATTAGGAAAAACACATCCACTTTTTGGCCAAAAAGTGGACTCAACTTGCACACTTTATGCATTTTTGGTGTGACTTCCAAAAATCTATTCGGATATATTGTATCTCATAGAGGTATTGAAGTAGATCCCATAGAGGTTAAAGCTATTATGGATATGCCAGCCCCCTCACAGTCTTCAAGGGAAGCTACAATCCATTAGACGGTTCATAACACAATTAGTAGATAAATGTCACCCATTATTTCATCTACACAAAATGTCACATTCAAAAGGGATCAGAAATGTCATCAAGCCTTCCAACAGCTTAAAAATTACATAGCATCGCCTCCAGTATTGATGCCTCTAGTTATAGATAAACCATTGATCTTATACATTCTACCTACATCAACAACATTAGTCTCTATCTTGTCTCAACATAATGAATCTAGAAAAGAAAGAGTGATATATTACATTAACTGAACACTAGTAGGATATGAGCTTAATTACACTCCCATTGAGCGAGTCTATCTAGCGATTATTTTTGCTTCACAAAAGCTTCGACACTACATACTCAACCACCAAATTGGTCTTATCTCTAAGGTTGATCCATTGAAGTACATATTATCCAAAGCAACACTCGTAGGATGCATGGCTAAATGGGTCATGATACTCAGCAAGTTTGACATAAAATATGTAGATCGAAAAGTAATAAAGGGACAAGTTATAGTAGATCAATTAGCTGAAGCACCATTACATGATGGTAATCCCCTCAAAACATGATTTTCCAAATGAAGCAGTCTTCACTATCACCCCTTCCAATCAATGGAAATTAAATTTTGAGAGATCACATATATAATAGGGTTCAGGGGTAGGAGTCGTATTTATCACACCTCAAGGTGATTGCATCCCAAAATCATATTGGTTAGAATTTCCATGCACCAAAAATATAGCCAAATATGAAACACATATCATAGGACTGAGAATGGCTATCCAATGGAAAATCAAATAATTACAAGTCTATAGTGATTCACAACTTGTGATCCGATAGATCAATGATGAATATCAAATAAAGGGTGACAAATTAGTATTGTGCAAGATAATGATTGATAGCTTCAAACAATATTTTACTAATATCACTTTTGAGAAAGTACCTATAGTAAACAACAAAGCTATTGATGTCATGGCAACTATTGAATCTCTCCTAGACATGCCACATAATAGTCACAGATTTGAATATCTCATAGATAAATTATTGGTGCCAACCTTTGATGTCCTTGAATATGAGTTTGTGTACAAAATTGTTGGTCCTAATTCCTCTTGGTACCACAATATTTACACTTAACTACAAAAGGGTACCCTCCCACCTAATCTTACCAATACCTAGCATAAAAACTTCATACACCAATCATCCCATGATACAATCCTTGGCAATACCTTATATCAAAGAATCTTTGATGGAGCACTTCTTCGATGGAAGCCCAAAATGCTTTACATGAAGTACATGAAGGAATATGTAGCACTCACTCTAGTGGACTTATCCTCACCAAAAAGCTATTAAGGACACGATATTACTGGCCAACCATGGAATAGGATGCATGTTAGCTTGTGAAGAAATGTTTACCATGTAAATGACATGATGATTTGATACACGCACCACCTCAAGAGTTGTAACCAATCACTACACCATGGCTATTCTCACAATGGGGATTTGATCTCATTGTAAAATTGTATCCATCCTCCTTTAATGGCTACAAATTCATCACAATTATCACTAAGTACTTTATAAAGTGGGTGGAAGCCATTCCCTTACCTATATCATTGGCAAACAAATTGTTAAATTCATCCTTCATTACATCATATGTAGTGCTATGACATCCCTCTTGCAATAATCATAGACAACATAAAGAAATTTAAAAATCAATATGTTTATAATCTTCACCAAAAATTCCATATCCAACACCATTTTTCCACCCCATACTACCCTCAAAGTAATGGCCAAGAAGAGGCTTCTAATGAAACCATATTGAAAATCATTAAAAAGATAGTCAATGATGTTGGTTGTGATTAGCACCTCCAACTTAACCCCACCCTTTGGCCTTATCATATCAATATACGTAGACCTATTGGTGCCACCACTTATTCACTTTTCTTCCAGTTAGAAGCCATTTTTCCAATAGAGATAAAACTCTCCTCTTTGAGAATTTCTTTGCAGCATCTAATTAATGATGAGGAATATCAAGTCTTCCATCTGTAGGAGCTATAATTACTTGATGAAAGGTGTCTTAACACTTTAAATCATTTATATACATATCAAAATTTCCTTCATCATAACTACAATAAAATGATAAGAAATGGACAGCTAGAAGTTGGTGATCTACTCCTTACAGAGAAGGAATCTCCAAGACTAGGATTAAAAATGTAAATTTATTGGGGTCATTTATCATCACTTCTTAATATGGATTAGGGAATTACTAGCTTATGAAAATAGAAGTATAACCCTTGGATGAGCCCATAAACATAATCCATCTCAAAAATTTCCATGTCTAAGCTCTCAAAATATCCCATCATTCAAATTTTTTTGTTTTGTTTTTGAAAGTCCAAAAAATCAACAAAAATAGTCAAGAGAAATAAGCCATCCTATAGTGAGATCCACTTTGGTGGTGCTCTCGAAAAGTACCTTGATGAAAACCTAGTTACAGGTGTCCTAAGTAATAATGCTTAATCCACCATCTATTGATATATGCAACATCTCTAGTCCAATACTACTCGCTCCCCTATAAAATATTCTTAATTTATCCACCCACCTATCAGGGCTTGAAATGGATTGTATTAATGTTTTAGATATCAATACCCATGCTCACCCACATCCCATATTCCTTTATAGTCACCCACCCACCCATCTTTTCTATCAAATCATCCACCTCATACTACCTTGTTGGAATAATGGGGGCAATTCTTAGCTAGGGAGTGGATAAATCAAGATAAAAAAAATTCAAAAATCATTTCCATACTCCCATCACATTTAGATTTATTTTCCCATTACACTAAGCTTTCATACTTACCATTGAACATAATCCAAGCCATATTTAAACCTGATAAATGCAATCACACATCAAACAATACGCATCAACTTGGACACCCACATATCATGCCTTGCTTAAATATGCCTATAAGGATAACGAGCCTTAACCCAATATATTGTCCTCCACCCTCTTGGTAAGAGATGTAATGGGTACACTAGTGGCTGTCTAAGTTAATACTTTATTCTAATTTATTTTTTTCCCATGTGTCGTCTCCTTATTGCCAGGTTGATGAATCATATCTTGGTATTTTGTGATTGGAAAATATTGGGGCATTGTCATATGTTTACATGTGTGTTGTGTTTGTCAATTTTCCCTTTACATGGCCCATCGAAGTTAGTTATAACTTTATGAGTAAAGGGCCATCCTTGCTTGATTTGGTTGTTCTTTACATGAACCATCTAAGGTGGTATCACTTTGTGGAAATTAAAGACACTTTCTTACATATTGGATCTTCTTGGCATAGACCCACTGAGATAATGCCTATATCTTATGTGCATTGAGGATCTTGTGCATTAAAGGCTATTTATCTACAAGGCTTGTCATCTCTTGAATGTATTAGAACAACCTTTTATTTGAGAGTCAAGTCCATGCAAAGGTTGCCTTCTCATTGTGGTTGTTATAAACACAATGCATAATCTCCTTTGCTATATTAAAAATTAGGTTGCTCTCCACATATCAACATAACCTAAATCCACCATCCCCTTCATCCATTTTACCCATCTTCCCCCTAACATACATAACACCTTATTCAAAAGGCTCTAATATATTCATTATCCCATCATTTCTCTCTTCCCATTTTTCTCAGATTGTACCATGATCACACCAAAATAAGTCATTCGATAAGAACACTCACACATCCATCTATATACTTGCATCCACCTAGATACCTGCATATTCTAATACACTGGTAATATCGCCTGTAAATTAGATTAGAATCATAACCATAAAACAACGTATAAAGCATACACATCATCACATTCATCACATGAATCTCAATATTTTTCAAGATATAATTTTCACGTCATCACATCAATCTCATTTTTCACATCATAATATTCATAACCATTTAACATTATTTTTATATTCATAATAAATATGAATATCATTTTCACGTCATCACATCAATCTCATTTTTCACATCATAACATCCATAATCATTTAACATCATTCATAAGCAACATCAATATCATTTTCTCATCATCGCAATATCATTTTCACGTCATCACATCAATTTCACATTTCACATCATAACATCCATAATCATTTAACATCATTCTCACATTCATAAGCAATATCAATATCATTTTCACATCATCACATAAATTTCATGTTTCACATCATAACATCCATAACCATTCAACATTATTTTCATATTCATAAGCAATATCAATATTATTTTCATGTCATCACATTAATCTCATTTTTTCTTTCACATCTATAATCAATTAACAACATAAATTAATTTTCACAATCATTAAAAAAATCACATTATAACATCATAATCAATTTTAATCAATCTCATTTTCACTTCCTAATAGACATAATAATCATTTAACATCATAGATTAATTTTCAACAATATAATCATCACTCTCATTACACATTGTAACATCTAAATAAATACTTCCATCACACCAAACACTCATGTAGGGCATGCATGAAATAAGTATACTCATACAATGCATCGCATGCACATATCATAACAATCATAACATGCACATTACATAGGAAATAATAAACAACACATGATATAAGTGCCACAAAAATCATTATACATATATAATCAATAATGAGATCATGGTACAATGTGTCATCAAAATGCCTACATAATAGGGTCAAAAATGGCATATACATATACAACCCACGGGCTAGCTCAAACTCCCTCCCTCTGAAAACTCTCCTCCTACTACTCTTTCCCCTAGTGGTGGTCGTCCCATCTACACATATGGTTCTAACTACATTGATTTAGATCATCTTGATTGATTACTTTGTAAAAATCTAGTTGCCCTCTTCCCTAATGGCATTGGTGACTCATATAGTCCCCTATAGTACCCAACCTCTCAAGCATATCTAGTAGCCTCACATTATGCTCATAGTATCTCTAAGAATGTCTAACCCTACATTGTCAGCATATCTGTAGTTGTATCTCACTCCTGATGTATCCTACTCAACTATGCCTATGCTCTCTATAAAAGAGCTTGAGCTACATCCCTATCTACTAAAACTTCTCCCCTATCATCTTGTCCTTGACTATCCCCATGTCCCTATGATCAATATTGTTGAAATTTACTGATATTTGACTTTAGTTAGTCATAAGAAACATGTAGGCTATCTCACTCTATCTGTACCAACTCTAGCTCTCTTCGAACCTCATCTTTGTCTCTCTCATCGAGCAACCTCTGCTAAGGATAAAGTTGTTGCCACCTAACCCTTTATATCCTTCACCTCCTCTCTTGTATCCTCTCTCCTCCTCAACATGACCCTTTGCTATCTGACCTATTGGCATTTCTAACTAATTGTCTAGGTTTTTCTAAGGATGAGCTAAATCCTATGCTTAAAAACCCTAATTTAGTGGCCAATGAACAAAAGACAAATTTTATGTTTGTTCTCCTCTACACTATAGACTCTAAAATACCAAGATGGGTTCCCTATATACATCACTTAAGATACAACCATACTTACAATGATGTCAAACTAATGATTATCTTCACACTACTATTATAAAGTTGATTCCTGATTAGCTAAATCTTCTTTGAAACCCTCTATTGCTCCATATTTTGCTAGTGTGAAGTGAGCATATAGATAAAATAAATAACAGTAAAAGCAAAGATCCAATTGTTTATATTTGATTCTACTTAGTTTTGAGCCCTGTGAATCAACTTGGTTAGCACCTTATCCATTTACAAAGTCAAGATAAAGCAAAACTCTCCCACAACATACTAACCCTATGGATTATTATAACCTCAATGTATTGCAATGATAAACCAACAAAAAGACAACACCATTGCTCTACTAATAAATCCTTATTGTAACAACACAATCTTTAATTACTTAATTGAAATTATTTTTAATCTACTCCTTGAATAGAAGCCATCAATTAGACACCCATAATAACAAATATGAAATGATAACCACGAATAATCCTTGATTATTGAGATTCAAAAGAAATGTATTACAATATGGAGGCAACAATAGCTTGACATTGTATTTGAGAGAAAATAATAATTGTTTGAATTTTATGTTGTTATCACGAAGCAAAATTACATCAGCCCTTTTCTGAAATTTCAGAGGACTTGACTGTACAAGACCTAATTTTATACAAAGAATATAAAGACTAAGGACTCAAAATCCTTAAAATGAGGCTCAAAATTATCTTTTATAGGCACAAGGGAAGCAACAAGAAAAAAGCCTTAACCACCACTTATGTTACAAAAGACAAAATCTTAGGAGGTGGCACTATACAAAACGATAAAAACATTTACAAACTATAGAGAAAGCACTGAAAAAGTTGTTGGAGGCCTCTCAGGGTAGTTACTCTAGGTGTGGATTGATTTTCTCAAAATTACCCTTTGCAGATAATAGGACATGTCAAACATTTCATTCCTAACATGCCCATGCAACGACTATGTCTGGTTGGTTGAGACTAATTGAAATGCAACCCAAATTTTTGTACCATCCTCTTCCTTGTCTTCATTATATATTTTGCTAATGTTTCCATCCTAGGTGGAAGGAATTGGCTGACTTACCATGTTTGCTTTGTATCCATTACTAATTAAAACCTGCACCATATCAAAGAAACATAGTATACTATACTCTAATTTAGAAATTGAATCCATGCATAGGTTCAACTGATCTATATCAACCTCTCCTCCATTATTCATTCTATTGTATATGGGAGTCAGGATATCTACAAATTTAGACCTATATTCCCTGCAAGGTCTTATTTCTCCCTCATTTAAAGTTGGAGACATGAAAAATTCCTCAAAACCTTCAAAGGTACTCAATTCCATTCTCATAAGGTCTCTATACCTATGGTGATGCCCAATTATGTCATCCAACAAATTCGATCTATTCAAAATATTAGATACTAAACTACAATCAAAATTGGTTAACTCTTTCCATGCGTGCTTTGTAGCCATTACTAATTGAAACCTACACTGTATCAAAGAAACCTAACATACTATACTCTAATTTAGAAAGTGAATCCATGCATAGGTTTAAGTAAAATATATCAACCTCTCCACCATTATTTATTCTATTGTATATGGGAGTTAGGATATTTGTAAATTTAGACCTCCATTCCCTGCAAAGTCTTATTTCTCCCTCATTTAAAATTGGAGGCATGAAAAAATCCTCAAAACCTTCAAAGGTACTCAATTCCATTCTCATAAGGTCTCTATACCTATGGTGATGACCAATTATGTCATCCAAAAAATCTGAACTATTCAAAATATCAGATACCAAACTGCAATCAAAATTGGGATTCTTGGTAACAAATTCCAATAAAGTAATCACATGGGACATACTGAATTGGAAGCATCTTAACCTTATTCTTTCCTCAATGTTTTTGGTGTATGCATCTCTCAGAGTGTTGTGGTTATCCCATACCTTGTCAAGTTGGGCTAGAATGTTTGACAACTAATGTCCCAAAATATTATCAACAAAATCTAAAATTCTCTTTATTGCTCTGGCCTCTACTTTTCTCTGCTTGAGCTCCTCTTTTAAGCCCTTAATATCTTGTATTAAACTTTCCTTATTCTATGACCCTTGAGCCTCACTTATTTTTTGTGGAGGGAAAAGTAGCCTTGTGGCCATATTTAGTGCTCTTACAACTTCAAGTTTATTGCATTGGCCTTGTCCAAGTCTCCCTAGAGTTTCTTCACTGTTGCTTTTGTGAAGAAAGTTGTGTTAAATATAAGGGGATTTTCCTGCACAACACTAGTATCCCCAACTCTCCTAACTATGATATTTCTATTTAGTTCACTGAGATCATTAATCACTTAGGGTTTATTGGTCTTATGGAAAATTGACCAAATTGACAAGGTCTCATGCCTTGCATGGAAACCGGATCTAAAATAAAGGGCCTCTGCTTGCTCCTTTGAATTCAAAACTGGATGATCACCTCCTTGCCTCCTAATTGTGTCAAATACAATTATAAATGGCATGTCCCATCTTGGAAATAAGAGGCACTTTGCGATTTTGACCAATTCCCTACATCTTTGAGGGGTCATGGCATCCATTTTCTCTTTCACATTTTTCCAAAATTCCTCCATTATTTATTTATTTTATTTCTCTAAGAGACTTCTATCTGAAACACCTTGCTATAGTTCATCTCCTTGTTTTTGAGGAAAAAATCTTTGAATTCCTTTGTTGTGATCAAATTGGTCATCTTGCATGAATTCATGGCAAGCCTGTGTCCTAATGTCATCCATAACCTACCCACCTATTTCAAAATTAAGGACTAGCCTATCATCAGTGGGTCTTTCAGTGATGACCCTTGGAGGAGGCTACATCATCTATATTATGCTCTCATCACTATTAAACTCATTTGGACATAAAAGATAGTCCACTAGTGGTCCAGATGAAGGATTAATCTGCCTCAGGGGAGTGACCTATTGAGGACTTGGTGGCACACTCGTCCCAAAAGTGGAAGGACTAGAAGTGTTGGGCAGGGGGTTTGACACATTTTACAATAGTTGATTGGAATTACCTAACATGGTCATCATCCTCACTATGGGATCATTGACATGCATAAATGATCCCTCAAAATACATATCTACTTGTTTCCTTTTATTTTCTATAATTTGAATTCTCACCCAAAGAGCTCTTCTTTCTGTAGCTTCTCTCCCTATTGAGCAATTATTGATTAGTACATTATCAAAATAATGTGGATAAGGTTCCAACTTGAAAATGGTTCTCTATTCATGTATGAACTTCTCTAGGTCATACCTTCTCACCTTATCTAGCTTCATACTGTAAGGCAACAATTTTCCATATAACAATTCCATACCCTCCTTTGATGTTATTGAAAAATTTGAGAACAAGTTACTGTAGCTAGGAGGAGGGAATGCTTCTTGTTATTCCTAAAATAATTCTTGTTTGACTCATTCAACTAGCACATGAATTCCAAAAAAACAATTTTGTCTGGCACACTCTTAAGTAGCACATGGGGTGGTAATGGGGACCCATACATTCTTATAATGGTAGCATATGTGTATAAGGACCAATCACCCCAATTGTAGTTGATTCTTTTCTTAGGTGTGAGATCTCTTTGCCTCAAGAATGTCCTAACATCTTTTATCAACCTCCATTCCATTGGCTGACCTAGGTTATCAATGATAGTTTTGACAAAAAAATCCTCAAAGATTGAGTAATGTTCCTTGTCACAGTCCTTATCTTGAATAAAAGTCTATTTCTAGACTATAAATTTTCTCTTTTGCTCGTCTATGGTTCTGACTTGCAAATGAGGGGACCACACTTTTATTCCATTATACAAGATGACATGACATAATAGTGAGAACCATTTAAAATGGACTATATTATTATCTTTCTCGAGTGAAATCAAGGACTTATGCAAATCCTCTGCAACATATCCAACATAATCATATGGATTGTTAACATCTCTACCATGTATGTCTTCAACCATTACCATCAAGTTCACTAGCATCTGAATGTTGCTATCTAATCCAAGGACCTAACATAATGAAAAATATGTCTTTATGAAGTAGTCCTCAAATGTGCCATATCCAAAGGGCTCAAAATATCTTTTTGCAAACCTTTGTAATTCCCCATGAGGCCCTCTAGGCCTGAAACATGGTGGCCACTTGACTCTATTGTTGTCTTGGTGCCTTTGATATTATTTGGTTAGGGTACCCAAATCTATTGGTAGTTGAGTATTGGGGTTTAAATTAAAAACCTTGTAAACATGGGCTCTATTTATGGGCACAAGATATTTCCTAGTTGTAGTAAACAATGCCCTTTTCTTAGGGTTGTAAGCCCTAGCCATCACTCTGATCAAATCAACATTGATGAATTTTTTTGGCACAAACATTCTTCCTAACCCTAGCTACCAAATATTACAAACAAGCCTATTTGCTCAAACCTTTCTAAAGCAACTCTTGAAAAGGGAATACTCCTAAACTAGAATTATGGGGTCTCTAAAACTTTCATTCTTGTCAAAAACCCTATTGGCCAAAATTACTGACCCTCAAGCCATTCTTGGCCTCTTTTGTGATCTAAAAAGTTGTGTGATAATGCCATCATCTAACCCCCTCTTATATCTCCTTGATGTACCAACCATTATTTTGAATTTAGGGTTTCATTATTCAACAACTAGGGTTCCTAAAATTTTACTCTTCATAGAAGCATTTTGTAAAATTTAACTATTTTTTCTCTTCAAAAACCTTAATTCCTTTTTTGAGTACCTAATTTTAGAGAAAACACACTCCTACACCCCCATATTCATACAAAAATAGTCAAATGTACTTACTTGTTTTTAATTTGTAGGATACCCTAATTTTAGTATGAAAACCCTCATTCAATTTGAAATCTTCAACAATTCACTCCGATACTCATCTTTTGTGATTTGAATGAGAAAAATGAACTAATTAAGCCATTCTATTTGAGAATTAGGAGGATACAGATCAAATACACCATTAATTCCTTCACACGATTGAATGTATAACCATAGTAGGTGTTCTTCATGTTTGAATGTGAGTCATTGATCACAAGAAATCAATGGTAATCATGAGAATTTGAAATCTCCTTTTTGATGAAAAAACACATTTTTACCTTTACATGGGTCTGGGACATGTGTTGTTATTTCGAGAACTTGTAGGTGCATGGAGAGAAGCTTTAAAGCTCTGTCAATAGTTCATCCTTTCGCAAAACAATAGCAATAAAGAATATTGGACACGTGGCAAGATTTTGAGAGTTTGAGGAAGAAATAGCTTAGTTAACATCACCTTGTGAAGGTTATATTTCACATGAAATAGTTATATGCATACCTTTTCTCAAAAATAAAAGAATTTTGCTAACTCACGAGAGCTAATGTTGTCGTAATGAAAGGCTT
Organism: Sequoiadendron giganteum; assembly: GCA_007115665.2. Classification (NCBI taxonomy): domain Eukaryota; kingdom Viridiplantae; phylum Streptophyta; class Pinopsida; order Cupressales; family Cupressaceae; genus Sequoiadendron; species Sequoiadendron giganteum. The sequence goes on along the minus strand of CM021100.1, from coordinate 935,200,392 downwards.
TGCAATACAAAAGACCTTACACAACTTAAAGGCTCTTAAAATACACGTGCTTTTAAAAACAACTTAAAGTAATTAGGGAAAGGGAACAACTATGAAAGATGGGAGGGGGACTTTTCTAGAGAACCTAAAATACTAGCACAAAAATTATATCTTTTAATTTGATTGGACATGGCCTTGTACATGTCAGTGATGAAAAAGGATTTCATAGATTCATGAAGATAATATTTGAACATAAAAATCTTCAACGAACTGAAGGGGTTGTGTGAAATGTTGACACATGTCTAGTGGGACTTGGGAGAGCTCAAAGTCTTTAAGTGATAAAATAAAATATTCATAAAAATTAGAGTGCTCAACTTTCTAATGAGAGGGGTTAGAAAACATATGAGAAAGAAGCCTTAAGTTTATAACTTAAAGGATAGGCAACCTCGGTTATAGATCAATGATGAAACATAAGAAAAGTGAAAGGGTTTAAGATAAATGTTAGGGTTTTGAATGAGATTCAGGGTTTTAGAAGCCGTAATACATAATTTTTTACATTTCCTTGCACAATTCAAGGGTTTTTTAAATCTAGAAGGCCAAAAATCAAACTTGCTCCACCACGATCCTCCTCATCCTGCTCAATTTCTCTAACTTGTCCATTGTAATACCCTCCATCTCCACCTTCTCTCTACATCAATTGGATGAGTCAATCAAATTGGTCAACACTGAGCCCACATTGCAGCATAGTCCTGTCACCCCAACATCCTCCACATTTACCCATCCCACCCATGGCTCTAGTTGGATAGCCCTCCATGATCCTCTGGCTTGCAACAGATCGATAACTACCCCCTTTACCCTATCTCTTGTGTCACTTATGCACAGATTAAATTTGCACCAGTAATATGCTACTACCTCCCAAATTTTTGTAACACATGATGATAAAGGTATTTCTCAATAATATTTGATGTTTTTCTAATCAAGAAACATGAACTTTGAGTATAGGGAAAATGAGCATCATCATCCTCCCATACCTCACACAATCACCAAAGCCTCCATATCATTTCCTTATTCTTATTTATCAGTCAAAACCAATTACCCAAATCCCCTATCTAGGTATGATGCACTCCTTCGACATATAAAAATATATATGGTCGTTCTAGTACTCGTTCTCTTAATTCCATAGGTCTCAAAACTTCTATATGCTCCCACACCCAAATATGTAGCAAGGTGACTCTACACCCAAGACTCTGTCCACCACAATACACTACTATATTCATATCCTTGTAGAGATGTGATAGTATGTAGTAGCCCCATCCAAACACCTCCCCATCCGTCAAAAGTTAGTAGAGTACTCTAGCCCAACCAATAGAAAAGCCTCATGATCATCAATCTAGGATTAATATCCCACCAATCAACCTAGATGTATACAAGGGTAGTGCAAGTAGCCTCTTCATCACTCATCTTAGATCCATCTTGAACCCCTTCACTGGAAGATCCTTATTCATTCAAATATATTGCAGATATTATGCCCCAATCTCTAGGTTATACTCTACCAATGACCCTTTGATCAAACTATGAAGAATCCTCCAAACATCCTCCAATGTGATGGTCATCTCCCTAGTCTCTACATGAAAATTTTTGGTCTCAATGTGCCATCTCTCCACTAATATCATCATCATACGATGTCCTCAGATCTCAGGCCACCATCCCACCTGATCTAATTTGATCACTACTAAAAACTCATGCTCTAAATCTATCAATTGCATCCTTTGTCTCATCATCACTATTCATCGCTCTCGATACTGCAATAGGGATAAGACCACTTGCAAGCCAGACATGTGCTTTAAAAAAATTAGTTTCAAGGACATATCCACCCATCCCTAAACCTTCCCAACTCATCCCTAAACCTTCCCAACTCATCCCTAAACATCTTCAACATATCCATAAACCATATCCACCCATCCCTAAACCTTCTCAACTCATCCCTAAACACCTTTTGTGTATTTCTAAACCATATCCACCCATCCCTAAACCTTCCCAAATCATCCTTATGTCTTCAACGCATTCTTAAACCATATCCATCCATCCCTAAAACCTTCCCAACTCATCCCTAAATTCCTTCAACATATCCCTAAACCATATCCACCCATCCATAAACCTTCCCAACTCATCTCTAAATACATTAGACATATCGTTAAACCATATCCACCCATCCCCAAACCTTCCCAACTCATCTTTAAATGCCTTTGACGCATCCCTAAAGCATATCCAGCTATCCCTAAACCTCTCCAGCTCATCCCTAAATGCCTTTAGTGTATCCCTAAAACATATCCACCTATCCCTAAACCTTCCAAACCTAAAACTCGAATCCCCAACCCAAAGCCTTAATTCTCAACTCAAAACCCTAATCCTCAACTCAAAACCCTAATCCTCAACCCATAACCCTAATCCCTAACTCAAAATCTTAATCCCCAACCCAAAAACCTAATTCCCAACTCAAAACCCTAATCACCAAGTCAAAACCCCAATTCCTAACCCAAAACCCTAATCCCCAACCTTAATCCTATCCCTAAACACTTAAAACCTAAACTAAATCCTCTTTTTATGCCTACATAGGTGCTAATCTAGTATAGGCACTAAAACACTAAGCTTAGGTGCCAAACTAGACCCACGCACTAAAATAACCTTTTAAAAGCACTACACTCTAGGCACAAGTTCTGAATCGAGACTTGTAAAAGTGCTAAACTTGATATAGGCTCTGAAACACCACACAAGTAGTGAAACACCTTGCACAAGCATTGAAACACCATGTAGAGGCACTGAACTAGGCTTAGGCACCATTCCAACCTATAAAAGTGATAATCCAACCCTAAAAATGACCCAGTTTCCCAAGTTCAATCCTTGAAACTCGAGCATTCATAACATTGAAAAACATACATAAATAAAGGCATTAGTTATTGCTAGTCCTACATTTGTCGATTGCCCATACTACTAAACCCACTTAGCACAATGCGTATGATGAGGGATATTTTTCATCTTAGCTTCTTCTTATTCTACTCTAAAGCTCAAAATTCACCAAATGAGAGAGTGAAAATGACTTCTCTTTCCTCCTTTGAACCTATTTATAAGACCTTTTTACCTCATCTCCTTTACCCTTTTGTGTTGGAAGACCCGTTTCTCATCTTTCTTCTGCTACTTATTTATTTCTTAATCTTTTTCCTCCTTTCCTCCACCAATCATTTTTATTGCTTCTCCTCTTTCTCCACTAATTTTCTTCTAATTTTTTGAGAATTTACTCCAAAAACTCTTTTTCGAGGCAATTCTAAGTCAAAGCCCCAACATCCCATTCTCCATTTACATTTGCATCTCCTTCACATAATTTCATTTCCTCTTCATCCATTTCATCAATCCTAATACCAACTTTACATCATCATGAATCCTAATCCATGCACTAGTCATTTAAACACAACCTTGATCTTGTTTTCATATTTGCTCCAAATCCTTTATCCACCTAATCATCATCATTGAGATGTATCCTTCCCAATCGTTCTGTTGTTTAGGGAAATATCATTCATACACCAACAACACCCCATCATCAATCAATCTTATCTTTTAGCATAACTAGGGAAACGTCATGATTTGTTGGTGTAAATATGCAACCTATCTAGGTCCTATTTACATATTGAGTCCACTCAGGTCATAAAATGGAATCTTTCTAGTTAATTAATTAGGAGAGAATATTTTTAGTTAAGCATTAGTTGTCACTATATTTTGGCATTTAATTATTGTGCCTTAAAGGGGCTCTATAATAAATGGTTCAATAAGGAACAACACTTGCTGAAGCTTTTACAAATGGGGTTGCAAGCTAAGTGGGCTTAAGCTTGGGGAATTTTTTTTGGTTAAGCGCACTTGAGATGGAGTAGTACTGGGATGGGTGACCTCCTAGAAAGGTCTAGTGCTTCACCTCTGTGAGCATCACCTAGATGCAATGAGTGCTAAGTGGACCATTCATTATCATGAGAGATGGGTTCTTGTGAACCACTACTCATGAAACATGGGTTAGTGAGTATCACTCATAAAACTATACGATTGAATCTTGATCGCAATATCACAATTTGACACACTGTGGAAAATAACTCCTACTTATCAAGCTAAAGTATATAGCCAAATCCTTTAAAAAAATATGGGTAATAGGAAATTACAGCCCCAAGTCAATCGACAAAACAAAGAACAAAATAGCCTCATGACCCAAAAAAGAAACAAACACCTTGGAAATAAAATAAACAAAAATCTGCATTCACACAAATGAATGTAAAAGAAAAGCATTATAGAAAATTTTACATCCAATACATCTAAAGTATTTCTCCAATTAATAGTAATCAGTTTTCAACTAAGAAACCCATTATTTTCCACTCACATGCTTATAAGTTCCAAAACGATATTTATATGAAGCACTCCACTCTGTATGTTTACATCATGCCAATACAAATAAGGAAAATATGATTTCCCATCTAAATCAATTTGAATGCTTTTTGGAATGATATTTTATATTACCTACTATTTTTTAAAGATTGACTATAGAAAAATTGTGTACATACATTTTTTGGATTTCTGACATACATTCAAAGTTGTGACCAATTTTTCTACATAGAAAAATAATTCTAGAATGTAGGCACAAAAATAATTACAGTAGAAACAACTAAAATGAAATTCGACATCAAATTATGAGAATTATTTACTAGATATGTTTACACAAAATAAAATCTTTCTAATTTTATTAATCATCAATAACACATAGCAACTACACCAAAAACCAAAAGAATATAAATTTGTCAAGAACACCTCTAAAAAGTGTATGACTTTGTTACACTCGTAGTACCTTTGCTATGTAATTCTAACTATGTTCTTACATTTATTAGATGAATATAACCATCCCTATTCAAATATAACTGTCAACTTTGAGAATTGGTAAATAAACAGTTGCATGCAATTGTGAATTTATAGAGTTGAAAGTGGATTAAAAGGGTGAACGACTATGATTTTAATTAACTCCAAGATTTTTGCAAATGAATATTTATTTTTATTCAAGATATTCAAATATTTATAAGGAATGTGCTTTTATATTTACTTTGGTTAAAAAGGGAAATTTACAATTAAATGGCATTATCATTATTTTTATTAAAACTATTTAAATTTTATAAAAAAAATTTGGCAAAAGGCAAGTAGCCTATATATTATATTGATAATAATAGTAAGTAATTAAAAAAGTGCCCAAGAGGGCCTAAGTAATTAAAAAAGTACTTGATCTCTGAAAGTTTGCTATGAGAAGCCTGTCGTTCCATTAGACTTGTCGGGAGTTAGGAGTCTCAATTCCTTCATACCGCTTCCATGAAATGCATGTTAGAACTTATAAAGCATGATCCAACGTCAAAACCCAAAAACACTAGCTTTATATTCACCTTGTCGGTGGTTTGGGTTCACGTGTCCTCCTTACCAGCTACCATCTTCATGTAGAGCACAAGCCTCATCATCGACTCGCGAAACCTTCTTACTGCTTCCCTTTTTTGAGGGTTGGGGATACAGGATCCCTCATACCCTTTACATCGCTTAATCATCGCAAGCCACAACCACAAAGCCCAAAGTCTGATCTTCTTTGCAACAAGTAAGAAATTAGACCGAAGTCTAAAACCCGTCAAACTTAGTGAAAATTGACTAACTCCTTTATTTCTGGTAAACAATGAATGGTAAGCCCGATGTTTGATCTTCAAAACTCTAAACTAGGAATCCCAATTTTCCTTTAGACTTGTTGGGAAATTAGACCGAAGTCTGAAACCCGATCAAACTTAGTGAAAATTGACTAACTCCTTTATTTCTGGTAAACAATGAATGGTAAGCCCGATGTTCGATCTTCGAAACTCTGAACTAGGGAGCCCGATGTTCCTTCACTTTTATGAATGCCAACAATCTAACCTTTGATCTTTGAAATTCCAATGCCCGATTTATGTGACCTTTGCCATATTTTGACTAAAAACATGTTGAAGTTGCTAGGTGAAAACCAAATTGAAAAGCTCGACTTACCTTTAGTCTTGTTGGGGTTCGGGTTTCTCTTCTACCTTCTACCTTCCTTCTCTTCTATGAAAGCCAAAAAATTGACCTCCAATATTTGAAAGTTTGATGCCTAACTTTGTTCAGCTTTCTAAGGCATTTCTCAGGTATGAGTTAAGTGATATCTCCGATGCTTGATAACTGCACCCATGTGACCATCTTTGAAGAAGCTTCAATTTCTAATTTTTGCATTACACCAATTATTTCACTATAATCTCAGCTAGGTTTGGGAATGCATCAAACTTAACTCCATCCTTTGAAATGGTCACTTCTTGTTTTTTACATCTCATATTTGCAAGTTGATCTGCTAGCATATTCCCTTCACGATACATGTGTGAAATCTGGAAAGAGTGGAACTTGTCTAATAGTACCCAAAAAATTTACATAATATATTTTAAATGTCAATTATGAAAAATTCTCTTCTTACATGAATTTATGATTATTAATGAATCAACTTCAACATGGATTTGAGATATGCCTAGGTGCCTAGCAAGCTTTAACCCAAGTAGAACTGTCATTGATTCTGCTAAATTATTCATTCCAAATGGAAGGGAAATTGACTTGGCTGCTTTTAACACACCACAGGAATCTCGAATACACACCCTTGCACATAAAATGTCTGGGTTCCCTCTTGAGGCATCATCAAAGGGATCGGTGGCTGCCATTTAACTGAATTCCTATCAATCCTTGACTTATGAGCTTGTTTCAAACTACCTTTGAAGGGTAAAACTATACCTTTCCAATTCTTTAGGATACTATCATCCCACGATGTGAAGAGAGAACTAACACCTTTATGGTTTTGAACATATGCATTGGTTGCTTCTGTGACTAACTTTTCAAAATTATAGCTTGACCATTCTGCACCAAGGAAGATACTTTTCTAAAAATACACTTATTCTGTTCCCACCAAATAGACCAAATTACTATCACTAGAATTAAATGCCAAATGCATGCAAAGAAAGAAGATTTATATAACACCGACCAAGCTAAAAAAATGGGTCCCAAACTATTTTTGGTAAAGGGGAATTTTTTTAATTTTTTATAGTATGAACTTCCAACAGAGCTGAGCATATGAGCATTGTAAAAATAAGTGATCAAAATCTTCAAAATATTCCCCACGAAAAACACATTTGAAAGGCTAAAGCAAGACTTAGTTTTGTTAGCCTATCACTTGTGAGCACTCTTTTTCATAATACTAACCATTTGAAACTACGTGCTTTTGGCATAATCATGTTGTTCCAATAGAATGAGTAAGCTCTTTGGGATCTAAATTGAAAATATTTGTTAAGAAGAGCTTTATACCCTTGCCTCACTAAATAACACCCATCTTTGGATGGTGCCCATATGATTTGATCAGGTTTCCCTATTAGGAACACTAGTCTCTTTGTTAGGATTTTCTTAATCAAGTCCTTTTGTGCTACTGTTATTTATGTTTTCAAAAGATCCTTCCATTTTAATTTACCAGTTAATTCATCTATTGTGAAAACATAATCAATTAGCCTAGTGCCCCATAAATGTGATAACATTGGTATGGCTGATTGTAATTCTTGAATTCCCTTCAAAGGAGGATATCCATTCCAAGAATCATTTCAGAAGTGAACTTATTCTCCTTTATGCACTTCCCAGGAGATGTATGAAAGTGACAATTTCCCTACATGAGACCATAAAGTTCCACATGGCTGAACCATTAGGAGGATTGGATATAGTGAATATTCTTGCCAGATTTTGATTGTCTAAATATTTGGCTTGCATTATCCTACACCATTTTGAATTTGATTTGGTAAACATTTTCCATACAATTTTCCCCCAAAGGCCTTGTTACGTTTGGAGATATTATGAATACTTGCCCACCCTTGAACTTATCAGAGGTCATACTATCTAAGGAGATTAAAGTGACTTTTTTCCTATTGCTCATGTTCCCTTTCCATAAAAAATTCCTTATAATCTTCTCTATCTGACCAACAACTGATTTCAGAGCCTTGAGAAATGTTATGAAATAATTTGGAATCGTTGCTAACACAGCCTTTACTAGAAAAATATGACCAGAAAATGATAACCATCTAATTTTCCAAGCTAAAATTCTAGACTTAATCCTTTCTATAACTTTGGACCAGTAAGAATTTTTATTTTTTCTCACAAAGAATGGAATCCCTAGATATGTGTATGGAAATTCTACCAATTGAAAGCCTAAAGTATTTATAATTTTTCTTTTGATACCTAATTTGGAATTAAAGACATAAATCTTAGACTGTGTGCATTTATTTTCTGACCTGATACTGAAGAATAGATGTCTAGAATCAACTTTATTTGTTTGGCCTCTGTAAGGCTTGCTTTTCCAAATAATAGAGTATCATCAGCAAAGAGAGAGTGCGTTACTAAAATATCTAATTGGGGAATGTGGATGCCTTTCCACAAACCCTAATTATGCCTTGCCTTTATTGTCCTACTCAACACCTCAACCATAATTATGAAGAGAAAAGGAGAAAGGGGGTCCCCTTATCTCACCCCTTGTGTGGCACTGAAGAATCCTGAAGGTGACCCATTTATTATAATTGAAAATTTTGTTCTTGATAAGCAAGACAAAATCCACTTACACCACTTATTGTTGAAACCAAAATTTGCTAAGACTTTAATTAAGAAACTCCAATCAACTCTATCATATGCTTTCATCATGTCCAATTTTATAATGAAAGATGATAAATGATTCTAATTAATAGTATGAAGCACTTCATGTGCAACCAAGGATTTTTTAGTTATTTCTCTGCTTGGTACAAAGCCCCCTTGCTCTTGAGAGATAATTTTGGGGAGGAGATTTTGTAGTCTAAGATATATTTCCTTTGTGAAGATCTTGTATATTGTATTACATAACAAGATGGGTCTGAATTCTGCAAAAGTTTTCAGCTCCTTTATCTTTGGCAAAATTGCAATGTTTGTGACATTAAAGTGTTTCAATATTGTTCCAGATTTTTTTGATTCTTCCAGGGCTAAAAGCAATTCAAAACCCAACGCATCCCAACACTTTTGAAAGAAATAGGCGATGAAACCATCAGGCCCTGGAGCCTTATCCCACGATAATGAAAAGACTACTTTTCTCAATTATTCTAAGGTAAAATATTTCATCAAATCGTCATTTTCTTCTTGAGAAATGAGATTTCCTATCGCATCCAATAACACTTGCTCATCTTGATTTAGCTTATTTGATCCATCTCTCAAAGGAGCTAGAAGATTTTAAAAGAAATTGACCCCTTCTTCCTGAATCTCCTTTACATTTGTAATCAAAGTTCCTATTGAAACATCTTGAATTGAAAACACTGTTTGTGCAACTCTTTTGAATTGAGAAGATTCATGAAAGAATTTTGTGTTGCGATACCCTTCCTTTAACCACAATTCCCTAGATTTTTGTCACCAATACACTTCTTCTCTCTTTCCTAACTCCTCCCACACCAGCTGCAAACACTTTTATTTTTCATATGTAACTGAATCTAAACCATGTTGTATTATGTGTTAATGTATTTCTGCTAATTATTTTGCTACCTCCTCTTTCTGTACAAATATGTTCTTAAAAACTTGAACATTCCATATTTTTATTCGCTGTTTAACATATTGTAGTTTTTTAAAAAATTGAAACATTTTTGTACCCTTCCGGTAAGGCACACTGACCCACCATTGTCATAGAAGAGGAAGAAAATGTGGGTGTTTGAACCACATCTTCTCGAATTTAAAGGAAGGCCTATGCTCTTCCATAGAATTTAATCCTGATATAGTTAATGATATTGTATAAAGATTTAAGCCTACAAAAGGCAATATCTTTGAGACCAAATTGTATGCCCCTAAAAACCAATTTTGTGATGCTAGGAATCTATCTAAACGCTCTACAATCTACAAAAAATATTTCCTCTGGTTTGTCCAGGTGAAGTTACCCTTCACAGGTAAAATATCCTTCAAAGCATTGTCTGTAATAAAAAACAAAAATATTCCATTGTTTTATATGGAGGACATATACCTCCTTGTTTCTCTTATAATGACACTATCACATTGAAATCACCTTCCAATATCACTTTTTCATTTTCAAGGCCTTGAAGAACATTTTTTAGAACATCCCATAACTTCTTCTTATCATAGGTAGATGTTGGCCCATATATATTTAGTAGCCAAAATTTTAGATCAAATCTTACTACCCTCATTAGTTGCCAATTCTTGTCACTATTGCTTGCATCAACAGTCACTAATCTTGGATTCCACAATGTAACTAATCCACCAGAAGATCCTTGAGTAAGTACATGTGCTGATTTCCATTTTCCCCATTTCAAAATTGATGCCTCATATGTTTCCTGAGATGTTTTAGTCTCCTGTAACAACACTAAATCTACCCCACAAGCGTCTAGATGACACTTGACTTAAGCCCACTTGTTAGAGGCATTAATGCCTCTAACATTCTATGAGAGAACTCTCATTGTGATTGAGGAGAGCAACATGCTCTCCTCAGCCTCTTTGTCACTTAAATGTTTCCATCCAATGTGGTTTGTACCATTACATCAATCTCTTCCTTTATCTTGGCAACCTTAGACTTTCTTCCTCTTTTTCTTGAAGATTTTTCAACTGTTGCTTGAGAGGAAGGCATTTTTTAAATAGATAAAGTTTGTGAATAGTCAAACCCCTAAACCATTTTTGCATCAATTTCAATGTTGTCCTTTTTATGTAATTTTTTATTATAAAAAACTTGAAGATGGTCTACCTATGGGGGTGATAATTCAACCTCTTCATTTAGGATAATCTCTGCTATTTCATCAAAAAGATCAGATCCTATTGAAAAAAGAAGCTTATCAGTTATTTCTTCCAACTAGTCTGGACAACCTTTTTGTTTTAAATTTACTGCAATATGGCTCTCAACACTCTCATTAGCTAAATTCTCATCACTTTCAATAGCTATATTTTCACTATTAATTATTTTTTGTTGAGAGCAACCACCTACTAGCAATGAGGAAAAACTATCTAATTCTTTTCTAAAAGGCTTTAAAGATGTATGAATTGGTCTCCCATTAAACATCAATCGATGGATAATGTCATCCAATTGATTTAATGCAATTGATGAGTTAGATGGGATGTATGTATTTTCACTCACATTACTAAGCTAATTATTCTACTTGTCTCTACCATTTGGTATTATATGTAGTATCGTAGATGGATCTTTATCTTTTAGTAATGGAGAGTGCCCGTTATCTTCAATGCGAGCAACATATCCAGTTACCTTATTAGCCATCAAATCTTTAGTTTTCTTCTTGTTGGATGATGGTGATACCTGCATTGGGTCTTCTTGCCCTTTCATTGCATCCTCTTGCCCTTTAAATCCTTCGATATCAGAACAAGCTATTTTAGTTTGTTTTATAGAATGACATATACTGCATGCATTCTATGGATTTTCCACAACAATTTCCTAAACCCATTTACCAAACTTAGAGTTTATATGTATTTGAATTGGAAAGATTTTTGTGGCATCCAATAATACACAAACCCTAACAGGTTTTGAGGGATTTTTGAAGAACTCCATATCATGTTTAAGGAAAATCCCTACATGATTTGCCATGATTTCTATTAGTTTGAGTTCTCTATATTCCAAGGATAAAGAATGCAACTGGATCCAAGATGGAACAAATTTCACCTCAAACTATTATGCTTTAAAATTTGGTATCCATGTTTGCATTTACAGACCAGAACCTTAAAAAACCCACAACTTTACTTTGAAGATAGCATCTCTATGAATCTTTGTATCAAGAAGCACAAAAAATATTCCCTTTTCTTGATCTAGATAAAAAAAATCGAAGCCCCTTCCCATTCTTCAAATAATAGATTTTTCAATAACTTTATATCTAAGGTGAGGTTCCAAAACTTACAAATTAGGGCTCGTTGTCGAACGTCTTGGATTTGAGCTTGCAAAAGATCCTTAGAGAATGTAATATTGACAATGCCCTTTTGTTGTGACCCATAGTTATTAGCTTGTGAGCTTTGTTATGAGGATTTCTACATAGTTATTTCATATTGTTTTGACTCTTTATGCCTCCATTGCAATGCAGGTTTTTTAATACCATGTGCTCTATTCTTATTCACTTTCTTCTTGTTGTGCTTCTTTTTCCCCTTTCTTTGATGTGTAATATTTGAGACCCCTGCTTGGTCAGCTTCCTTTTCGACCTTTCATTTAGGTTCATCAATCCATTGATGAACATCTTGTATCTTTTCCTTTGGTTCGACATAAGCAACTTTCTCATTTTGAATATTCTGATTTTTCCGCTTCTCTAAGTCCCTTTTATTTTGATACTCATTCTTCTCATGACCATTGTTCTTTGCATGCAAACCACTTTCCTTATCAACAAACCTTTGGTTTTTGGGGGGATCTTTATTGCTCTACAAATGTGTCTACTGACCTTTTGAGTTGAAGGAAATCCCTCTATGTGTGGGCTCATTCCATGCAAAAGTTCTGCTTTGAAAAGAGCCATCTGAACTTGTTGAAACCTTAAACAATAGCTCCTTTGTATTTTTGTTTGATCTAAAATCCGCTTCACTTTCTCTATAGAGTCGATTCAAAAACCCTAGATTAGCTTCATATTGCCTTCATTGTAGATTTACCCTTTGCGAATAATGAGATCTGTCATCTTCACATATATCTAGAACTTCCTATTTACTTATAGCCAAACGTTTGTGAGAGCGAAACAATACCCAGTTTGGCTTTGTAAATTTGTGTCGGATCGCATTAGTCCCATGCCTTGCACGATACTAGATTGTATTGCTAATGGGTCCATGAGCATGACGAATCTATTTGTTGTGGTCACGTGGGTGACAAGGACGAGGAATCTTGGGTCCACAAGCATGAGGAATTTGCCTGCTGTAGTCATGAGGGTCTTGAATCTTGTCTTTTTTTGAAAAATAGTCGTTATTCTACCATGTTCGCTTTGATAAGTAGTCGTTATTCCTCCATGTTCACCACTCTTCCATGTTAGTGTTTTTGTGCATATTAGAAAGTTGCATTATTAGAAGGTTTTTATTTTATAATTCAAAATTTGATTTTTTGTATTAATTATCCTTATCGAGTAAAAGTTTTATGCCAATGACATTGAAAAAATCACTTTTTCAATATGTTTCATTATAAATTTTGTATCTATACTTTAACAAAGATGAATATTTTTTAAAAGAAAAAGAAATTCAACTCTAATCTATTAAAAAATGAATTATTAGTAACTAGTTAAAAACAACCCCTTGCCTATAGTTCTCTTGGCATAAACTAAAAAATAAAAGAAATATTTTATAAAATTGAAGACATTAAATAAAAAGTACAAGTAAATACTTAAAGTAAACGTGAACATTTTATGAATAAATGACATTTACATGGGACACAAGGCCATAAATCATTTTGTTCTTTCTTTTTCTTTTTAGCAGATTTATATAAATTGGTTTTGGATGTAGTTATAGTATGATGGGAGATCGGTTGAATAATGGTCATGGCCTCCCTAATAAATATTTAAAATTTATATTTACGTTGATACCTAATTTCAATGGTAATCATTAAAAGTTGTAAAAAATTTGCTACCAAGTGTTGCCCTATTAAAAAGTATATATTATTTGCAATAAAATTTATAGATTTGTTATATTGGAGATAAATATATAATATATTTTATAGTTACTTTTAGAGAGTTTGAGATTCATGTACATTATCTTGTACGATATTTTCAATAAGAATTTTGTAAATACTTTAGGCATTTCTTACAACTATTGTTGATATCAGTATTTTTCATATTCTTGTCAAATTAGTTGTAGGATTTTTTTTAATAAAGAGCAAAAGTTCCATGTTGATTGGGAGTATAATACGAATTCCTCAATTACTGTGTACATTATTTATTGACCATCATGAGTGTTTCAAAAAAAAAGTGAATAAAATTTAGCAAAAATAGTAAAAACCAAAAATTGATTAAATCCAATGATTCAAGATGTTGCAATCATCTTGCACATCTCTCCATAAATATGGATCATTGATCATGGAAGTTAGCCAATTAGGTTCATATAAAGAATTCCTTCAATAAAAATATAATTGGAGGTGGCTTTCCATTGACTTCATTCTATTGTCTTCCTCATTTTTAGTCTCCCTTTGAAATGTCTAAAATCTTGTCTCTTTTGTTTAAATTTGTTGCTTGTAAGTCTTTTGAGGTTCCAATCACATTTACCATTTAAGAAACTAATAATGAAGTTTCTTAAGTTATACTTGGACCTTATAAGAAGATATTTATTTCATTTGTATGCAATGTTCAATAAGGCTATTTTGATAGCCAAGAAATATGTTATGTGTGAAACAAAGAAAAATAGGATGTTCACCAAATAGGGACAAAGGAAAATGGGGTTTGATGAACTAATTAGGGACCTATTTCTCTCTATTTCATTAGGAAATGAGGTCCACACAATGAAAGAACTATCAACCTTTAGGTGAGTCAAATCAAAGTATGAATCTACTGATTTCCTTTTTTTGCAAGGACAGGAGTCCTAATTAAACAACACTTTGGGGAGAAAGATTAAAAATAGCAAACTAATTCCAAAATGCAATCAACAACTTGGATTTAATAGATTAAGCTCAATACTAATGGAACCAGAAATTGAAATGTAGATCAAAGAGAGGTAAGATGATGTGTACCAGTCACCAAAAGTTTTCTGCTAAAGCTGACCTGTGACTCATTCGCCTAGGGGTAAATGAGTCCTGAGTTAGGGTTTGTCTACAACTTTTGAGAGCCTCTACTACATATATGAATCCTTCAATTTGTCCAAGTTTCAAGTTTGAAGAGCCAAAAAAAAATTTTGTAATCAAGTTTTTGTGAGATGAAAACTTTTATGACAACTTTTGTATCTTTGACAAGTTCTCCAATTTTTCTCCTCAAGAGATCTCCAAGATTTATTCCACCTAAATCTACAAACACAAATCAAAAGGGAAAAATGTTTTGTTTTTGGTGAATGGGGGATTGCCTTGGTGAAACCCCATTTTTGGTAATCAAACCTTGAAATGAAATGAAATAGCATGAAAGGAATCGTGAATGAACAACTCTATGTCACAACTCACCAAACCCTTGAATGCAGATCTGCAACTTGCATGAAATGGCTTCAATGGATGTGGATCTTGATCTTGAAACTTGATTTGAAACAATGCCTTGAATACTTGAATAGATCATGAAACCTACATCATCATATTAGCTCCAATAACATGCATAATGCAAGAAGACTTTGACATGACAATTGGATCTTGATTGCTGCAATAATTCTTCACTAAATCTTCTCTTGAATGCCTTGAATTTCTCTTTAAATTCTCTTGAAATCTCACTTTAGCTCTAGTAATTGAACACTTGAAAACTTAGATGAAACATAGTGAGATCACCTTATATTTATAGATATGTAACATTAATTTCTCAAAATTCAAATAACACAAGCCAACATAAGAATACGGATTTTTATATGTTAAAATACCGCAAAAAACATAATTTGAATTTAGGTCCTAGGTCACTCTCCTAGGACACACATTTCTCAATGAGAGGTGTTATGTTTAGGCATTAATGAATGTTGGGTTTCCTCTTCAGAAAATGCAATTAATTAGGCTTGGATTTGAATTAAAGGGGCCAATTAAGGCAAATTAAGCTCAATTAATTAAAGAAGCCCTAAATAAGTGTGAAAGTGTAAAGAGGTACACTTTACAACACTACAAATAAGGCACAATTAAGTCCATTTTAATTAATATGGCTCTAAAATTAATGTTAATATATAAAATACATATTTCAACACTAAATTAAGGCATAATTTAGTTCAATTTAAATTTTATTCCTAATTAGGTGTGAAAATGTAAAAGGGATGCATTTTTGTACACTACATTTAGCCCCCACTTTAGTTAGAGGATGACCCTGTGCCAAACTCGCACTAAAGTAGATATTAAAGACACATGTATGCAACAATGATAAAGATTCTCAATCATACAACATCAAAGACTAGAAGAAAAGGTGAGAACAAAGAGGGTGGATTAAGCCTCGATTGTCCAACGTAATGTAGAACACATCTTAGATGTTTGTCTAAGGATGTTCACAAGCAGAACTCGATGTCCACTATGCAAACAATGTGTGCGCTCACTCTGAGCTAATGGAACCTCATGTTGTCCACTGGGTGAGCCCCAATGCGTGGCGAATTAGAGAATCTTATTGGCTCCCATACCATATCAAAGCTATCCCTCTGATAAATTCAATAAGGCATGACAAGACTTTGAGCTTTGTAAGGCCTAACAAGCGGCGTTATGCTAAGCACCTATGAACAAGGGAAAGGCTCCACTGGCAAGCAAAGTGTGTTATGCTCGGTGGCCTTGAAGAGAGATTTGAGCTTCATAAGGTTAATTAGCTATATTATGCTAAACAATTATGAACAATAATGCAAGTAAAGGTTTCTTCAAAGGGATCTTGCTTAGTTCGTGTAAGGTCTCTTTTAAGGGAACATCGTGCCTAATGTCTCCAAGAGAGGACAAGTCAAGGATAAGAGAATTGAAACTCAAGGAATGCAACACATATAATCACCACTAAGAGGAAATTCATATGCTAAGAAATATCATGCTCTTAGAGGACATCAAACCAAATGACACCACCAAGAAAAAGATGCATCACAAGAAGAAAGAAAATCACACAATGAAACATGAGGATGTCAAAAATAATACCAATGTCCACTTTAAAGAAATTTATAGCATAGTTGATGGGAGCAATTTTCTTTAAAGTAGAAAATATTCAATGCTAAATAAAGAAGACATGAGAGCTTATTCAGGAAGCCTTACTCCAAGTCATATGTTCCCGAATGAAGCTACATCATGAAAAAGAGAGAGGAAGGAGGGGTTTCCCCCAAAATGAAAATAAAACACATAAGGGATCATCTATGAATTTGGGGTTAGTATATGTAAGAGAGGGGGACCAACCACTGCAAGGCCCCAAGTCATGAAATTCCAAGAGCGGTATGTCTGCCCTAACTTACCTCATCTTAAAGGAAGCTTAGGATAGGTAGGATGAGAATGATGAGGACTATATTTCCTTCAATCACTTTGCCAACCTAAGAGTTGAAAGGAGACTAGGCGAGTCGATCTTTAGAGTCAACTCTATGTCTCAGATTGCTCTCTATCTGAGGACAAAAGCACGGTTATGGGATGATAGCGCAGCGTGTTGGCATCTCACAGGTGCGTTGGCGTCTGTACAACCAGAAAACCAAAGAGACAAGGTTATACTCTAAAAAAGGGACTATCAACCTACTTTAAGAGTTTCTAGAATGATATAATAAGATCAAGAAGTATGAAATGTATAGACGAACGTGATAAAGGAAATAGATTACCACAAGGGTGACGAAGATGATCTCGCACAACAATCTTCTCGCCAGCTTTCTCCAAGATCTCTTCGCCTGCACACAGAAAAGCAGGAAAATGTTAGGGGTTGTTTAGGGGTCTGCCTCAGTCAGACCCCCATTTTGGTGTTTCCACCTCCATGGACAACCAAGTTTGCAATGATAGGAATAATATGATAAAAAAGAGAATACAAGCAAAGTGTACAAAAGACAGTACAAAATAGTACATGCTTACTCAACCAAAACGATAGAGAAGATAAGAGGAGATTACCACCTCCGTCAAAAGTGCTCAAGGATAGTGGAGGAGAAGATGAGAGGAAATCAAGCCTCTGCTGCAATGGTGTTTGTCCTACGCTCACACTATCAAAGTGATGGAGTGGTAGATTGCTGTTATGGAGTGTGAAGTGTTGCTACAAAGCTTGTGGATGAATGAATGGAATGGAGAGATTGCCAAAAGAGATCTTGAAAAACTTGAGAATGGATGACAGAGTGAAGAATATGAAGGAAGAAGATAAAAATGACCATATTCGGGTCGGTCAACCGAAGGGAGGCATTACACTTCGACTTCTAATAGGAAGTGTAACGTATCTACAAACTCCAGCCGTAGGAATATGCCAGGGACATAAGTGTGTCGCACGGACATCTGCATGCCACGCGGGCGTCTCCGATAGAAATGCCTCCACGGACACACAAAGTAGGCTCCAAGTTTGATGTGAACAATGGGCTTATGTGGAATTAAGTCTCTACCTTAAGTTTTCTAAAGTGTAAGGGGGTAAAGGGGAATTTGGGTTAGGGGTGAAAATTCACGCTTATACATTTTGCCCCAACCTTAGCAAGCATGAGTAGTAATGAGTACTTCGATAAAGTAGATTAGTAAGAAGTAACAACGTAAGAGATGTATACCTAAACCAATGAGGAAGCAGAGCATGGTCTAGCGAACTCGGAGTGCAGGAAAGGACTTCATAGTTCTGCGGAACTATAAAGTTGAAGAACGAAATCGCCTTACGGGCTCATGGTCTTGCAAGGGATGTATCCTTCAAGAAATCTCACATGAAGGAGACCGAGCAAAAGGGGACTCCGTAGAGTCAGAGAGGGTGACATGTTTACCCGCAGATAGAACACGTCAGGAAGCGGTTGCGCAGGCCAGTGAACGGACAGTCATGCAGACCATTGCTAAGTTGTAAGACTTTTAAAGGGCTCCCTCAAGAACCCTTCAAAAGGAAGGAGGGTCCAGTCAAGGGACAAACTGTTTGAAAAGCAAATTCTAGTTGGGTTGCCCCCAAGCTAGACATAAGGATGTAGAGTAGGTCTAGTCGGGCTGCCCCCGGACTAGATGCAAAGACGTGAAACCGGTCTAGCCGGGTTGCCCTCGAGCTAAATGCCATAAAACTTGTTGAAATTTTTTGAAGGGGTCCCTCGGGAACCCAATGTGAAAGGAAAGGGTCCACTCAAGGGACACACTATTCAAAATCTAATGTCTTCTTTCTCAAATTGATTCATCATCAAGGAATCCTTTCAAAAGATGTTCACTTCATCAAGGAATTCAAAAGGAAGGATGTGCCCCCATGTGAGGGGAAGATCAAGACTGTTCCCGCTTCAGAGGAAGGTTCCTAAATCCTTTCTTTATGAACCCATGATGAAGGAAACATGTTTTGTTAGGGTTTCAAGTCATGAATACAATTTTAAAGATGAAATGTGTGAAGGGTCTTGAGAAAGGATTCATTTTGCAACGAATGCGCTTTCAAAAGACCAAGTAGTGTAGAAGTGGTGTTGTCACACATGAAAGGGACAACAAAAGAGAGAAAGATCAAGAGGAAGCAAAGGAAAAGAGAACAAAAACAAATGGCACAAGGGGATCTAGTTTCGTGAGGTCAGATTTTCCTTTATTTATAAATAGTAGGTAACCGTAATGCGAGGTGAAAGATCATAATTCCCCAACCAGATCAAGAAGAATGCACAAAAGATAAAGTAAAAATAAAAAATTGGCTCAACATAGAAGGAAGCCTAAATCCTCCTGACGCTTTGCATCATCCCCAATTTACCGAAATTCAATCAAAAACATGGAAGAATAATGATACATATAGAGGAAGGTTTACAACACAAACACCACGCTTGTATCCAAGCACCAATAGGGGTGTCGAGGGTCATCTAGGAACATATAGCATGATCATGGGGGAATCACATCACAACACACATGCATCTAATCTAAAGATCAAGAAGAGGGTCTCCCCCTAATACTGGTCAAACAAGAGGTCGTCAACTTCCAACTCTAGATCATCGTAGGGGGAAGGATGATGAGCCTGAAATAGTGTAATATTAAGGGGAGGAGCCTCCGATCCTCCCGCAACAAGGGCCAAGGTAGAGAGACCTGTGAGGTCTTCGTCGCTCAACTCATGTGGGTCTAAGGTCGACAACTTTGTGAATTTTTTTAACAAAGTTGAAACTTCATCCACTGAGTTAAACGTACACTTAACGAGAGTGCCATGTTTCACCTCGACAGACGAAGGATTTTGTGCCTGAGGTTCATCGCTAGGCTCATCGAGAGACTCGGGAGTGATGACAAACTGAGGGGAGGTCAGGACTATTTTCGTTACTAGGATAGAACAAGTCAGTGTGGGGCCACCTTATGGAGAAGATGGACTCCTCTTATGTCCTCCATTGTTGGAGGGACCACACTCTACCTTCTTCTTCATTGGAGGAGGTGAACTCCCCATAGATGAAGCAAGGATGGTTGAGGGAGAGGAGGAAAGAATCATAGTGAATACAACCAAAGTATTAACCATATCCATGGGCTTCGGGAAAGGCGAGACATTCATAACGGAATTCAACAAAGGTGGCTCCATAGAAGGAGCGATACACACCTGCACCTTCCCAAGCGCATGTGCACTCACAACAAAAGAGATTCAAAGCTAGCTAGGATAGATGTAGAAGGGGGGAGAGAGGAGGAAACAACAAGAGGTGTTGTCATCTCCTCTTCCTTCTTCTGTAGGAAGGATTGCTTAGCTAGGAGAGCCTTTCACCGATACTTACACTCATGCGCAAGGTAGTTTCTATGACTCTTTGAACTAGAAGCTAGAGCTTGTGAAGGGACAGAAGGTTCCTACTCAACCATGGGAATGTCTTCCATGACTGTTTCCAATGGAAGGACAAATTCCTGAATGGAAGTAGGAGGAGTAGGTTCAGAAATGGTTGGAGAAATTGATTCTAGCGCCTCAGTAGCTGGCCTCTTCCCATTCACTATTTTAGGTATAAAAATAATAGGAGGCCCTAGAGGTCGAGATAGAGATGACTCTTCACTGGGGGCTTTTTTTCTTCCTTATTGAACGGGCCTAGGATGGCCTAGGATCCTTGGGTAAGACAAGAAGCTCAAACGCAGGATGCTTGGCCTTTCGCAAAGTGGGCACCATGGGATTCTCTCGCAAGCGTGAGACAAAAGCAGATGGTACCACAACAGAGTGAGAGGAAGCATCAAGCTGAACAGTGGAAGAGGAAGAAGGAGGATCTCAGGACCGCTTCTCTTCTATGCGCCTTGGCAGTATCACTGTCAACTTTCAGGCAAGTCCTATGTGAGACAACATAAGGCGAAGGAGGATATCTCACTTTTGGCCTAGCGTGCCCTTTCTTATAGTTTTGATATGTGATATATAGGAGGTCCTTTCTAGGTGGGAGAGGACCAAGAGGGGCAAGCCAAAAGTAATCTAAGGTATAGCTGCCACGTGCAACTAATGATCTATAACCGGTGTCATGGACAACATGTACTGAACCTCCATGAACAAATTTCAGACACTTGTGCACAATCGAGGGAACTACGTTCATAGCTACTAGTCAGGGGATGCCTAACTTCACTCTAAAGAGTTCAGACCTCAGGATGATGTCAAACTTAAGGCTCACAAACTTAGGTCCAATGAGGACCGATAGGACAATATTCCCTATAAGAGGTACAAAATGTTTGTTGTGTGTGCAGACGGTACTTTCAAGTGCATCATACCCATCATTATGCTGAAAGTTGATTAACATCATCTCCTCGGTTATGATGTTCACTTGAGATGTCGGATCAACGAGAACACCTGCTACAATATTCCCATTTATTCTCACAATAATGTAAAGAGGAGATGGTTCCCTATTAAAGCCCATCAACAAGTCATATGAAGTGAAGGTTATGCTAGTACCACTACTCACAGTCTGCACAGAGGGAACAGGTTGATTCAAGAAAGAGGCCATCACACACACTAACAATACTTCTACATAACCTCCTAAGGTTTATGGGATAAGCCAGTGACCCAATTAAGGTTTCATTACACAACATCGTTGGAACCTTCTAGCTACGCCTACTAGGGGTCACAGGTTGGGTTATAAGGTGAAAGCCTCACAACACTCACACCTACAACACTCCTAGGGAATGAGGAAAGTGACTTCCAATATCACAAAACGAAACCAAAATGGTTCATGTTGGGTTCACCAAAAATGTGAGAGAGGGGGACCAATCACTATAAGGCCCCAAGTCACGAAAGGCCAAGAGTGGTATGTCTGCCCTAACTTACCTCATCTTAAAGGAAGGTTAGGATAGGCAGGATGAGAATGATGAGGACTATATGTCCTTCGATCACTCTACCAACTCGAGAGTTGAAAGGAGACTAGGCGAGTCGATCTTTAGAGTCAACTTTGTGTCTCAAATAGCTCTTTGTTCGAGGACAAAAGTGCGGTTCTGGGATGACATCACGACGCGTTGGCATCTCACAGGTGCATTGGCATCCATACGACCAAAAAACCAGAGAGACAAGGTTATAATCTAAAAAAGGGACTATTAGCCTAGTTGAAGAGTTTCTAGAATGACAAAATAAGATCAAGAAGTATGAAATGTATAGATGAACATGATAAAGGAAATAGATTACCACAAGGGTGACAAAGATGATCTAACACAACAATCTTCTCGCTAGCTTGCTCCAAGATCTCTCCACTTGCACATAGAAAAGCGAGAAAATGTGGGGGGCTGTTTAAGGGTTTGCCTCAGTCAGACCCCCATTTTGGTGTTTCCACCTCCACAAATAACTAAGTTTGCAATGATAGGAATAATATGATAAAGAAGAGAATACAAGCAAATTGTACAAAAGACACTACAAAATAGTATGTGCTTACTCAACCAAAATGATAGAGAAGATAAGAGGAGCTTACCACCTCTATCAAAAGCGCTCAAGGATAATGGAGGAGAAGATGAGAGGAACTCAAGCCTCTACTGTAATGGTGTTTGTCCTACGCTCACACTATCAGAGTGATGGAGTGGTAGATTGTTGCTATGGATTGTGAAGTGTTGCTACAAAGATTGTGGATGAATGAATGAAATGGAGAGAGTGCCAAAAGCGATCTTACAAAACTTGAGAATGGATGAGAGAGTGAAGAATATGAAGGAATAAGATGAAAACAACCATATCTGGGTCGGCTAGCCGAAGGGAGGCATTACACTTCGACTTCCAATAGGAAGTGTAACGTCTTTGCAGAATCCAACCACAAAAATTTCCAAGGACATAAGCGCACCGCGCAAACGTCTACGCATCGCGTCGACATCTACACATCGTGCAGGGATCCCCAAAAAAAATGCCTCCACCAACACACAAAGTAGGCGCCAAGTGTGATGTGAACAGTGGACTTATGTGGAATTAAGCCTCCACCTTAGGTTTTCTAAAGTGTAAGGGGGTAAAGGGGAATTTGCGTTAGGGGTGCAAATTCATGCTTATACAGTATATCTTTGCTACAATGTTGTTATAGAGCTTAGAAACATCATCATTCCCCAAATACTCGTAGAATAGGAAGAATGACACATAGAGAGTGAAAACAAAGAAAAATCTTTTGGGTCAACATGGAAGAGACCTATATGTCTTGAAGCCTTGTGTCATCCCCAAAAGGAAAACATAAGACAAATGCAAAGGTAAATGTTTATGACATATGGAAGAATGTAGATACAAATAGAGGAATGCACATGAATAGAGATACATCAAACATAACAATACGAGGGATCACATTACACACTTATAATCACATAAAGAACATGTAAAATAAAACAAAGAAAAATAATAGTAAGTCACATGTGAGTCAACCTATAGCAGGTCGTTCACATCCCAATCTTGATCAATATATATGAAAGGTGGACAACTAGCCAAAGGGACAACATCAAGTGTCAAACTAGGACAAGGCTATCTAACCTCTTGAAATCACTAAGTGCAGGACAAGGATGAGCCGAGATGATTGATGAGAATGAGCCCCTTACAATAAATAAAATGGTTTTCAATGAATGTAAACCATGTAATAGTGAGCATGCTATTATCCTACAACTATTACATGGCAAGGAGCAAAGCACATGCTTTAAGGGACTATCTCTATCATATCAAATTTGTCAAGGATCCTCCCTAAAGCACGACACTCATCAGTAAGGTGCCCAACGGTTCTATGATATGAAAAATAATTCACTTTCTTAGGCTTGTTACCCTTACTAGGAGGTGGAAATGTAATCCATCCTATATGAATAAGGTGTTCCAACTTTCATTCAATTTGTGTTTTAGTACATAGGAATGGCAACTTTTTGAGTTTGTAAGGTTTTGATTTCTTGCTTGTTTGAGGATCTTGTTGAGGTTGATTCAAAGGAGAAGGACCTAAAGTGATCCTATCATCCTTGTGAGACATTACTTCATCATTATGTGGGAGGACATTTGTATCCTTAGAAGGTGTGAAGGGATAATGATTTTGGTGCCTAATCCTTTAGTGTCTTCATTTGGGATTTGACCTAGAAGCTTGTGAATTTCATGCTCATTAGTTATGTCACATCCATGTTCAGTTAAGATTTTAAATCCTTGGCCATAGGTCTCTTCTAGGTTGATGGTTGTGTTAGTCACTTTGTTAACATAAGATGGATGGGTATGCGCTTGATTAAAGGAGCTAGGTTCACCCATTGTTGGAAGTTTAGGCTTAGTTTGTAACTCAATTTTAGGATTTAAAAGCCCAAACATCTCAAGTGGTGGGATGGTAGGGGTTGTCGGTTGTTGTATGGATGGGTAAAAGGATGAATTGTTCTCAAGATTGTTAAGGTAATCGTTTATGAAATTATTCATACTATCATCATCTTCTCCAATGATGTCAACTTCACGAGGACATTCATTAGAAGTTGGTTGAGCATGATTAGATTCAATTGCATTAGGATCATTTCCAAAAATACAACTTTAAACATCAACTAAAGATGTTAAAGACTTCCATAGATTACCAATGCACATGTCCATTGTTTGAAATGCAAGGGGATTTTCAGATTTTTTCAGATTTATAATAGGGTAATTTTCTGATTGCACTATGTAAAATCTAAAAATTATGTCTTGTAAATGCAATTTTGAATTCACACAATGCACTAAATTTATCAAATGAAGCTAAATATGATCAATTCCACTTAACAATTTTTTTGCAAACTAAAATTAGTAAAGTAGAATGCAAAAACTAATGTTTTAATGCCCAAAAATTCAGGAAATGACCTTGATCAGGGACTCATTTTCCAAGGGGTGAATGGTTCCTAGGTTAGGGTTTTTAAAAATGTTTTGCAAATTTTTGAGTTGATTCTAGTGGTTTTCAGATTATGATATAAAACAGTGAGTTGCAGTTTGAATTTTCTGTGAAATTAAGGTTGAATGCAAATGAAAAATATGACAAAATAACAAACTAGGACACCTAATTTAATGTGCAATTTTGATTAAATTTTTAAATGAAACTTAATGATGATGATATGCTATGTAAATGTTTTGCAAAATGACTGATTTTTTTATATTTTGTAGATTTTAAGAGATGTAAAAAATGTAATCCTAAAGCCCTAAATGAAATACAAACTAATACAAGTTAAGCAACCTCGAATGAGATTCAATTTGCAATGAAATGCAAATGAATGCAAAATCTAGATCTAGGGTGAAAATGGACTCCAAAATCAGAAAATTGCAACGATCAAAAGTCAAGTTTACCAAAATGAAACAAAGAAAAATAGGTGTTCACTAAATAGGGACAAAGGAAAATGGGGTTTGATGAACTAATTAGGGACCTATTTCTCTCTATTTCATTAGGAAATGAGATCCACACAATGAAAGAACTATCAACCTTTAGGTGAGTCAAGTCAAAGTGTGAATCTACTGATTTCCTTTTTTTGCTAGGACAAGGGTCCTGATTAAACAACAATTCGGGGAGAAAGATTAAAAATAGCAAACTAATTCCAAAATTTAATCTATAACTTGGATGTAATATATTAATATCAATATTGATGCAACCAAAAATTGAAATGCAAATCAGAGAGAGGTGAAATGATGTGTACTAGTCACCAAAAGTGCTCTGTTGAAGTTGACCTGGGACTCATTCGCCCAAGGGTGAATGGGTCCTGAGTTAGGGTTTGTCTGCAACTTTTGGGAGCCTCTGCTACAGATTTGAATTCGTCAATTTGTCTAGGTTTTAGGTTCAGAGATTCAAAAATAAATTATGTAATCAAGTTTTCATGAGATGATAACTTTTATGACAACTTTTGCAACTTTGACAAGTTCTCCAATTTTGCTCTTCAAGAGATCTCCGAGATTTCTTCCACCTAAACATGCAAACACAAATCAAAAGGGAAAAATGTTTTGTTTTTGGTGAATGGGGGTTTGCCTTGGTCGAACCCCGTTTTGGTAAACAAACCTTGAAATGAAATGAAATAGCATGAAAAGAATGATGAATGAACAACTCTATGTCATAACTCACCAAACCCTTGAATGAACCTTGCAATGTATATCCGCAACTTGCATGAAATGGATTCAATTGATGTGGATCTTGATCTTGAAACTTGATTTGAAACAATGCCATGAATGTTTGAATGGATCATGAAACCCACATCATCATATTATCTCCAATAAGATGCATGATGCAAGAAGACTTTGACATGATAATTGGATCTTGATTGTTGTAATAATTCTTCACTAAATTTTCTCTTGAATGCCTTGAATTATACTTGAAATGCTCTTGAAATCTTAGTTTAGCTCTAGTAATTGAACACTTGAAAACTTAGATGAAACATAGTGAAATTACCTAATATTTATAGATATGTAACATTAATTCCCAAAATTCAAATAACACAAGACATGTGAATATGAATTTATATATGTTAAAATACCCCCAAAAACATAATTTGAATTTAGGTCCTAGGTCTAAGTGAGGACCCATTCGCCCATAGGTGAATGGGTCCTAGGTCACTCACCTAGGACACACATTACTCAGTGGAAGCGTTATGTTTAGGCATTAATGAATGTTGAGTTTCTTCTTTGGAAAATGCAATTAATTAGGCTTGGATTTGAATTAAAGGGGCCAATTAAGGCAAATTAAGCTCAATTATTTAAAAGGCCCCTAAATAAGTGTGAAAGTGTAAAGAGGTACACTTTAAAACACTAAAAATAAGGCACAATTAAGTCCATTTTAATTAATAGGGCCCTAAACTTAATGTGAATATGTAAAATACATATTACAACACTAAATTAAGGCATAATTTAGTTCATTTTAGTATTAATTCCTAATTAGGTGTGAAAATGTAAAAGGGATACATTTTTCTACACCAAAATATGATTGTATAAGGAAAACCATAGTATAAGAATACTGCCTTTAAATTAGAAAGAGTATGACTTTGGAAAGATATATGATACACTTGATCTTGTATACATCATTTTCATGGTAAGAAATGGTAGAATCATGTTTGTAAGGCATTTTTATGAGGTTGCTTAAGTATGTTTTATGAGATCAGTAATGAATGTATATATCATTTTGAAGTAAGGTGGGTTGGTTCTTAGTCACCATGAACATGATTATCAAATAGAGTAAGCAAATATTCATAATGGTGACCAACTATTAAGTTGTTTCCATCATTTAACTTAGATTTCATCATTTTGTAAAAAGATAATTGGGTTCATAAAGATACGAATTACAATTTTCTTAGGGAAAATTCATAATAGTTATTGAATGAGATTGTTTTGTAGTATATAATTAATGAATGTTGGTGATCATTTATTTATTGTGTTGGTTACAAATATACATTAGATCATTATATTCCAAGATTAGTTGAGGCAATGTCATCGAACAAATTATAGCTTTTATTCAATGTTGAGAAGGTTAAAAGAGTTTACCATATTCATTAGACTATAATATCACAAGAAGTTGTAGGGTTTACTCCTCGGTATAAGCAAGGTTTGGATAGTAATAAACCTTACAAGCCTAGAAGTAATAATACTATCATTGTGGTATAATTTACACATGTATAATTTACTATGCATTAAAATATATATTATGGATATACACTACATTTGTAAGTCCTATTATTGAGGGTTGTATCACCTATGCCACCCTTTAAGAAATGTACTTTATATTCACTTGCTAAAATCTTCGATTCTTCTAAGAAAAAGCTCACATTTAGATATGGTTTTCTTTAATCTTTATCATCTTATTTAGTTATAAGTAGATGGCATTTCTCTATCTTTGAATAATGTGTTATCTCGCATCAACCCATTTAGGCTATCCATAAAATTTAATACAATTTTAGTACAAGTCCATAATAAAGAGACTTAATCTAAATGAGTTAGTTCATCTTGGATTCATATAATAGTCAAAATTAGAATCCAACTCCAAATATAAGGCAAGTTATATCAATTTTTATAAATTTCAATCACAATAAGAAGGATTCCATTATATTTTTACTATTCTTGAAACTAAAATAGCACAAGTTATTAAAATGGTCATTATATTTACTTACTTTTGACAATCATAACTTTATGTTGTTGTAAATTTTAATAGCTTTGTGCTATTTAAGCAATTTCCAATGTCTATCATTTTGAATTGTTTATCTAAAATTGGCTATTGTAACTTAATTGTTTGTGTTTTCTAATGTTATGTTTTGATTTAGAGACAATAACCTATCATTTTATATTTTACACCTTGGTTCTAGGATATGGCTTGAAGGATAAGGACCATTTGCAATAATTAGTTTTCCTATGTCTATTTGAATCTTATCAAGTTTGTATTTGGTTTACACCATTCAAATTATTAAAAATGCATTATAATCGTATATTCCAATAGAGTAGAGATTGAAAGTGTCAATTATATATGGTTGAGTGTTTATGATAGATGTGTTACTATTGGAATATCTAAAAAGTGTATAATGATTCTCTATTTTTTCTTAGGTCTCACTTTGATTTATTTAAATATTGCATTTGAAGATGAATTGATATAAAACTTGTAGTTTGATGATGCAAGAGCACTACCTCCCTTGCTTCCAATGCTTATACAAAGATACAGTTTATAAGAACTTTCAAAAAACTAAAGTACACTGAAACAATATATATTCAAATCAAATTTCAACACATTTGCAAAACAAAATTATTCTTCTTAGCATCCAGTGGCTTCACATGCCATTCCAATATTCATTCTTATCTTCACAAATCTGTAAACTTCCCTGTCCCAGTTGAGTATCAGATTTTGGTCGAAATTTTGTTCTCTGCCTCTTCTCAAGATCAATTCCACCTTCACCAATGCATTTATTTTCACCGTTGTGCATTAACCTTCACTGCTACACATCCTCTTTTCATTGGCTGCAACTCAAAAACCAACTCAATGCCTTATGGTCTTACTAGACCGTCCTTCTTCACTTACCTGCATGCTTTTTACTACACCTTCCTTCCTAACTTTCTAAGCTTCACCTCTCTAAACCTGCTCATCATTCCCTACTCACTTGGTGCGCCTCTTTCCATAGGCTTGGCTTATTTTTTGTGTTGTGCCCCTTCTTACTCTCTCTCTCTAAACTTTTTGTCCCTTCCCTTAATTTTTTCTTTTAATCTAAATTTTAAGGAAATTCAATTAAGTTATGTTGCCTCACATTCTTGTCCAAAGATATGTTTCCCCATAGCATGGAATATTCCTCTTTTTGTCACCTAGAGTTTAGATTACTGCCCTTGTTTCCTCCTATCATGAACTTTGAACTTCTATAAGCTTTGATTTAAAACAAAAAGGATGCCTTCTCCTCTCTAGTCGATCCTCCTTTCAAGCCTATCGGCCTCTCTACCTAATTCAAAACTTTATTTAATTGTTGAATGTTCAAATTATGCATTTTAACTATCAAATCAATGGTCCTTTAATCTTGTGTCAATAATCATTGTCATTTATGAGATAGTGTTCCCTTGTGGATCTATGCCAATTTGCATACACATCAACCAAAGTAATTGCATCTACATTTAATTGGATTGAATGATTCATGTACCTAGCCTTTGCTAACATATTTTACATACATGTCAAACAAGGTAGTTGCAAATACAACCAATTACATTTGCTTAACATTCATGAGACAACATTTCTACCATATCTCGTGAAGGCATCAAATTTAAGAGGTTTAGACACTAAATAATAACAAGAGAAAACCAAACCAAATAAAACCAAAATTGAAAACAAACCAAACAATATTTTTGGTTGGTGTTGATTTCCTATTCACTCGTGTGCTCATGCACCATACACACCAAGTAGAAATTTTGTGAGCATAGGCTCACAAAATGGAGTATTAAAACTACTCTTTCAAGTTGCAAGCAACTTGTAGCATACTCCCATGCTGAAATGGTACCCTACAAATTTTTATTTCTTCTTCTTTTCCAACACTTGGCTGGAACACGTGCCATATTCCTCTGCCAAATTTTCCCTTCTATGTCATCTCATTGTGCAAAATTTCTTCCACCATGAGCTAAATTCTCTTACCAATTATACCTTCCTCACATTCCTCCTCTTGTGGGATTCAACCCACCACGAACTGTCCACCTCCACCTAATGCTTTCTTCCTTATTTTTGTATGTGAGATCTTTCCCACCATAATTCGACCACCTCCAACAAACTCCACTTTCATCTTCCACCTTTGTGGGAATTAACCCACTACAATCCACCCTCCTCCTTCAAGAACATATTGACCAATTTTTATTCACTACAATCATGCCTATAGTGACAACAAAACCATGGAAATTAAATATTTCCATTACTACATTTTTTGCACCTATATTTTCCTCTTCAATCTTTCTCCTTGCCATACCAACATGATGGCTTTCTTTGAGTTGCATGTCAACTCTCAACACCTTTGTACTTTCTACTTCCTCAAACTCAAATGAATGAAAATTAACACATTCTTCATAATTACAACAATCAAACTTTACCTTTTCTGCAACTTGTTTCTCTTTTGCAAGAATTATAACTTCATTTTGCTCCTCATACACTACTACAACTTTTAGGTTGCTCTTTTTTTTTTTTCATGCCTCCAATAAGGCATGCTCCTTCCACTTCACTCTTCTTTTCCTCATCCTTTTGCACAAGGATTTCTTCAAGCCTCCCTGTTGCTATGCTTTCTCCATCACCATCCACCTTCATCAACATGTCCTCCAAGAGAAATTATTTTTGTTCTTTCTACTTCTTCAATCACAACTGTAGCTTCTTTCTTATAACCTGCAAAAAAATCATAAAAAGAATTATGAAAATCACATTTGCCTAATGGTCCTTCTTGTGCCACCAATATCTTCTTCTCCATTAACCTTTCAGCTTCACCATCCAAATAACTTTGGATTCTTCTCATCTCTTCTCCAACAACATTTCATCTTTGTTCTCCTCAACCTCATCATCAAACTTGTGACCATTCGTGTTCACTATTTCAGCTTGCAAACACCCTTCTTTCACTTCATACAACTCACTCCACTCACATACCATCGCTACAACCTATGACTTAGCATCTTCTCCACTTGTGTGGGCTACCCCCATATTTTCTTCCTTCCATGACCCTTCTATCAAAGGGTTATAGCAACTCCTCTCATCCTTTACAACCTCGGTTGAAATATCTTCTCTTTCCTCTTGATCCTTTTGCACAAGGATCTCCTCATCTTTTTCTTCAATCTTCATATCTATTGCAATCTTTTTTTCTTCTCTTCATCCTTCAAAGGATTTTCAACCACTTCTTTCTCACTTATTACAAATTTGATGTTTCTTTCTTCTTTTATACACTCATTGGAACATACTGCTACAATTTCTTTTACCACTTTCTCTAGTTTATCTTGCAACGAATTCAGCACATATTCTTTCCCATCCTTGATTATGCTATAAGTGTAATCACTACCATTATGTATAGCTTCTCTATCCCAAAACCAATGTTGACCCAGCAAAATGTGACAAACATCCATGGGTACTATATCACATACAATTTCATCCTTATATCTTCGAATGTGAAAATTCACAATGATTTGTTCACTAACCCGAATTCGATGACCTCCTTGCAACCAAGAGATGTACTATGGCTTGGGGTGCTTCATCCTCTTTAAGTTCATCTTCTCAACCATTACCAATGCAAGCAAACTATCTCTACTATCATTGTCCACCATCACTTTGCACTGAATTGGAACAAGAGAAAACCAAACCAAATAAAACCAAAACTAAAAAAACAAACCAAACAATATTTTTGGTTGGTAATGATCGCCTATTTGCCTGTGTGCTCCTGCACCATTTGCACACATTTTCTCCATTTTTAATTAGAAAGATAAAAAATATTCAATGGGATTTTTCTCACAAGAAAAAAAAAGGGTATATTAATGTTTGGGCTCTCCTTCACATTCATCTTAGCATGATATTTGTATTATCCAAGTTTGGTAGTGTATTCAAACCAAAAATTGTGCATTCTTGCAAATATAAGCTACACCTCACCTAGATTTATGTTATTTACACTAAAGTTCACCTTTATTAAATTCATTGCATTTGAATTAACAAGAGGTCCATATACATCAAATGACCAAATCACAAGAAAAAATAATGGGGGAGAAACCAATAGGCTTTTAGATGGGCTATTTTTCACCAAGTGCATACATCCAATTGAAAATAAATGAACTCCATTCATGTATTGATAAATCCTCTAATCCTTATTGAGTTTAATGCACCTATTTATAATGGGTGACTATCACCCTAATAAACTATTCGAGGAGAAAGCCTAAAAAGGATAGCTCACTCATTGCTTAATTTTTTTATGATAATCAATATATGTTTAGTAGCATGATTACTTGTTTCCTTAAAAGAAACATGAAAAATTATTCATATTTATGTTTATGAAAATCTCATGTGATCTCCTTGCTAACAATCATCGGATTATCTACAATCAAATTGACTATATTCAGGTTTTTGAGGAATACTATATCTTCATTGGAAAATAGTAAATGTATATAAACAATATTGTATTTTATTTGTACCAAGAATCAAATTTAATTGATTACTATGTTACTAACTATGCTAGTGATTCTATTTATAAGAAATTTACCATATATTATGTCTTTAAAATAAATAGTGTAGGTGTTATTACATGGATGGAGCAATACTTTTAAAAAGATCTCCTACAGTTTTTTAATCAAAAGGATAAAATACCAAAACAAATTTTAAAGAATCAATGCAAATTTAAAGATTTATGTAAGATTTTCAACTAGATACTTGTAAAAGTACCAACTTACTATATGATAACTGGAGTTATTTTACTCTTACCAAAGACTCTGGTTTCCAAAAAAAGAAAGAAAGAGAAGAGCACATTGAATATCATGGGAACTTCACGGAAGGAAAAATATTTCATCATAAGAAATTCCAATCATTTCATCTAATTATCAAGTTGTATACTATGATCAAGAAGAAATACATTGGAATCTTAGCCATCACATGTAAGACCTTTGTGTGGTGATTGGCCTTAAGCTGATGCCACTTAGGGGGAGTGTACATTTCAATGACACTTCCTATGGCTAAATCATGGATGTAAGACCTAACAAGAATAACATAAGACCTCTATATATCATATTCTCCAAATTTACGTTTCAATGCTTCGCCTCAAGGAGATACTATTGAGGGGGAGTACACATGATAATGACACATCTTAATGGATATATCCTAGATGCAAGACCTAACAGGCATAATATAAGACCTCTAGGAATTATATATATGTCCTACAAGCATCTAGTAAATTTATTCTCTCTATAAATCTTCCAATCATAAAAGCATTGTAGTAAGTCCTACATGCACATTGTAGTAAGTCCTATAGGCACATTGTATTAAGTCCTACTGAAACATTGTAATGAACCTGGGATGAGGTTGATTTGAGGAGACTCAAGCTGCAATAAAAATATTTATAAGACCTCATACATAAAATATTTTCTTAAAACACTAAGATTATAAATTCTGACATTATGATTTTTCATGTCTAGTTTGGAATACATGCTCTTTATTTAACATATATTTGTGTCCCTATTTATCACTATTAAAGAAGACCTATGTTACTAGAGTACTTCATTTTTTATTTTATAGAAATTCACATGTGATGTACCTTATTAACATTAAGGGGGAGTATTATAACATAATGCTATTAGGGGTCATACCCTTATTAAATTTATATATTGTTCTAATATAAGGTTATAAAACCTTATGCTATAAAGCATATACAATTTAATAATCTAATAACTATTAGATTATTAATTCTTTATGAATGATTACTTTGAATAGGCATGCCTAAAACCCCTTAAGATATTTTATCAACCTTTCTCTTATATTTAAGGAGGTCCTCTCTCATTTGAGAGGGTGTGGATTTGGAGATTTATAGTGAATTATCACTATGCATGTGAGGTATTATTGGCCATGTGGAAGTACTTCTCTAAAAGTTTGACTAGAAACACCACACATCATCCATATATGTCAAGCCTCCCTTTGTTATTTGTCAACTTCCATAATGGCCAAACCATGCCATCATCAATGGATTTGCATGTTCGAGGTTAAATCTTGTCTCAAATGTTCACCAAGCCACCTGCCTTGAAAATCACTTGAATGATCATACATTTGCATGCTCATTCTAATTGACCTCCTCTATACTAGGCTTAACATAATCATCAACATAGGCTCTACATCCATCCTTGGAGCCTATAAAGCATATCGTTACAATGAAATATGTCATTACTTTTTTATAGATATCTGATAAATTCCACACCATTTGTTGTATATCCTTCATGTTAAAAACACTACTACCAATAAGCTCAAAGAAGGGGGTATTATTATTGTTACCTAATTTAGATTCCAACTCAATTAGGTAGAGTTGTGATTATTTTTCAAAGTAAAGATAAAAGGTACACATTGAGTTCTAGTATTTCCATTCATATGCACAAAGAATTATCAAATTGATTGCATTTTATTATGCAAATATACACAAGAGAAAGATTGCAAAAAGTGCTTGCATAAATTTTGTTTTCATTGATAATTACAAATGTATGGTGTCCCACACAAGCCATGGGATTAACTTTTTCAATGCAATACAAAAGTAAACTATACATTGAAGAAAAGGAACAATGTATAAAAAGAAAAGGCATCCATCATTGCCTAGATGGCGAGGATGAATGTTCATCTGTTGCATCTTCAACTCTTTTCATTGTTGATCCATAAATGCCTACATGAGTTGAGAAAATTTGGTGTTAGAGCTCGGGATACATTTTCTCATCATATAAAATTCAATTTCAACAAATGTATAGCTTATTCTCATAAAGCATTGAAATAGTTTACATATCACAAATGTCCAGAAAAGCAGAGGTATATCGTAAACATCCATCATATGATGAGTTTCACTATTTTTATCTAACATGTTTGTTCATTGTGCAGGTATAGGTGAAATTTTAATTGTTGGACTATTTTCTTTTGATATCATAGCATGTGGAGTGAAATGGGCTCCCACAAGGGTTGAGCCCGACATGCTGCCCTCTTGTGTTTTAAGAGGGGTAAGAATGTAAATTCATCATATTTGTCAAGAATGTAAATTCATCATATTTGTCATCAATTGAACAAGTACATATCACTCATGATAGTGAGCTAGTAGGTCACTATCATAAATGGCAAATATCTGCTAAATGGAATCACAATGGGTAAGGAACAGTTATGCAACATTTTATTTTTCACATCATTGAAAATACAGTAAGCTATGAATTACATTCTATTGAAAATACATTGAAGACATTAGGCCATAAAAACAAGTTGCAAGGACAGTCATCAAATGTGTGTGGAGAAAAGGTTGAGGTACATTGAACTTAAAATGTTAATGTTTGGGCCAGCAAGTTGGAGAATCATAGGAAATCCCTTTTCAGTTTCACAAGGCAATCTTTCACAAAGGTTTGACAAACAAAGTATTTGACAGTGAAGGATGAGATATATGCAAGAAGATTTTTAGAAGTTTTGAGGATACAACATAAAGAGGACAGTCACTATACAAGCAACAAAATTTGTTGTCAAGTTTGGAGTATTGTGATAAGCAAGTGAGATTTAAAGGATAATATACATAATCACATGGAGGGCACTACAAGCAAACTGGTAAGCTAAGTGGAGTAAGTTTAATCCCATTTTCTAGGGTATTCATATAACATAATGATACAGACTTTATGGAAGTTGTCAATTAATTTGATCTTTCTACAAACAGTAAATTCCTTGAGTGCATAGAAAAATGCATTTTCAAAGAATGAAGGGTCAAATGATTACTAATTTTTTGTTCATATTGAATATGAGGTTAGAGATGGTGACATTAGGTTGATCAGAATAGGTCTATGCATATTTTATGGGTCAATGGTAAAAGACAAGGGTAAGCATTTTAAGAAGCAAAAAAATGAGATACGGTTTCCTCTTAGCTTGGTCAGCAAAATGAAACAGACTGTTATGCAAATGAATAATGCAAAATTGCAAAAGGCACACATAGAAGAGGTAATGCAAACCCTTTTTTCCAAAATGGTTGATTATCCTGTCAGGTAGGGATAATAGACTACAAAGGTTTCTTGCATATAAGAAGTGGGTCTAGTGGATGTAAAGTCATATCATTGATACACCTTAAAGATGCACATGGCATACGTATTCAAAATAAGGTTGTATAGCCTTGTAAATAATTGAGGAGAGCAACCTAACAAATAGTAGCATGGAACAAAGATGTACCCAAAATGTTCATGGGCCGAGAACAAAAGGGACAAGATTTATAGAAGCTATGAATGAAGGAAAGTACACAAAAAAGGAGAGTACCTCATCTTTTTCTATACAATAAAAGCCAGAATACAAAATTTCATTTCAAGTTGAGTATATAAAAATGAGTTTACACAAAATGCATAAAGAACATACAGTAAATGAAAACTTTCATCATTTCTTTTGTACAAGACCAAGCATGAAGGGAAAAAGGTATGCATATGAAAGCTCCAGAAAAGAGCAGAGAATGTACAAAGTGAAAGCCACGGCTTGTGGCTTTTTGGTTAAAATCTTTAATTTTTTTCCATAAGAAAAGCATCAAGTATGAAATACACAAAAAATCTGAAAGCATATTTATTGTTTCAATAAAAATAGGGCTCGTAATGAGTATTTCATCTACAAATATTGAAGAAAAATTGTGCGGGTTCTACAATAAAAGCTCACCTGAGTTTATCCATGCTTTTGTTGCATAAAAAGCATTGGAGAAGCCTCTATATTCTCCATGAAACCTCCATGAAATTGTGGGAGAAGCTCGATGAAACCCTATGTTGGCAGATGAAACCTCCAGAAAGTTGCAAAGTAAAAAATGAGAATGCATTCAATAGGTTTGGCTACGTTTTTGTTCTTTAGGGTTTCTAGCCTAGCATATGCCGATGACTTAAGGCATTTTTGCCTTTTATTCAAAACATTCGCAATAAACTAATTCCTCATGTGATGTCCATTCCTAATGAACTAGGGTTGTCCCGTTGTTGATTTATGTAGTTTTGCTTTGGTTCTTAAAGTCTAGCTATATATATATATATATTTATTTATTTATTTTGCATCCACCGTGAATTGTAAAAAACATTTATCTAAGTGATGCAATTATAAATCACTTAGTTAAATGTTATTGTAATGCAAAATAAATATGTATTTGTGCTTTCAGTTTTAGCATAAAGGAGGTTATGGTTGAAATTTATGTTTATGCAAGCATATAGGAGAGGTTGAGAAGGTCGACCAACATTTGAAGGGAATATAGGGGATGGTTTTGACTGAATTTAAAGGCTTTGGAGAGCATGTAGGAGTAGTTTTGGATGCTTTTATGGTAGGTAAGGTTATTGTTTGACTTTTTCTCCACTTTGGAGTCATTTTGGAGGGAGTTTGGATGTTATTTTAGGGATTTTTTGTTACATATGACCAAGGAAGCTTCTAGTTCCTCTTTTGGTGAAATTGTTTGGGAGAGCTTATAGTAACTTCAACTTTCATTTTTGAAGTTAGTTCTGATTATGCTATTGGGTCTACTTTGTGTCTTTTTGAAGTCCTTGGGAGAAGAAGACTGTATATTTTGTAACTCTTTTTTTACATGTATACCAGTTTATACCTTGGAGATCAAGGAAGATAAGTATTTTACCTTCTCAATTTTTCTGTTCAATTGTGTGCATTTTTTGATTGATGCAACTACTTGTGAAATTATCTAATTCCTTGTGGTTATGTCTCACTGTAGCACCTTTTGCAGAATAATATGTATGTTGTAGGTTGTGTTGAAATGCAGATGTTTTCTAGTTGTGAAAAGTGTCTTTCCTTCTAGGGGTGTAAGCATTAAAACCTTCTTATGAAATATTTATGCAAGAAACATATATAATTGAGTTGTGTATATCAATTTTTGTCATTGATTGAAACCATGTGTGCGAGTTGTGTTACATGTTTCTTTGTTAGTGTTTTGGTGCATCACCTTAAGTTCCAGTTCCAGTTTATGTTATTCCTTTTACCCTTTCCTCTGCAAGTCATTAGAGTAGTTTAGGTGAGTACGTTAGGAGCCAACCTTCTCTGGAGGTCCATTCCAAGTTTAGTCAGCCCATAGGCCTAGGAATGTTCCAATGTTACACCAAAGTGCTAAGTTCTACAACTTATCAAGGGCACCATTTTGGAGATAACAATTATGTTAATACCTCTGATATATATGAAGGGCTTATCTTGATAATATGTAGGACCTACTATAAATAGTATGCACCCATAAAGAACTTTGACATAGGCAAAAGATTCTATGAAGCCCTAACTAAAAATAATACCATAGATCTCCATTGACCCATATTGTGTCAGACTTTACAAACTATCGTTACCAAGGAGATAATCACAAGATACTGTATCGAGCCAAAAAAATACATTCATTATGATTTTTGAGCCATCAAACCATTGGGCCTGTCCTTGTCGTCTATTCCCATAAGAGAGGAGTCTAGAGTCCTCCAATATCTTGATATAAGTCTTTAACACCTACACTTTATCTGACTATCAGGCTAAGCAATACTCGTTTACCAAGGGATAGGAATATTCAAAACTCCAACATATTGAAAACATAATACACTAAATGTAGTATTGAAATACCTCAACAAATAACACCACAAAAGAATCCCATCCATGAGTATATTAGGCCTTATAAGGTTTTAAAAATATTATTGAATTTTTCCTTAACATCTTATGTGTGATGATACAAATTCCAAGATTCCTAGAACCCAATAGGTCTTCCACAAAGTTCATTCTTCTCTCGCTTGACATTAGATCTCAACTATTAAGCATCCAACATTGGAGCTCCCATTCTGCATCAAACCCCCCAATCCCTTATACCAAGGGGCAAGGGGAAAGACATCCTCGATAATACAATAACATAACACTACCACACATCAGGCTAGGAGGTACACATATACCACCATAAATCCCAATACACCAAAACTACCACCACACCACAAAGCTTGAACTATATTAGATGCCAATAAACAAAATATCTGACCATAAAAAAACTTAAAACTAGTATAGAATTATAACTATATGGACCAAGCTACAAAGAAGATTAAATTAGGGAAAGGAGAGTAGAAAACTAAACCATTGATCCATGTATATGCAAAGAGTCCAACATCCAACTATAAAAACACATGGACTTATGAATACAAAGCCATAAAGACTTCATAGTAATACAAAAGGCACATACATATGCAAACATAATCTCATATCCACACATAAGACACAATTTAATCCTGGCGAGAGCCCTAATAGGGTCTAAGGGCTTTGAAAAATAAAATCCTTATTAAGGGACTAAATGGTTGTAACGTTGAGTTTGAGTTTGGTGAATATTTTGTTTATAGAAAATAAAGCTATATTCAATTTTATTCTAGTTCTTGTTAATTTTACAGGGTATTGTACTTGATATGTATTCTTATGGTTTTAATCCAATTATTATTCCTTGGATTCCATAATTTATTTAATATGCTTCATTTATTAATGATTGTAGGAGAAGGACATGGATAGATTTCCTCAGGAGTAATTATGAAGTCTTCAATCAATTTAAATAATTTAAGGCTCTTATAGAAAATCAAATTAGTGAAAAGATAGGATTTTAAGGAGTTAATGGTAACAAGTTTTATTTTATATATTTTGATAGGTTTTGTAAGGATCATGGAATAGAAATACATAAGATAACTCCATATACCCCTCAACAAAATAGAATTACAAAAATAATGAACACAATGCTAATGGAGAGGACTAAGAGTATGCTTAATGGCGCCAATTTAAAACAAAAGTTTTGGGAAAATCAAATTGCTATAAATTTTTACCTAGTAAATAAGCCTCCTACATTAGCTCTTGTTGATAAGACACCTATGGAGGTGTGCTCGAGGAAAAAAATCATTGAGACATATTAGAGTTCTTGGTTGTGAGGCATATGCTCATGTGCCTATGGAGAAGAGGTTAGAGTTGGAGAACAAGTTGTAAAATGTATCATCAGTTATGGTGCTAGTGCGAAGGGTATGAGATTTGGGATCCTATGGCCAATAGATTTTTGTATAACAAAATTATTGTCTTTAAAGAAATTAAGCCTTCTTCCTCTATTTTACAACTAGAAAATGATGAAAAGAAAGATGTGGTTTAACTATCCCCAAAGATTGATAAATTTGAAATAAAGACAATAACTAGATAGATATATTCTTTTTATTAGAGATACTAGATACTTTAGAGAGTTATAAAGAAGAAACAAAGCCTCTACCTTAGTCATTTGGGAGATCTACTGGGAAAATGCAACAACTAGATAGATCTATTCCTTTTTATTAGAGATGTATTTTTTCTTTAATTACTAACATTGATGTTCACCTAGGATTATAAAAGATGTCATTGGTGAATGATATAGAGTTCTAAAAAGTGGTCATGAGATGGATACATTGAAGAGAAATGACACATGAGATATAATATATTCACCTAATAGACATAAAATTATTGGATGCAAATGAATGTTCAAATTTCAAAAAAATGATTTAGATGGTAGTGTTGAGAAGTACGAGGCAAGAATGGTTACAAATAAATATTCATAGACTAAGGGAATTTATTATGGTGATATTTTCTCCTTAATTGCTAAATTGGCATCCATTGATTTTTTGTTATCTATTACAACATTTGATTTTAAGGTTGAGCAAATGGATTGGAAGACACCTTTCCTTCAAGATTATTTAGAGGAAGGGATTTATATATTATGCCTAGATCACTACATTGGAAAAGATGAAAAATTGGTTTGTAAGTTGAAGAAAACTTTGTATGGTCGTAAGCCATCTCTTAGGATCTAGTACCAAAAGTTTATATTGGGATCAAGATTTCTAAGGTCCAAAGCATATTGATGTCTAGTACTAGTTTTTTTCTAACATGGAAGAGGATGGGAAGGTGATGTTGATAAAGCTAACACTTTACATTATATTGTAGATGCATTAACAAGTCAGTGAACACAAAAGTCTCAAGTGGTGCTACAATTCTATGAGCATCTTGGCCCCTAGAAACTAGTCCATAAGTGTTAATACTCCCTTTTCTCTTACAAGGCATTTGAAAAATGGAAGAATGTCAAGAAAGGTGTCTCAACCTTGTTCCTAATGTTAAGTTTAAAATAATAATTTTCAAAATATGAAATATGTAAAAACATAGTTTCTGGACTATAAACTTTTCTTTTGGGAAAAATAA
Organism: Sequoiadendron giganteum; assembly: GCA_007115665.2. NCBI lineage: Eukaryota > Viridiplantae > Streptophyta > Pinopsida > Cupressales > Cupressaceae > Sequoiadendron > Sequoiadendron giganteum. The sequence continues at coordinate 935,158,920 of CM021100.1, read as the reverse complement.
ATATTTGAAGTTGTTCAACATCATTTCTAGGGATGCTTGTTGCATATTACTTTCTAAAATATACAATTAAGAAAATGGGAGCTAATGACCTCCTAGAGTAAATGTTATGGCCTTTGGAAGTAGGGCCTCTTCAGTTATGAGGGGGAGTTACACTTGTCGACCAACTTATGATGCATGTCATGAAAAATCATAATATATCTTTGAAAGGAGATAATGAATCTAAAATGCAATGCTAAAGTTGGTTGTAGATCATAACACACTTATGATAGGTGGAAGGAATATGCTATTTTCAACTTAAACTTTTCTTGGGATTTGGGTGTTAGTTTTACAAGTATTTGGGCACCACATTTTTGGGTGGTTTTGGCTTGTGGTTTTATAATTACCATTTAATGGTTTCATGCATTAATTGTCCTATTTATAGGGTACTTGAGATAAAGGTATTGATAATGAGTTTGTAGGTATTGTTATGTTGTTAGAATTACTCTAGATTTATATTTGGTGATAATCATATAAAGGATTGCTCTATAAGAGTATTGTAATTGAATTTAGATTACTAAATAATACACTGATTGCTTTATAGTGTACGGTTTTCCTCTCAACATGGTTTTTTTATATGTACACATATGCTATATAATTGTATTTATATATTTTATTTATGTTTTCTCATTATTGTAATTGTAAAGATCTAAAATTTGCACAATACTCTCTTCTAATATTAGCTTAGGAATTGTTTCTACACATTTTGCTTCCTCTCAATGACTAGTCAATTTTTGATTAATACATTGGGATGCATCATTCCATATTTGATATTTAGGCATAAATAATTCCTAGTTTATACCATATTATCCCATAGATACGATGTATTACTTAGAAGACTATGGATGAAACAATGTAAAGTTCCTTCAGTGTTGCATTGGTGTGTTAATTTGGATATGAAGGAAAAATAGTGAACATGTTGAAATGACTCATTATAAGCCAATTTTGGATCCCATCAATTTACATTAGACACATATGTGAAAACGTCTCTATATGTGTACCATAGGAGCGAGATGATCTTGTACATGAATTTTACGAATGCACTTAGATGAGAAAGAAATAATACAAAAATATCAGACAAAAAATCTTATCCTCCAAAAATTTAAAAACCTCATGTTGTACATCCTAAAAATACTAAACATAAGGGAATTGACATATGCAAAAAATATTGGACAAAGAAGTTTATCCTCCAAAATCTAAAGAGCCTCAAGCTATGCATCCTAAGATAATTAAACACAAGGGTATTGACATATGCAAAAAAGATTGGACAAAAAAGCTTCTCCTCCAAAATTTAAAGAGCCTCAAGTTGTACATCCTACAATAACTAAACACGAGGGTATTGCCATATGCGTGCCATTTGATGATCCCTATGAAGAACCAATTAATTTTGTGCTGAGTAAGGAAGCAAATAATAAAATAGATATTTCAAAAGCTTTCATTTCATACCAATAATGATTCATGGATTCCAAAGACAAGTGTTTTATTACAACAATGTGACAACATTTTCAACACAACCACCACCAAAAATTCAACAAAAATTGGTAAATAACAACATACCTAATTACTATCAATTGACATAATACTTATAAAAAATACAAATCCTTGTGGAGATGAAATACATGTTATTGAAAAAACAATTCACAAAGGAAAAATATTATAACCAAAGAGGAAGAGTATGATGATTTTTTGTTTCTTGATAATAGGATGATCTTTTGGAGAAGGATCCTCTTAGATTTGTTTCATGATTCATAAACATTCCTATAGACTCCATATCTATATATCTATATTTTTAGTTTGCATTTTGTTTATTTCCTTACATTGTTCTTTTTTATTGTGCCTTGTTTTTTGTGTTATCATTTTCACCTTTTGTATTGAGATTCATGCTTTGTTTCTCCCCCCCTGTTTGGGGTCATCTTTGGCATGCAATTTTTTATCCTTAGAATTTTACTTTTCTTTATGTGTCATGCATTTTGATCTCATATTCTACTTCTTCTATGAATGCTTGTTTTGTCTTTTCCTTTTGCTCCTTTTTCATCCTTCTCACTGCGGGTGTTCTCTTGCTCCTTATTCACGTATACTTCCATGATATTTATTCCTCATTCTACACACTTGTGATGTATACTATATGCTTCAATGATATATTTTTAATTGTCTCATGCCTACATATTTATGAATTCATGTTCATTGGTTCGTGCTTATCATTTTTCATGCATATATGAACATGCTTATGAGCTTTGACATGCATTTAACTTATAAGTCTCATATTATTTCAATACTTTATTAGCTTATGTTTTTTCATAATTATATCTTATTCACTTATGCTTATAGACCCATCCTTCAATTCGATAATATATTTGATACATTTACATGATTTTTATCTAGAATTTAGGGCCATCTTTTCCTTTATGATTTACCTATATTAGGAGCAACACCTTATCTCAATAATCATCACCAACCTATATGTGCTAACATGCTAATTTACATGCTTACATAATTTATGTGGCTACACAATTATCATTTGATATCCATAGTTTAATCATCACAAGATAAAAATCACTATATACTTTTGCATAATTTATGATGCTATATGTATTTAAATGCTTATATGATTCAATAATTTTACTACTTTAGCATGTATCATTTTCTTTCTCCAATTCCTCACATACTATGTATGCAACTAATTGAGGGGGAGAGTTGGCATATATTATCACTAAAGCTCCCATGATTGAGATTTGAAGCAGTGATATATATTACACATAGACTCACCACCATACCAACATACACCTTTATTGCATCACATATCTACAATTGAGTAGAGTTTTATCCATAGTCAAGTAAACCATATTTTTCACATTGAGTGGAATCACATCACATGACCATATTGAATGTGACATATTGCATTGTCACATCGAGCAAATTATTTTTGCATCACTTTTTATAAAGTGGAATCTCCAACCTTCCTCTCTCTACTTATCATTTTTATAGATAGGTGAAATTACTTATTAATACCAAGAGACATTCTACATTTTTTTATTATTAAGTATTGAGAGACATTCTACATTGGTAGCAAGGGGTGGAATATAATAGTGTGATTGTGTTAACAAAACCTCTCTTTTTACCTTCAATTTGACAACCGTTTACATTTCAAAATGTTAATATTTAATATAATATAATATAATATTTTTAAAGTTACAAGGTATTTGTAATAAATAAAATACTCCAAAGTAAATAAAATGGCTCCAAATTGACATCTCTTGGCATTTTTTAGATAGATGTATTTAAGATGTCTATACAAGTTATTTGTGTATTTCACTCGTGTAATAGAAGCTACTTATTGCATATCTTTTATTTATTCTGCACGTTCCTATAGAGTGATCATGCCAAGGAGAGGAACACAAGAAGGATCAAATAATGGTCTATTATTTTACATGGATCGAGTATCTTTTTCAAATGTCTAAACATTTAATTTTCATGTTGGTTAAGAATGATCATATACTTAAAATGCACACACATGTTAGATTCACATGCACCTTTGAAGTGGGTGCAAGATGTAATGGTGAAATTTCTATACCCTTATCATCTCCCATTTAGCTTTGTGTCCATTTTGATGGAATGATTTCATACAATTACATATCGACAAGTGACACACCATTGTGCTAAGTTTGGTATATGGTTGATCCCTAGCCATCCCCATTTCATCTCATTTACACACACTCCCACAAATTTATCATTTACTAGCCATTTATTGCACCCATATTTAGATCCACTTCCATACATTTAATACTTGCCTCAAATTGATCATTTTTCCTACCCAATTTATTTTAGCAGGGCACATGAATTACTTGGTTCAATCTCGAGGAACATAGATTTGAACCCTTTCTTCAAACATCCACGATTTAAAATTGAACTTTCTTGCCCCTTTTCACTAGTTGTTGTGAGTTAACATACACGTGAATTTTTGTTCTCTTTGAGTCTTCAAAGATATTCAATGTACTGGTAAATCATCATAAAATCACAATGATTCTCAAGGGCAAACCTTTATAACACATTTTGATTTTTTAAGCCTGGACAATAATTTTAATTTACATCCCATTTAAATGTCTACATATGCCATCTACAATCATTTGTGCAAAACCATAAGTTGGTTAATATGGAGGTTTGACCCAAGAGAACTCATTTCTCGTAATTCAACAATCTCTCCAAAGGTGTTTGTAAACACTACCATCCTTACAAGTAGACTAGAGATCATACAATCAATTGGAACCAAGTTATTTAAATGGAAATCTTGTCAATTTTCTCTTGTGCAACTAGGTCCATTCTGACACATTAGTTTGAAATTTCCGCTCTTGAGGTTAAACTTGAGGGACTTAGAGTTGAACCTTAATTGATTATAAACTTGCATAGAGTTTGAGACTTCTTCTAAATTAGTATAATTAATTTTTGTACTTGTGACAAATCATTCAACATGCCATTAACAATATTTCTTCATCATTCTTGAAAGTTAAGATATTTATTACATAATTATCAATCCAACTCTTAATTAAATCTAAAATAATTATATAATTATTATTAACATCTAATTAACATAAATATATGTAAAACATTTAATTCTTCCCAATTATATCTAGAAATACAAACCCTAAATAGATATATAAAAGATAAACACTTAAGTGAATCAATCCTCCTATATAATTTTTAAATATCTATTATATAATCATGGATGCAACTCTTAATTAAATATAAATTAATTGTGCAATTGTTAAACATTTATTTAATCAACGAAATATTATATAAAAGAGATTTTATTCCTCACAATTATATATAGAAAATAAACTAGCATTCACACCTTAGTGTGCAATGGGTACATTGAAGAAGTGTGGAAGGTCAATTAGGATAAGTTTTGGTCTATTTTTTGCATAAATTTATGTAGTACATGAGATCAATTGGTAGGCCATTTAGCAAATGATGTTGTTTGTGCAACAAATCTCTCAATGGAAAAGTGATAAACTTCAAATAAACTATGCATCCACTTGCAGGGATCCAAACGTGATTACAATAAAACATTTGAATCAAGAAGATAATCAAGCTCCATTACCAATAGGCTAATGTTATGTTTTCAATAAGGAGAGAGGGAGGGGTAAGGAGATAGAGGTAGATTGGAAGATAGAGATAGATATGGAGATGGAGAAGGAGGAGAGTGTTATGGAGAGAAGGAGAGGGAGAGATAAAGAAAGATATAGGATAGAAGGATATATAGATATGGAAGAGATAAATATATAAAGAGGGATGCAGGGGGGGATAGATGGATGGATAGAGAGAGAGAGAGACATGTCTAGAGATAAAGGGGGATAGAGGAAATAAAGGTAGAGATGAAGAAAGAGCGAGAGAGGAAGAGGGAGATGGAGAGGGAGAGATAAAGAGATATAGATGGTGAGTTAGCATGATAGAGAGATAAAGATATAAGGAGATATAGGTAGGGGAGGATATGGAGAGAGAGACAAAGAGATGGACAAACAAAGAGAATTAGAGATAGGTAAATAAAGACGGTGTGAGGGAGAGAGAAATAGGGGGACATAGAGAAAGGGAGAAAGAAGTAGGGGGAGATAGAGATATATGGGAAGATAAAGAGAGATATAGAGATATATGGGAAGGGAAAGGGAGAGAGAGGTGGAGAATCAAGATAGAGAGATAGATAGAGGGATAGGGAGGGAGGGAGAGATGGGGAGAGATAGAGAGAGGGGGAGATAAAGAGAGAGGGAGAGAAAGGGAGAGAAATAGGTAGAGGAGAGGTAGAGAAGAGGGGGAGAGAGGGAGAGAGATAGGTCGAAGAGGAAGAGAGAGAAGACAGGGAGAGAGGGAGAGAGATAGGTAGAAGAGGGAGAGAAAGAAGAGGGAGGATGGAGGGAGAGATATATGTAGAGAGGGAGAGAGAGAGAAGAAGATGGGGGAGAGAGGGAGAGATAACTCAATATATATAGAGGGAGAGGGAGAGACATAGAAAGGGAGGGAGAGTTAGAGGGGGGAAGAGCAAGAGAGAGGGGGTTAGGGAGATAGAGGTAGATAGGAAGATAGAGACAAAGAAGGAGAAGGAGAAGGAGGAAAGGAGAGAGAGAGATAAAGAGAGAGAGTATAGATGGATATATATAGATGGAAGAGATAAATATATAGAGAGGGATAGGGAGGGAGATAGATGGATAGAGAGTGATTGAAATAAAACCTTTGAATCAAGGAGATAATCAAGCTCCATTACCAACAAGCTCATGTTATGTTTGCAATAAGGAGAGAGGGAGAGAGAGAAGGAGAGGTAGGGATAGAAAGAGGGAGATATAGAAGGGGGAAGAGCGAGAGAGAGAGGGGTAAGGAGATACAGGTAGATAGGAAGATAGAGATAGATATGGAGACGGAGAAGGAGAAGGAGAGGGATATGGAGAGGAGAGGGAGAGATAAAGAGAGAGGAGAGAAGGATATATAAATATGGAGAGATAAATATATAGAGAGGGATAGAGAGGGAGATATATTGATGGATAGAGAGAGTGATACAAGTCTAGAGATAAAGGGGGGGAGAGGAAAATATAGGTAGAGATGAAGAAAGAGCGAGATAGGAAGAGGGAGAAAAATAGATAGAGAGATATAGGTAGAGGGAAAGATAAATACAAAGAGGGATAGGGAGATAGAGAGGGAGAGATGGAGAGGACAAGATAGAGAGATATAGAGGAAGAGGGAGAGGGAGAGATAAAGATATATAGATAGTGAGATATAGTGATAGAGAGATAGAGATATAAGGAGATAAAGATAGGGGAGGATATAGAGAGAGACAAAGAGAGACAAACAAAGAGAACTAGAGATGGGTAAATAGAGACGGTGAGAGGAAGAGAGAAATAGGGGGAGATAGAGAAAGGGAGAAAGAAGTAGGGGGATAGAGATATATGGGAAGAGAAAGAGAGATAGAGAGATTTATCGGAAGAGAAAGAGAGATAGAGAGATATATGGGAAGAGAAAGTGTGAGAGAGGTAGAGATAAAGAGATAGATAGGGGGATAGGGAGGGAGAGATGGGGAGAGATAGAGAGAGGGGTGAGATAGAGAGAGAGGGAGAGAGAGGGGGAGAAATAGGTAGAGGAGAGGTAGAGAAGAGGGGAGAGAGGGAGAGATATAGGTCGAAGAGGAAGAGAGAGAAGAGGGGGAGAGAGGGAGAGAGATAGGTAGAAGAGGGAGAGAAAGAAGAGGGGGGAGGGAGGTAGGGTGATATGTAGAGAGGGAGAGAGAGAAGAAGATGGGGGAGAGAGGGAGATATAGCTCAATATATATAGAGGGAGAGGGAGAGACATATAAAGGGGGTGATATAGAGAGATAAAGGTGGATAGTGAAAGAGATAGAGAGATAGTGATAGAGGTAGAGAAATATATGGATAGGAAGAGATAAAGAGGAGTGAAAGGGAGATAACGAGAGAAATATAGAGTAGGAGAGATGGAGTGAATGAGAGAGAGGGGGGAGAGGGAGAGATATCTCAATAGATAGAGAGGGGAAGAGGGAGTGACATAGATAGTGGGAGATATAGAGAGATAAAGAGCGAAAGAGAGATATATCAATCACTCTCCCTATATCTCTATCTATTCATCTTTATCTTTTTATCTCTCTACCTCTCTCTACCTCTTTTTCTCCCTCTTTATTTGTATGTTTTTCATTATCTCCCAAGGTGTATATATATATATATATTATATATATATATACAACTTTTCTTCCCTCTATTTATCTTTATCTCCCTATCTCTTTACGTGACATTATCTCTATCTATGTCTCTCTCCTATTCTCTTTTCCTTTATCTATTTTTATCTATCTCTACCTCTTTCTTTGTCCCTCTTTATTCCTCTATATCTCTACCTATCTCTCTATCTCTCTATCTCTCTATATCTCTTTGTCTCCCTCTTTATCTCTCTATTTCTCTTTCTCTCTCTATCTCTATCTCCATCTTTGTTTCTCTCTCTTCTCTTTTTTTTTCTCCTTATCCCTCTTTTTATCCCTTTCTTTTTTTGTTCCTCTCTTTATCCATCTTCATCTCTCTCTCCTCCTTTGTCTCATTTTTCTCCCTCTCTCTCCCTCTATTTCTCTTTTTTCTCTCTTCACCTATCTATATCGTATCTCTATATCCCTCTCACTTTTCTCTTCCTTTCTCTCTCTATAGGTTTGTCTCCTTAAGTGTGCAATGGGTACATTAAAGAGGTCTTAAAGGTGAATGATCACATCATTAATCAAATGTCATGCTACCTTGAGCATAACTCCCCAAGGACACATGTCATCCTTGGATTGTTGACATGAAATGACCAATCAAAAGTTAGTTTTTGTTTTCTCTCTCTCTTTTCCCCTATATCTCTTATATTTCTCTCCCATGCTCTCTTTCTTTGTCTATTCCTCTCTTTTAGTCTCTATCTCCATATATATATATATATATATCTAAAATTTTCTCCTTCTCTCATTCTCTATCTGTTGAGTTTTTCTCTCTTTATTAGCTGATAGGCTACATCTGTAAACCACTATTGAGTCTATCTAAATTTTTCTCCTTCTCCCGTTCTCTATCTTTTGAGTTTTTCTCTTTATTAATCAATAGGCTACATATATTGTGAGATTTGAGGTTGAAATAAGTCTCATGCCTCCAAACCACTATTGAGTAATTGGAAAACTAGTTTCAATTACCATTTAATGGTAAATCAGCTGTATTTTAATGGTAAAATCCATTAAATACGAGTCTAGCTAAATTTTTCTCCTTCTCTCATTCTCTATCTTTTGAGTTTCTAATAGGCTACATATATTGTGAGATTTGAGGTTGAAATAAGTCTCATGCCTGCAAACCACTATTGAGTCATAAACTAGTTTCAACTGCCATTTAATGGTAAACCAACTCCATTTTAATGGTAAAATCCATTAAATATTAGGTAAAAGCCTACAAAATCTCACTTTTAAGATAGAAATCATATAAACATTGATTTGGCAATTGTAGTATTTTTTGTCAATTTGATGGAAACTTTCTTTTTTTATTTGCATTGATTTATGTTTTAAATTGTATGCAAATATTTTATAATTAGATAATACTTAGTTTATTTAAAGAAAAAATCTAGATATGTCTAAATTTATTCCATTCCATTATTTAACACTTATGATTAATTGTTTAATTACAACACATGCAACTAGAATTTAGTGCGCATCCAAAACACACACTCTTTAATATATTAACATACATATAGTTTTCTATTGGCATAATCCTTGAACCTCCTTTATGTGCAAACGCTAATATATATACCTCTCTATCTCTCTTTCTTTTTCCTAATCTCTCCAAAGATCAAATAAACTATAGATTTTTTATATATTAATTTAATTTGTTCTATATAAAAATATATTAATTATTAATTATAATAAATTTTATAGAATATAATATATAATAATAATAACAATATGATCTATGTATATTATTATATATAATTTAATCTATATTATATAAAATATATAACATATTATTAATTATATTTTTGTATTATATAAAAATATAATATTATATTCATTAATAAATTTATTTATGTATTTAATAATTTTAAAAAAATATAAATAATTATATTATTTATAATTTATGTTTTATTATATAAAATATACACAATATATTAATTATGCTAATATATACTTAACAACGGATGTGTAATGTTAAAACCTAAATATGCGATCTTGACCGTAATTTTCATTTTAATAAACACTCTTAAACCCTCAGCGAAACCTTATTTTTACTGCAGCTCGCGAAATTGGAGAAAAAAGGAAGAGTTTGGAGGAGCAGAAACAATAGCGGCGGGGAAACGACAATTGCTCCGTCGCCTGTAAACAATCTTTACAGATAACAGCAATGGGAAAGAAAAAGAACAATGAAGGGAAAAATAAAACAAAGAAGAAGAAGAACAAGACTCAAGCCCTAGTACCCGATGCGGTGGCCATGAAGAAGAGAAAAAATGCTACAGAGGCTAACATGTTTGAAACTTTGTGGGCGCGCAAGAAATTCAATATTTTAGGGAAAAAACAGAAAGGCCAGGGGCATCGCGTGGGCCTATCTCGCTCATTAGCCATAGAAATGGTACGCAAATTCAGTCATCTTATTATCATTTGCTTTTTATCAGTAAATTCCCCAGCTCAGTATCTTTACCCTTACACACCACAACTCAGAAGCATCTCTTTTATCAAATTCGTTAGTTTTTGCATCTGCCCATCATAAAAACTCTTCATAACAGTCATTCATTCAAAATTGCCCTTAAAATGCTAAAGCAGTTATTCTCGGGTAAAAGGAAAATGCATACTTACGGTCATTACAATCCAATTAGCGTCCACTAAAGGGGCTCAAATAACCAGACAATGTAAGGTGTAGATTCATTCCAGAGAGCTTGGAGTACATGCACACTATCCTGTGCAGGAGTTTTCGAGCCTCTATAGGGTATTCCAATCAAATCTAGCCAAGTTAACACTACGCCCAGGATTGGATGCAGTAGTGTACCTCATTGAACATTTGAAAATATGAGCATGTAATATGTGTGACATAGGTTTTTGAACATTAAACATTGAAAATTATACATTCAACATTCAACATTGAACTTTATACATTCACAATTATAATATATTGAACATCGAACATTGAACATTGAACATAGAACATTGAACATTGTACATGTACCTCATTCAACATTGAACATTATATATTCACAAATATAATGTTGGGTGTTATAATGAAAACTGTACATACGAGCTTGTAATATGTCACATAGGTTTTTGAATATAGCTCTCCTTTATGAAAGCCCGGAGATCATCCTATTTGATGTTTATTTTGTCTTGTTTATTTTAAATGTATCTATGTGACTGAAATTTTATCTCAATATTCCAGTGATAGCAAAAACAAAGGATCTTTGTTCTAGTGGGGCATGTAGTGTAATCTTTATGACATTATGTGGTAGACTCGTAATGAGAGTGACTCAAGTGCAATATCTCTATATTCAATAAATGTAACCCATAGTTCACCTGACATGTCCGTCTGGCAACATGTCTAACACTATGGCTTATTCATCCTTCCAGACTCTAAATAAGAAAAGTAATTTGTCATCAGGAACTTTATGGATTAGGGTTTAAGGTTTATATTGTGAACATGCCAATTTGAAAATAAGTCTGCAAATTCCTGCATTTTATTTTAAACTAGATGCATTTGAATGGATCTTTATGTTTTCTGTTCATATATTTTGCATTTGAGTGCATTTATGTATTTGAATGGATATTCATGGGTTTATTGTTTGTTTTTGAATTCTATTTATTTGAGAACATTTTATGTAGCTTAGTAGCTATCTGACGATTAAGTTGAATGTTTCTGTTTGCTGGTTAATCTTGGGGGAGATTCGACAGGTTGACCACATGACTGCTATGTTATAGGTGACCTTTTTGTGGTGAGAGGAACTTGAACTGTGGTCAAGCTCTTACTAGTATCGTCCATTACAATTACACTGTAATGGTTTACATTTATTTGAATGATATGTAGGGAGAGGGATTTGAACTGGGATCAGGCTCTTATGAGTGTCCTCCAATTACCATTACACTGCATGGTTTAAATTTATTTGAATGCTGAATGGTGAGAGGGATTTGAACTGGGGTCAGACCTGTGTGGGTGTCCTCCATTACAATTACACTGCAACGGTTTAAATTTATTTGGATGCTATGTAGGGAGAGGGATTTGAACTCGGACCAGGTTCTTATGAGTGTCCTCCAACAACCATTACACTGCATGGTTTAAATTTATTTGAATGCGAAATGGTGAGAGGGATTTGAACTGAGGTCAGACCTGTGTGGTTACACTGCAATGTTTAAAATTTATTCGGATGCTTCAGCAATAGTAGAACAACTATTTTGTGAGCAGCAACAAAATATGAGCACCCATAAACACTACTGACAATGTATACCTATACAGGGTTATACATAATAGATAAATACTTTTCTAAATATTTTCTGATGGTTCAATTTATGCAAGGCACTAAAAGCTTGATTTGCTTCATCTTTTTTAAATAATTCAACTGACATATTTTGTTTTGAAGCACACTTAATTTTAATTAGATCCATATTTGGAGTTCCCAGCAACAAATGCAGAATGAAAATGGGGAATGCTGTATTATTCTCATGCAGTTTTGTGTTTTACCAAATATGTAGTGTGTTCTATAACTTTGAAAATTTACAGTGCGCCAATGTTTGTGATTTTGTGCAGAGGAAGAAGACTCTCTTACAAGAATACAAGCAAAGTGGGAAAGCTAATATGTTCTTGGATAGACGGTTTGGGGAAAATGATGACAGTCTTGGAGATGAAGATAAGGCTATTATTAGATTCCAACGTGAGCGACAGGTAATGGTCTACCTGCATTTTAGTGGCATATCGATAAATATCCATGCTTGCAGGAAGTCTGATAGGGACTCATTTCATTTGATAGGATGGTAACAGAACATTTTTATGTGTTCATTCCCAATTAAGGTAGATGCAATTTTTTTTGTGCTAGAAAATGCATGTATTGTTCTCAAGAACTGCATATCTTTAACAGGAAATTATATCAAACTTTCTTTGGTTTTGATTGTGACATTTTAAAAGAGCATAAGACTATTCAGGTCGGAGTAGGTTAAAATTGTTATTTTCTGTTGTTTGTCTTTTGAATTATTTTAAGATATGTCATTTCTCTTTTCAAGTGTGTTTAGTTGGGAACATGGAACCTATGGTGTATGGCGTTCTCTCTTTGATTCACATCGACTTAAGTCCAATTTTATCTATTAGTTTTCTTTGCTTGTTTTCTCCTAGGTAAGGATGGTTAAGCAAAGCAAATTTGCTTTATCAGATGGAGACGATGATATTCTAACTCATCATGGTGCTTCCCTCTCAACTCTTGATGACTTTGAAGATGAGATTGCCGAAGATGACGAAGTCGGTGCAAGAGAATGTATGTCCTCACCCTGCTTTGCATTTACATGAATTGTACAGTTTTTATGTTGGACTGCATGTCATTCTATTTAGCTAGAAAGGCAATGGAAGGCTGGTTTTCCAATCTATTGAACCTTCAGAGCTATATATTTTGTTTCTTACATCTTGAAAGAAGGTACCCAAGTCATTTTAGTTCTTGTAAGCTGCAAGTTCTTGATTATTATTTGCATGATAAAATTGTGAATTTGCTTCTCACATTATTAAGGTCAAGGTAAGTTAAAAGGGAATGGTGTTTGTTCTCAATTTTGTTTAGTGTCACAAATTTTACAATGTACATATTTGCTCATTCCAAGTAGTTTACGGGGTAGTCCATTGATCAGTTTCAGCTGTAGGTCACAAGCATTGCTCCTTATTTTAACAATATTCATTTTTTTTCAAGCTCACAATGCCAGAAAAATAATTGGGGTTAATCAAACTAGGATTAATAAAGTCTTTGTAATACCTTAACTTGCTCTTATTAGTAATTTCTTTGATGTTCCATAATTTTCTTTAAACTTCACAAGGACGTAATATTGATTTGAATAAGCTAAACTTCAATGTTTTCAATCTGCCATTTTTTCAATCTATGGTGGCTACTAATAATATTCAGAAGCAATAATGAGGAGTCTATTGGTACTTAGCAGCTTGTATTTATGCCCTAGTTATTTAATCATGGCTTTAGAATCCACTGAAGGACAACCTGCTTTGATCAAAAGAATACAGTATAAGGTATTACATTTATTTTGAAGTTGAAGGTTATAAATGCTTTTGAATTTGGTCAATTTCATTCCAAGTCTCTTGAGAGATGCTGTAATATGGCAACCATATAGAATAACTGGAATGCATAAGTGCTAAAAAGATATTTATTCTTAGCTCAGTCCAATAGTTCATTGTTCCTAAAAGCTTTTTAAAGACCATAAACCAACAATGTTTCTCTTATTTATGCTGTGGTTTCAATTTAAATAGCTGTTGAATTTGTTTCCAAGGTGTTTGTATAATGATTGTGGTTTCAAGGGTATTGTTATCCCACAAAATTGGAGGATACAATCTTCGTTGGAATTATCATTACCCTGATTTTTTCCAACATTAATGATAAGTTCAGAATTTAAATAGAGTTATCAGAGAATATTGAGCTGCTTGTGGAGATCTTTCATATTTTTGGAAGAAAGAAAAAATATCTTTAGCATACAGTAGAAGGATGACAATGAGCCTAACCATAATAATACTAGTGCATCATGTTAATAGCGAATTGTTTAAGCATTATTCAGTTTGTTGATATATCATATATAATCCAAGAAAGGTGGGGGAGAGGGTCATCCTTGCTTCACCCTAATGTTGCATTTTATATCCATTGGTCATTCATTGTTGCATTTTAAGGCGTTACAATATTGTGAAGCTCAAGAGGGATATAGATTTCTTCTAATCTTTTCCATAGATTGGCTCTTGGAACAGTTTCAAATTCTCTTCAAAAGTCTACAAAATGACAAATATGGTCCCCTTTTTTGTCTATAGTTATACAATACTTAGCAATATCTCTAAAAGTGACAAGGCGATTAGTAGTAGTATGTAGGTTTCTAAGACCAACTTGTTCTTGAGCACATTCATTGTTGTTCTCAACTCAATGGCTAATTTTACATTCAAGTATCATGCCATGCAGTTTTTCAAAAAGAGGGTTAATTGTGATGATTTGAAATTGTGTTTGGGTCATTTTGGTTACCATACTTAAAAATAGGAAAAATCAAAATTTTAGTCCATTTTTTTTGGAAAGCCCTACTTGATAGCTTGGTTGAAAAAATGTTTTATTTCAGGCACAAAAATTGTACTCCCAAGCCTTAGATAATAGTAGTGAGGAAAACATAATATCTTAGAAGCTAGTTTCAGATTTAGAGCTTCCTACTAGAATCCATCTTACTACTAACCGCTTAGTTTGCGTCAATGACGTTGTGAGTACAATTACTGCTAACAAGGCTATGTACTACCTTAGCCATCATACCCTTGAAGAATACCATGTAACGTACACTCCACTTGATTGGTATGAGCTAATGCTTTGGTGTCCTTACTTTCATGATCAATTTGCTAGGCATGATGGGTAGCTGAACACTTATAGTATTTGGAATGATTATTAAATATATAGATTCATCTTCTCTTATTCTTTTTCCAAATCTCCTTTCCTTATCAATAAAGTTGCTAGATGTTGTCATTACAATGTATATGGGGTTATGGAGTGGCTAAATTGTGGCACACAAAACCCTTTGGTTAGTTGTAATAGGACCAACTAGCGGATTTTGTATTAAGGTTTGTTATCAATTCACTTAGAAAATGACTCAAATTTGGGTTTGGTATGTACTTGGTTTCAGTACCATGTGGATACCAACATAGGTTTGCTATTTGAACTAAGGTTCATCCAAGTACATTATAGAGTGTACCTAGGTGAATCTTGGGTTTGATTTGCAAAACCCAAGGCAAACCTTGGTAGAACTTGATGCTCAAAATATCATTTTTTAAAATTTATTTTTCATTTATTTTTTAATATTTTGAGTATTCAATCTAAAATATGTAATCCTAACCCTAAAATTGATCTCTGAACACATAAAAACACAAAAAAACTCATGTTTACCTCATAATAAAGACAAAAGACAGAAATCAAATACACTTGCTGAACTTTCATTCTTGTTTGTCATTACACAAATAGAGTTGAAAATTGGTGATTGAAGGTTCCAAAGCAGTTGGATTGCTATTCCCATGCATGTGCAAGAACCCATTCTCTGCCAAGGAGATTGTGGAGTAAGATTCTTGGATTGAAGTACGTTTTTTGGTTTTTCTTTCTTCATTTTTTCTTCTTCAAACAAACTCTCTTATTCTTCTATATTTAAATGAATTACATTTGAACATAAGACCATGAGAAAAGATGATCAAACATAAGACACAACATCAAGATGAGAGATGACACCAGTGATTTGAGTGGAAAACCCTAGAAGGGTAAAAAACCACTATAAAGATAACTTTTATTAGGCTTCACTAGCCAACCCTCACTGGGATACATTACATGCCTCAACTTTTATTAGGCTTCACTAGCCAACCCTCACTGGGATACATTACATGCCTCACTGGCTACACAAGATGCCTCACAGACAAATCAGCCTCACTGGCTACACAATATGCCTCACTGGCAGGTCAACCTCACTGGCAAGAGATTGTCTCACTGACATAAACATCAAAGATTTGAATACAAGGAGGAAAACTCAGAGGGATACTCTGATTCTCTGCAGCACATTAAACTCACCATCCATACATTCTAATTCTGCATATTCTTTAACATATATTCAATTCAACTTTTGAGAGTATACTCAACAAATTGATCCAAGACTCTAGAATTTTCTTCTGTAGAAAATAACACACATACACAACTCTTGCACATACAATAAATCATTCACTCACAATCATCCTTGTACCAACACAAACAAGATTACACCTTTGCATATTATTTGAACCTTCCTAAAATCAATGATTTATATCAGAATCTTGACATTATGCATATGAGCACGTAGATCTTACTCTCTGGAACACAGAATACAAATCCAATCTCAGGCATAATCTGCATGTGACACTGGCATAAACATAGAAGATTTGCTTCAGATATACAATAATATAATAGAATCATATATTACTATCATTAAAAACCTCTTCTTTTGCAGAAATTTAACACAACCTCAGGCATCCTTTTCTACCACGCATTCCTTACTTCTCACTGCATTTTTTTAATCCTCTCATATCATATTCAACAAATGCCAACACAAACTCATGTTTCACACCAGTTCAAAAACTCTGAATGTCTTTCATGTTTCTTCTACCAAGTTCAGTTTGTAAACAGTTGGAAAAACTGTTCTTTTACTAACAAACCCGATGATTGCCATATAAAACTTGATTAAAGTCTTTAACCAAGTATACCCACAGGTTTCTGAAAGCTATTATTAAAGACAACATATCATTGTGCTTTTTGTGTTATAGCTCAAAACATATTCAATCTTTAATTAAGAAAGAAAAACAGCACATAGAAAGCATCTTGAAATCTAAACCCTAGATTAGGATTTTAGAACACTCCTTTGAACCATGAAGTGAAGAATGCCTTTGAGCCTTTAGAGTTGAAACATGTGTTGGATTCAAACCTTTTCAATCCTTTTTCAAACCTTTGTATAAAGTGAATCTCAATGAAGCATAACACTTTTGTATGAAATTCAATATGGAGCTCACAACCTTTACCTTTTCCTTTGTAGCCTCAATGATGATTACTTTGCCTTCGACACAAAACACAGTGCCTTCATTTATACTAAAATTTTTCTTTGATGAATTATAAACCACTAAGGTTTGGATCCTTAGAAAAGCATTAAGTCCTCTTTGATTTCCATTGACACCTTGTAATGAGTAATACAAGAGATGTATGAAATACCTTGTCAACACCACCAAGACTCAGCAACATAAACGGAACCTTGGCATCTGTTCCTATCTTAACTTTGCATGATGAACCAAACCTACCTTGTCTCCATGACCTTTGACATCAATGACAAATAATACCAATGCCAACAAACTCCCCTTTGGCATTGATGTCAAACCAATAGAAATTGCACCTAGTTGCTCTTCTCCCCCTTTGACAGCAATGACAAAGAACTACTGACTCCCCCTGTCAATGAGATCTGCTGCATGAGAGAAGTTGATACATAATAAAGCTCCCCCTGCAAATGAGTTCCATATAGAGGTAGCAATAAGCTTCTTTTTTTTACACGCTGTTATCATAGCATTGCAAAAGTCCACAACATCAAACTGTCATGTCAATCTAAAAGCAACAATTCAATGCAAAGACAGATACCACATGATAAATCTGTCCAAGCAAACCAGTTAACATCATCAAAGCAGCAAGATACTTCTCCACTTTCAGAGAAAATATGCACTGTAAATATGTACTGTCCAAGCGACTGTCCAAGTGTAAATGTGGTTCCATTGTCCAAGAATGTGAATGAAGAGAATGGTCTCCAAGTGTTTATCAATACTCTCAAGTAAAAAGTTGATATTCATGAGTACCAACATCATAGCAAGTCATAGTATAAACTGACTGTTCTTGAGCATCATTAAAGCCACTCTCATAAATCAAATAAACAATATTACTCGCATGTCAGAGCAGTACTGTCAAGGCAATATGGAGGCTAAGCAATAGACTTCCAAAATCCCTTGTGATACTTGCTTCCACTGCAATTTAACATTCCATGATGCATTCAATTCAACCGTGTTTTGCTACTGCAAGGACAAAGATTAAAAAAATGACCACCATTGTTTAACAACACCAAAAACCCCGCACACAAGTTACATTAGTATAGTTAGCAGTCAAAGCTATGATACTAATAATGGTCAAGACCACTGTTCAATCAATGTCACAAGTTCATGCCCCCCCCCTTTGTGAATACAAAGCAACAATAGAAGCAGATAACTGAATATTGAGAAGACTATCACTTCACAATATTGTGTGTTTTTGATAGTAGATACTGCTGTCTACAAGCAAACTGAAAAGCTTGTGTATTGCAGAATGTTGTCGTCAAGAGGCATCACACAAAACATTTCTCATGAAACATCTCCAATATCCTGTATACATGTCATATTGATATATCAACAGTCAAATGTCTAGTATCTACTGTCCACTACTACTGTCCATTACTACCATTGTTCCATTTGCAACTAGGTAACCACAACTGACAAAAAATGTAAGCAACCACTGCACTGTACTGTGCACAAAGCATAGTTACATTCTTTTAAAAAAATGACTTGAAGAAAGAACCCCTTGAAGAATGGATAAACTTCTACTGTCTGTCATTGATAACATGAGAAATATGTCTTGATTCTAAGGTCACTATGTTCGTAAAATGCCTCATGACAGTCATCTCATGCCTAAATATTCATCTCTGAGCTTCTTAACTTGCTCTATAATAGTCCTCTTAAATACTTAACAGTACTAAGACTGCCCTAGGTCTTCATGACAACTAATCCTTGAGCAAAACTTTTATCTCCCTTGATAATCTCTTGAAGCAATACTTCAATTTGTTAGAGCAAGCAATTCAAAATGAAAGAGTTACACAGTACTAAGAAAAAGCTGTCCTCAAGGAACCATTTTCAGGCAAAAGAAATAGGCCAAACTACTTATATTGCTGTTATAAAGTAGAGGCACTGTCAAAGATCACTGCTCACTATATCCCTTGAAAAAAGGCATGAATATCAATGTAGCATGTGAGAGCCAAGCAAGAATATCACTGATTCAACTATACTGCACCAAGAGCAAGTATGAATGCCAATATACAAGATCCAAGCATCCATCATCCATCACAGAGACAAGAACCAAGCATCCATGAAAAACAGAGATACTGTATAGACATTGCCAAAACTGTGTAATCATGACTAACACTGAGCAACCACCATGATCAAGAATACTAGGCATTCATTATACCAAACAAGCAACCAGTAATCAAGTAAAGGCTGCCACTAATCAAGCACCTACTGTCAAAAACCATCTCACTGTTCTTGAAGCACTAAATTACTGTTATACTTATCTGTCATAGGACTACATTGCCAACTGCTGTCAAAACAATGACCACTGCAATTACCACTATGTAACACACTGTGATACAAGACTGTCCAAGAGATTATCCAACAAGGTCATTCAAAACAACGTTCCACTTGCTACTGTGACTTTATTCACTGTCCCTAGCCACGCTTTACTGTCCAAGAAAGATCAAAAACAGAGTTCTCCAAGAAAAGTTAGATCACTGTTCAAAAGAATGTACTCATACACTGTTCAAGCAAATAACTTACTACCAACCAAGCAAATGTTCCAACCAAGCAAATGTAGTCATGTTCAAACATAACAAACATTTACTATCACAACAAGATTTGTCATCAAGATATCAAGTCAACTGCTGGCAAAGAATCTAAAGCATCAAAAGAATGACTCTGTATGATATCATTGTCATTGTGTATCCACTGTCTCAAGGTTACTGTTTTGAAGTAAACTCACAGTCACTGTCTTGAAATTCACATTCTGGAAGCCACTTTACTATTTTGAATCTATCAAGGTTGCTACTTGACAACAAATGTGCCCACAGCCTTTGCAAAAAGTTGTTTTCAAGAAACACCTAACAAACTGAAGAAATATCCATGCAAGAACATCAAGATATGTTATGCAAAATCAAGCACTCCAAAAAGAGCATAAATCACTATCACTCCAAGAAAAAAGATCTTCAAAGTAACTGCCAACACTATAACCATCTCTTTAATAACATCACCACCTTCAATACATTTTGACTGCCCTCTCCTATACATCAATGTGCAAGAGTCACACTGTAACTGATAAAGCACCGTCAAGATTAATATCATTATCTCAAGAAAACATCACTGTCATTTGCAATATAACTTATACCTTTATCAGCAAGTACCAACATGGTGAAGACAAAAATTGAGCATACACTCATGCTTATTTACTGACATGATATGCAAATTATTGCCAAGGTTTTTGCATCAACACTATGGAGTGAATACCATTATGACTGTTACAACACCTTTTGTGACAGTAAACTATTTTTCACTTCCCTTCATGATCTTCTATAGGGGCTGAAGAGTATAACATTAACCTGCTCCCCCTTACCTCATGCTGATCTTTCAGGCACTTTGTGATGTCTCTTGTGTGGTATGCACAAGATTAGTTTTTCCTTCTTCTTGACTTTGTTTTCTTCTCCACACTGACTTAGGATCTTTATTTTCCTTGCTCAAAATAATCTCTTGCTTTTGCTTGAACATGTAGTCTCTAGATGGTTTCATCAACCTTCTTCTACACAACTGTGCTTTGTGCCCAAACATATTGCATCTATAACATAAAATATTGCAGTCTTGACCAAAGGAAAGATAGTTTCTTCTAAACATTCTGTGAGAACTTTTATTGACATTCCTTACATGATCATGTCTTCCACACATCCAACAATTTCTTGCTAGGTGACCAACATTATTACAGTTGTGACATACATTATTATAATTCTGGTTTAACAAGTTATAAGAACTCTTATCCTTATTCCATCCAAAGCCATTTCTTGAGTGAGTTCTACAATCTCTAGCTCTATGACCATAAACATAACATGAATAGCAATAACCA
The DNA here is from genome assembly GCA_007115665.2 of Sequoiadendron giganteum. Lineage (NCBI taxonomy): Eukaryota > Viridiplantae > Streptophyta > Pinopsida > Cupressales > Cupressaceae > Sequoiadendron > Sequoiadendron giganteum. The sequence continues at coordinate 935,137,701 of CM021100.1, read as the reverse complement.
TAAAATTGAGAATAGTTGTACCTTATTGAATGGTATTGCCTGACAAGTGAAGATCTTGAGGATCTACTTGTCCTTCTACCTTCATCAATACATTTTATCTTCTATCTTATCTTTAGTAGCAGCAGCATGATGACCCAAATCTATCTTCTTCCTTGGTGCATTTCTGACTTTGGAGCACCGTCCTTCTTCATAACCTAGACCAGTAATGTCCTTATGATGCTTTTGCTTGCTTAACATGTCATTTAACCATTCAGTACTCTTTACAAATTGCAGATTCTTGTGCAACTTGGAAGATGCCTTTTCCAATCCCTTTCTTAAAGTGACTGTTTCTAACTCTAGTTTTAGACATTCATTAGTTTTGACTTCAAGATCAGATTTTGTAAAGTCAACTACCCTTTTTGCTTTTTCTATCTCTTTCTTTAGGCTGATAATAAGTTTTTTAGACTCTTAAAGATCTAAATAAACTTTTGCAAGATCTGAAAGTACCTTGTTCTTGGAGTCTTTTTCGTGTAGAAGTTGGTCTTCTAATCTCTGGTTCTCCTTTCTAAGTTGCTTGATTGTATCTAGAGCAAGAGTTCACCTTCAATATCAACCTCACACTCTTGTTCATCATATTCCTGTTCAGAGCCATCTTCACCCACAAAGAAGTCTCCTTCTTCGTCATCAATCTCAACAACAAAATCATTCTCTTTACACTTTCCCATAGTACTCCACTACCAGGAACCCCTTAAGTTGGTTAGACTTATGCAAGGGTATGGCTCTGATACCACTTGTTGGAGTACAGGACCACTGAGAGGGGAGGGTGGGGGGTGAATCAGTGGTCTGTAAATAGTCAAACTTTTACACCTTTTAATCCACTTGACTGACAATGCAGAAAGAACTATGACACTCCATTGAATTTAGATATTGAATATTGAATGCATCACCATAGCAATTACATTTGAACATAAGATCATGAGAAAAGATGATCAAACATAAGACACAACATCAAGATGAGAGATGACACCAGTGATTTGAGTGGAAAACCCTAGAAGGGTAAAAAACCACTATAAAGATAAATTTTATTAGGCTTCACTAGCCAACCCTCACTGGGATACATTACATGCCTCACTGGCTACACAAGATGCCTCAGTGGCAAATCAGCCTCAGTGGCTACACAATATGCCTCACTGGCAGGTCAACCTCACTGGCAAGAGATTGTCTCACTGACATAAACATCAAAGATTTGAATACAAGGAGGAAAACTCAGAGGGATACTCTGTTTCTCTGCAGCACATTAAACTCATCATCCATACATTCTAATTCTGCATATTCTTTAACATATATTCAATTCAACTTTTGAGAGTATACTCAACATATTGATCCAAGACTCTAGAATTTTCTTTTGTAGAAAATGACAGACATACACAACTCTTGTACATACAATAAATCATTCACTCACAATCATCCTTGTACCAACACAAACAAGATTACACCTTTGCATATTATTTGAACCTTCCTAAAATCACTGATTTCTATCAGAATCCTGACATTATGCATAGGAGGACGTAGATCTTACTCTCTGGAACACAGAATACAAATCCAATCACAGGCATAATCTGCATGTGACACTGGCATAAACATAGAAGATTTGCTTCAGATATACAGTAATATAATAGAATCATATATTACTATCATTAAAAACCTCTTCTTTTGCAAAAAATTAACACAACCTCAGGCATCCTTTTCTACCACGCATTCCTTACTTCTCACTGCATTTTTTTATCCTCTCATATCATGTTCAACAAATGCCCACACAAACTCACGTTTCACACCAGTTCAAAAACTCTGAATGCATTTCATGTTTCTTCTACCAACATTCAGGTTGTAAACAGTTGGAAAAACTGTTCTTTGACTAACAAACCCGATGATTGCCATATAAAACTTGATTAAAGTCTTTAACCAAGTATACCCACGGGTTTCTCAAAACTATTATTAAAGACAACATATCATCGTACTTTTTGTGTTATAGCTCAAACCATATTCAATCTTTAATTAAGAAAGAAAAACAGCACGTAGAAAGCATTTTGAAATATAAACCCTAGATTAGGGTTTAGAACACTCCTTTGAACCATGAAGTGAAGAGTGCCTTTGAGCCTTTAGAGTTGAAACATGTGTTGGATTCAAACCTTTTTCAAACCTTTGTATAAAAAGTGAATCTCAATGAAGCATAACACTTTAGTATGAAATTCAATATGGAGCTCACAACCTTTACCTTTTCCTTTGTAGCCTCAATGATGATTACTTTGCCTTCGACACAAAACAGAGTGCCTTCATTTATACTAAAATAATCCTTGATGAATTATAAACCACTAAGGTTTGGATCCTTAGAAAAGCATTAAGTCCTCTTTGATTTCCATTGACACCTTGTAATGAGTAATCCAAGAGATGTATGAAATACCTTGTCAACACCACCAAGACTCAGCAACATAAACGGAACCTTGGCATCTGTTCCTATCTTAATTTTGCATGATGAACCAAACCTACCTTGTCTCCATGACCTTTGACATCAATGACAAATAATACCAATGCCAACAACGTTTGTGCTAACATCTAGAGTGTTGGAATATATTAGAGAGTAGAGCAAGTAGACGAAATAGTTGTCCTCAAAACAAGTTATCTTTTTGCAAATAGAGGATTAAGGAGGACCCTTGTTTTCCCATCTTTTTGTGTTCTAGAAGTTGTAGTAAAGAGCCACCCAATATTGACCATGCATGAAGGAGAGCTTGCTACAAATAAGTGAATGAAGGGCCGATTTTAAAAACATTCCAAAATGAATCTTGATAGATTGTCGATCAACAATTGCAAAATGTTTCTATGCAAATGGTTTGCCCTTCAATGTTGTTTGGTCACCATATTGACAAGAAATGGTGAGAAAAATCTAAGTTACCGGTTCGTGTTCGGGTTAGGGTTCGGTTCGCTGGTTTTGCTAAATTTTTTGTGGGTGGGTTTGGTTCGTTTTGGGTTCGTCAGTACAAAAAACATGTAAACATAAATAAATAAACAAATATATGTATATATGCAGTCTAGAAGCATGCATAAATAAATAAACAAATATATGTATATATGCAGCCTAGAAGCATGAATTAGGATTAGAACATCACACAACATCATATAAACAACAAAACCACCATAAACTTGAATATCATTTAAAAGTTAAAACATTTAATTTTTTAAACATGCATGATAAACCAGGATCCGGGACCGAACTAGGATCCGAATCCGTGACGAACCAGGTTTCGGAACCCAGCTTCCCAGGGGCGAAGGCAGTAACATAGAGAAAAATTAATGAGGTTCGAAAAGTATACAAGTGCCCAAGTTTTGAGAAGGGATGCAACACCTTGTTGATAAGGTGAGTGAGAAATGTTGAAGAATCATTGCAACCCATTAGGGGTTTGTTGAAAGAGACATGAGTGTCTATTGTTTTATTTTTTGGACAAACGATGCCAAAAATGGCTTTTGATAAATGTGATTGTGTCCCCTGAAGGTTCAATGGTTTTAAAAGTCATTGATTGTGAGGGGCAAGGGAAAGATGTAGAATTTATCAATGACATCATATGGGCCATTGTCTAAAGACCTTGCCAAATCTGGTCTTAATTTACTGTTTTTGATGCTTGGGAATTTTGTCAAACAGTTCTTGTGCAACCTTCTTTCAGCTGGTAAATGGTTTCTCTTGTTTGCTTTTCCACATACAATGATGAAATTTGCAAGAATGCTAAGTATACTGATGACTATGATGCTGTTACAGTCCAAGACATTTCTACAAAAACTTATGATGCAACCTCCAACTTCATTTTGTATTGACTGCAGTCTTGAATTCAACTATTACAATGCTTTTGCCAATGAACATGGATGATTTGTAGTATTATAATGTCAATATAATAAGTGCAGACCTGGATCTTTGTAGAATGCAAATGCAGCAATGACTTCCTTCTACAATGAACTAGTACAGCAGAGAGACACTATTACAATCATTTGTCATGCAAGCTCCCATCTCCATTATATATTGAATTGCAAGTAGAAATCAATTACAATATTAAATGATGAGTAAGGGATTGCTGGAAGCCAAATTACATAGATGACTTCAAGCAAGACTAGGCAATGATAATATAAGATCTGCTGTTATGACAGTGTTTCAATGCAAGATAGCAAGGTAGAACTGATGATGTTCAAGAAGACTCAACTCAGCTGCCAAGACGTCTTGTGACAGCAATCTTATTTACTAAAATGCAGACCTATGATTCTAAGATATTTTAAAATGACAATCGCCCAACCTGGAGAGATGCCGACTTGAAGATGAATGGGCAGGGACTGATTTGTAACTGGAAATAGCTTCTTGGCAGCCACGACTTCACTCCAAACTCATGTTGTCCTTACCCCAGCAAGAATCAATCAAATGTGATGCCATAGTAGGATCGAATCCTTCCAAAATCGAATTGACTGAGTGTAGGAAGCTGCGCCTAGGAATACCTGATAAAATACGATTTTCCAGCTAATAGAATCGTCCTTCAAAGATGAGAATCAAATGATTCTATGTCAAAACTGCTGCGCTAGAATTACTTGAAGAAATACGATTTCCCAAATGAAATCGATAAACCAATAAAACTGAAAATGGTCTCCAAAATATTTAATGCTTCTTTCTCCAAAAATCGATTTTCTCCTTTGCTTCACAAATTTGGTCAAAGACCATTAAATTTGTCAATCGTGCTCAACTAGGAAATCTGAAATAATCTCCTCCACTAGTGATTGCAACAATACATCAGCTGCTGCGACTCTCCAATGCAATAATAAATCAACTATTGCATCAATTCAAAACTCCTTTCAGAAGTGCAATAATACATCAGTTATTGCACCCATAGTTGGAAGACTCTGCTCGACTTGCTGCGGACTCGACAGACTCGGAAGTCCTCAAGCTGGCCGAGTCGACTCGATGTGGACTTGTGAGTCGAGTCCAGGAGAGTCCCTACACGCGACTCGTGAGTTCGACCTCAAGACTCGCGCAAGTCTTGAGGTAGGATTCGCGAGTCCCATGCGGGGACTCTTCTGGATGACTGGGCCAGTCCCGTGTAGGGACTCTTCTGGACGGTTGGGACAGTCCCGTGCAGGGGCTCTTCTGGACGGTTGGGATGTCAAAGCGCGAGTCTTGAGGTCGGACTCGCGAGTCTCGTGTAGGGACTCTCTTGGACGGCTGGGACGTCAAAATGAGGTCTTAAAACCTTCGTTTTTTATTTTTTCCTCATTTCACTCCTCTACTTTGCCAAAATCAAGTCTGTAACTTGAAGTATGAATGATGAAATTTCAATTATTGAGTGTTTGATGATCATATGACATGTGTAATCTTTGAATTATGAAAAATTGATAATCAGATTAGGCTCTTATGTTCTCTAAATGCATTAATTTTTTTTTATTTTTAAAACCATGGTTTTTTTTTTGCCGAGTACTAGTCGAGTTTTTTCCTGAGTTCGTGTTGAGTCCTGAGTCTTGAGTTCGAGTTTTCCAACTTTGATTGCACCAACCTAGTTCTTGCAATGAAGCACTTGTAGAAACTCTGGATGGATTCCTCCACAATCTTCAGCTAGGCTTGATCTTTCACAATCGAACCTGGTATCCTAGAGTCTTGAAACCCTCGCTAAAGCAAGCATTCAAGCTTCTACCAAATTGGCTTCAGAAGTATAATCTAAGACATGCTCAAATGCCAAGCCCGCAACCTGTTATAAAGATTTCTCAATGACTTCCCAAAAGCTTTTAGAAATATTATTATTCTATTCCCCAAAGTGACTTTATGATATATTATTTTATTTTAGTCACTTTATTAAATTAATTAAATATAAAGCTATCTTATGATTTTAATTTTTTGAGATAACTTTACAAATAATTAATTTAATTATTATTCCCTTATTTCTCCTTTTAGCCTCCGGGAATAAATAAAGGCTAAACGATCTCCAAGGTGGCTATTGAGACGGGGACATTACACATTGTCATATAGATCACTGAGGAAGTGAGGGAAAGTGGCTAGTTTGTTGGTTAAGGCATACTCAACCTTATGTTACAAAAGATTAACAACAAAATTGATTAGATCAAATCGGTGTATGTTGAGGTTAGATATCCAATTGTTCATCATCGACCACCACATGTCATAGACCTTATTAAGATCATTTTCAAATTTGGAGCTGTTGAAGGTAAGTGAAACAATACAATTAAATGTGAAACTAGGTTTGCCTAGTGTGGGTTCCATACTTGGCTTGAATGGGGTTCATGATTGGGTCTTGGCTTGGGTTGGCTAGGGCATGAACAGTGCATGTACCCCTTATGTATGTCAAAACTAAAATGACTTGAAGCTTGTCGGGTATGAAAAACCCCTAAAAAAAGGTTTGGTAGAGTTTATTGGATGTTTGCATTTAGATTGATGGAAAATCACAAAAATATTGGTGATTATTATGTTTTGTCAAGGTGTGCAAAGTAGTGAGGACATGCTGAAAATGCTTCACAATATCATCCATGAGATTGGTGGCTACTACAAGGGACCTTGGGATTTGATGAACTAGGAAAGTGCATCAAAATGGGCTACTTCTTCCTTTGTTGTTGAAGTGATGATTGAGGATCAAGAGTTGCATGTCTCTTCACACACATTAAGTCCTATTTAGAAGTGATAGAGGTTTTGATGATAGTTGATGGAGAATTGAAAAACATGGGGTGGTTTTATCTATTGTTTTTATGCAGTCATTGGTTAATAGATGCTACATGCATCAACATGAGATCTTATAGTGCAATATCCTTGGGAGGCTATAGGCTTATAAATATGACATGTCTTGCTAGGAATTGGGGACTTAGACAATGGTGGTTTATTATAATTATTAATTTATAATAAATAATTATTATGTATAATATATACACTCATAAAATTATCAACATAGTATATAAGAATAGTGCATTTAGATATATTAGTTTTTATTCTATTATATATTAATTATTTATACATATCTTATTTAGGTATATTTTAATTTTATCTACATAGTTGGCAAACTTGGACTTGACAAGCCAATTTCTTTTGACTTAGCAAAAACTTGTCAAAACTTGGCAACTTAAAAAATTACTTAAATTTCTTTAAAAGCACATTTTTTTTGCAAAATTCAGCTATAAAATGTATCAAATGAGTTTAAAAACCCATGGGAAGTGTTTTCTACTTGAATACACTTGGAGTTTAAAATTGCATTATCATGCAGATACAATAGCTAGTTGATAACTATTAAATTCATAATTGTCTTTGAAAATCATCATTATAAATTACTTATCTAGGCAAAGTTAAAATTTACAAGTTTTTACAACTTCCTCTCCCTTTGGTGAAAAACTAGGGGACAAAGGGTCTTGCACTCAGTTCAGTTCCTTGTTTTGCCTAGAAGACAGTGCTTGTCGCTCCACCCTGATACTAGATGGCAGTGACTCCCTTGCCACATCAATATCATCCAATGACAATCCAATCTCTCCTACTTGTGTTGCAACTACATCCTCCATAGCTTGCCTCTTGAAATCAACAATATCATCCTCTTTAAACAAGGAGGGCTCGTTATCTTGCACGGTCCAATCAATATAGGGATCAGTCTCATCCAAATCAATAAGCAAAGATTTTTCGTCTACCTTTTTTGTGCGAAATCGAAGGTTGTATTGCAAAAAAACTAGGTTATTGAGGCATTGTTTAGTCAACTTATTATGCTTCTTCATTTGAATGGCATTAAACAAACTCATTTGTGCTCATAGTTAGAAACACTATAAGGTCGAAACAAAATATGAAGGGCTAGGGGTATTTCCACCTCAATCTTCCCACCAAGAACTTGGAAATAAGATATTCAAGAGTTTGTAAATAAACAATCTTTTATTAATACTAGTGAAGAAAGAGCCTCCCTCTAGCTTTGCTTAAAATTTTGCAACTTTGAAATGATGAGCTTCTTCACCTCAAGCTTGGTTGCCATCCTCTCAATGCATGTCGAGAGGCCATCCATAACCTTCCAATTAGTATCTGTGAAGCTATTGGAGAAGAAAAACTTGGGGTTGAGGTAGTACCCCCTTGTATGAATAGGTTGGTGGAGTTGATTCTTCCACCTCCTATCAATGATCTTTTAAATAGGGGCACATCTACTTGCATCCTCTTTGTAATAGTTTAGGATGGCCTCTTTGCCCCTATACATGGCCTCATAAGTCTATACCATTAGTTTTTTCTCCCCATCCACCTAGTGCAAAACCCTCACCAACAACTTTGATACCTAGAAAGTACAAACAGATTAAAGTTGCAATGAAACTAAATACATTTAAAGTTTAAAAATAAAGGATTCAATTTGAAATTTAAACTGAAGTTTGATGTTACTTTGACAATCTCCATAGCTCTCTTGGCAAAGACATCATTAAAAACTGTCTTTGTGGTCCTCTCTCCAACAACCATTTTTGAATATGTTGAGTCTAGCTATGCTTGATTCACAAACATTTGCTTCAAGGATGTCAATAAACTAGAAATACATTGCAATGTCAGAAAATTGATTGCAAACCTTGTCATTTTATCATGCAAGCTCTTTCCCCTAGGTGTGATCTTTTATCAAGTTAAGAACCCAAGGGTGATTTTAAATGTTTTTTGTCATATTCCTTGCTTCTTCTACAATCAATTCTGCCTATGTCCTCCAAAAGAAGGTCAAGGCATTGGGTTGCACAAGGGGTCCAAAAGAGTGTTGAATGCTTCTTTTGAAGCAATCTTTTAGTTGCCACATATGCCATTGCATTGTTGGTGACAACTTGCACAACATTTTGTATTTCCAACTCTAAAACAACCTCCTCCAACATCTAGCTCAAAGTTTAATCATTCTTTATTTTGTTGGAGGCATCAATTGACTTCAAGAAAATCAACTTACCATTTGAAGCTAACAAAAAATTGATGAGGGTGGTTCCTTACATTTGTCCACCCATTTGAAAGAATCTTGCATCAAAATTTTGTCCATTTGCTCATTTTGATCTTTCATAATTATTTTTGCATTTGCAATAGCATCTTGGAGCAACCTCCCACTTAAATTTTTTGGAGAGGGTCTTGTACCCTTTCCTTGCAACTATTTATGCTATCACCAAATGCTCCCAACATGGAATCTTTGCCACATTGAAGAGAAGTTTGAAATACCAAAAATTTGCCCATGCGTTATTTGCTTCTTTGTCTACCTCCTTGCTCTACCTTGTTCCTTCTAGTGAAGGTTGTACTTGATGTACGTTTCTAGGCACAAAAACCCTTGTTACTGAGCTCTACTTGATCTGGATGAGGTGGATATGCCATGTATGTATGTATGTGTGAACAACAACTAGAGACCACAATTCTTGTCATATTTCGATTGGATTCTACTAGCAAATTAGGAGCAATGGTTGCTTCTATGGTGGCTTGTGCCTTGTCCATCTCCAATTTCTTTTTATCTAGTAATGTAAGAAGTGCTATCATCTCTTGTTTCACCTCTTTGGGGGTCTTTTTATACAGCTTGGAATAATGATTAGGAATGCTTGCATGATGGTATTTGAGGTGATTGATGCCTCCAGAACTTTTTTGTGCACAAGTACAAATCACACTCCTTGCTATTGGTCCTATTATGACATGTTTTCAAGCGGGGTCACAACTTCTAGAGGTTTAGTTCCAACAGGGTGGCTTCCACTTGTTGTGTCTGAACTTGATGTAGAGTGGGATGCCATTATATATTAATCTGCAACATTAATTAAATAAATAGTGTTTAAAAAAATGCAACAATTTGAACAAGAATTTAAGAAAAATGATTTAAAATTTAAATGCATTTGAAAATTAAAATGTAATATAGTAATATGGTAATTGAATTAATGAATTTGACAAAAAAATATCTTTTAACCCTAAAAGGTAAAATCCTATATTTAGAAAAATAAAAGAAACTGGAAAAGAATCATTCAAATAAATTTGTGTAATTGTAAATTATTTAAATTTTAATCAACAAACAAATTTACATAAATTGAATCAATTCAATGCAATAAAATTTGTAAATATACTTGCTTACAAAATTAGAAATGATTTTTAAATTTATATGCTTGATAAATAAGGGATAAAAATGAACTAACCTAGTGCAAATCTGAAATTCCAAAAAATGTTTCTTTAAAGCTCGCTAGAAATCCTTCCAATTTGCTCTATAATGCTCTAATGTTGTTCTTTGTGTTCAACATGGATGAATAGGGCTTATAAAGGCAAAAATTGACATTTTAGAAGTGTTTTTTTCCACTTTTATTTCTACATTTTTGATGTGTTTTGGAGGTGGTGCGAGTTAACCCATCGGAATTGCCAAGTACTCACCAAAAATGTTTTCCAACTTCTACCTTCTTTTGCACAAACAAAATGACTACATGGGGCAACAAAATTTAGGGGTGTTAGCGAGTGCTGCGCAACAATCTTCATCTTTTGAGGAGTCACATAGCCAATATACTTTAGTGGTAGTGCCAATGGCACTTCTTTTGGTTCTTCTAATCTACCTATATCATCTAATGTTAATGATGATCTTTATGAAGACATGTATGGTGCTGATTGCTGATTTTATTATTTTAATTATCAATATTTTAAAATAAATATCTATCATGATGTTTGAGTTTGATAAATTGACATTGAAGTAGTATTTTTAATTTTTTTATCGTGGTTTTGTTTATTATATGCATGTATGTGGTATTCTGAACTTAATTCTTGTTTTTAGGTTGCAAATACGTATATTTTTCTGATTTTTTTTTTTTTTGTACGGACACACCAAAAATGAGCTTAACCACAATTCTTTTTGCCATATTGGCATATTCGAATCCAAACCCAAATTGGTAACTTAGGTAGTAAGTTGTATAGGTCAGTAAACATGTGATGTGTGCATTAAGAGTTTATGATCTCCAACCATTATTGGATGAGTGGTTATATATAGAAAGTTCATATTGTTGTAAGAACTTATGTTAATTATGAGATACTGAAATTACATAGGTAGGTAGTTGGTCATTCTCATTGAGGGAGAACTTGTGGATTGATTGCTTGCTCAAGGATTATTTGAGTGTAACTCTACCTCAAGGACATTCTTCTTTGATTAAATTGATATTAGGGTACATGGATACACATTGTATGCCTTTTGTTGTGCATTTTGTATGTATTTTGACAGTTTTTGGCATTTTGCTGTATCAGAATGTTTGTTCATTACATGTGGGATTGTTGCGGCAAGTTTGACAAGTAGGTTTGTTTTGCGGATGTTGAAATGTTTTTTGAATTGATTTTCATGCAAATGCCTCATTTTTCAGTGCATATTTGGACCACAAGACATCTCACAGTGTCAGGACCCTCAGAACAAATCCCCTCAATTTATGAAGTTTCTTCATTTGGTTCAATGATGGGCCACATTAAATTTTCCATGGACTATAAAGGGGTCTATGCTTTTTGGGAAGTTGGTCATCACAAACTCCTACATGACATTACTTAAAAATGGAAGATATTTATCTTTCAATCTGTATAAGAAAACTGAATGCTTTTTTTTGTAGTTTGAAGGAAATATTCAAACTTAGTTTCTGTGTGCTTATATTCTTGTTTTGAATAGGAGTGGAGATCCGCTGTTCAAACGTTAAAGTGCGATTTATGGAGATATTTAAGTTTTTGCAAGGAAGATATTGATGACAGGTTATTGTGGTTTTAACTGAGAATAAGAATATTTCTAATATTTTTTTGTCTCCTCTATGAGGTTGAAGTTTGGAATTGGTACAAAAAACTTTAGTAAAAGTTGTTTCACATTTTCTTTGAAGAAATAATACAAGGTTTCTTAGCCAAATGGAAAATGTTAAATCTTTTGAATTAAGAAGAGATTAAAAATGTTGAGATATCTAAATTTAAGGAAAATGTTGTGTTTTCCTTGGGGATGTGTCTCTGGCCTTGAAACCTCCCTCCCCATCCCCAATGGCATTTTGGGTATGGCAGGATGGCAGGGGATGTCCCTTAGCCTTCCCCAAAAATCTTCAAATCTTTGAAATGTTTTCAAATCATGTATTTTGTTTCATGAATCTTTTTGTGGTATCAGAGCCAACTTCCTGCCAGCTTGTGGGTTACAAATCAGAGTTGTTTCAGTTCTTTATCAAGTTACGTTCATGGCTAGAATCAAAGACGGCAGATTGCTACCTACTTTCCTTCCTGCTTCACCAACAAAGGAAAAGACTTCAAATAGGAAAAGTTCAAAGAGCCCAGCTCATAGTTCACTGCAGTATGAAGATTCAATACCAAGGAAGCCTAAGTATTCTAGAAATTCAACAAGATCAACAGGTACAAGTTCAAACTCATCCAAGAAGGTTAATGATAAGAATTATGCAAGAGATTATGAAGGGCATGGATGATCTCAAAAAGTTTTATATGCAATCCCAACAACAATTGTCAACAAGTTTAATGTCAACCATTGTGTCATTTGCACAACAAGAAAAAGAAAAGAAGAATAAAAGAAACTAATTTGATGCATCTACCAGTGAAGTCATCAAAAGCCTCCTTGAGGAATTTGAGAAGCAAGTTGATTCAAAGCATGAGTATGACACTAACATGGGTAACTCTAATGTTTGGGAGAATGGTACACCAGTTGTCATTGATCAGCCTATAGGTGAACATAATTCTAGATCAGTCATTGAAGAAAAACAAGTTGCAGATGAGTCTACTTTCTATTGTGATGATGATTCCTTGCATCATCATGAGGTAGCAGCCATTTCACGTGAGGATGATGGCATTGTAGAGTTTTCTAATGTTGGTACTCAAGATTTGGGTGTTAAAGATGAATTATGTGTTGTGGATTCATGCCACAAACTTTCTGATTTTGTAAATCAGACCTTGGAAGATGTGAACAAGACACAAGCTTTGTGTGATGGGTGGTTGTAAAAAGCTAAGAAGGCAAAGTTGTTGGCTGCGTAAGCAAGATTCAAGAAATCAAGGAACACGTCAATCACATAGATAAAGCAAGACGACGAAGAGAAGCCTATCTTCGATCATTATTTCTTCCAAGGGAAGAATGTGTAGAAGTTGAGTATGCAGAGGAGGAGTTTCTGTAAGCAAACAAGAAAAACATGTAGATGAGTGTGAACAAGAGAAGAAGCATGATTTATAAAATTATGTTTGGGTATCTAGTTTGCATCATGAGGTTCATAAGCTTCCTCTTTTAGATAACCCATTGAAGGCTCAAATTAGAGATGATATTGGGCACACACTTGGTGGATCATCCACTATTGTTATACCTACACATGTAGAGGGAGATGTAAGTGATTCCGTTTGGGTTGAACATACATCATCTACAATGGAAGGACATTTGCCAAGATTATATGAGGCATTTTGTCTTAGAAAGTTGACTATTGAGACTAAGAGATTGCCTAACAAGAAGATCCTACAATTTGATAATGTTTGGTTTGTCAAAGATACCACACCATGTAATTGAGTAGAAGCAAAAATCATATCAGCTAAGGAGAACAAAAATCAGTCGGCTTATGACAGCCCTATGGTAGAAGAAGAGAACAAAGATGTGTTTCAGCCTACCTGTGAGGATAAGAAGAGCAAAATTCAGTCATCATGTGAAGACCATAGCTTGGAGGAAGAAGATTCCCATGGTTTTCATGGTGAGCACGAAGATCAGCCGCTTGAGAAGGAGTCTCTATGTACCTTGACATCACATCCATTGGTTGATGATGATGGAACAACTTGTGGATCCCTGACCATCAAGAAACATGAAGGAGAGATCATAATTCCCAGCGTTGTACATGGTATGGCAGCCTATAATAACCTTGGCTCCCCTAATTTTACACACATGTTTACAATAGAAGAGCATTTGATGAGGATGTTTGAGATTCATTGCATTGAAGAGCTGTTCATAGAGACTAAGAGGTCGCCAAATGGGAAGATACTCCACTTTGACAATGTGTGGTTCGTCATGAACCTTACACCATGGAGTTGGTGGGATCATAAAAACAAAGCCGCCATAGATATGGAAGCATCTAGCAGGTTTGGGACACCAAAACTAGCTAAGCAGACATATTATGTTCAGCTTGCTACTCCTCCTAGACCAGCACTTCTTGAGGAGTCACCCACTATGAAGAGAGAAGTAGGAGAAGACAACCAAGGCATCTTGGAAAGGTATGATCAACATTCAGATTTTCTGAGTTTGAACAGCAGTATAGTGTCCTCATGTGAGTTTGAATCCAATGAAGATTATGGAGATAATGATCCTAGTCATGCTAAGTGGGAAGATAAGTATGTGATGGGAAATTCATTTTGCCAATATCCTATATCAGCAGATGTAGAGAGGCATGAGTCTATTGATATGATGCCATTTCACTTTTATCATGATAATCCCTTGTTTGAGTATGTTGATGAACATGATGGTACAACTGAGATCTTGTGTGAGGAAGGCAAGTCCTATCATTCACGTCCCTTGATGAATGAGTTGAAGGTAAAGGAGGATATGATCATGGCAGCCTTATCCCATTTTGATCACATTTATGAGATGGTAGCAGATTGGTGGGGAAAAAATAAGCCCTAGGATCGTGAAGGGTTGCAAGAAGCTTTGATCAAGATGAAAAACAACTATGTGCACCTTCCTGCGGATAGAGATTGCCTCTTCGCACTTGCATTGAGGACCTTAAAAGAGAAGTTAACTTGCAGCCATGATGCCTATACTCTTCAATTGGGAACACATTTAGTTGATGACCTTCCACCCATAAGGGAAGAGAGGATAAAGATCTATGAGGACTTCACACACAAGCATGTTGCTTCTTGTCCTTCACACATTGATGATCATGAGACAATGGAGACACTACACTCAGTGATCCCATGTGAGGATCAAATCATTTTGGTTAGTAATGAAGGCATCTATGTTATATCCTTGGAGTTGTCACCTATTCCCTGTGATATGACAACTGTTCATTGGTATGATGGTAGCATAATCTTCATGGATTCGTTATTGGTAAGTGGCTGTCCTGTTTGGGTTTCCATTTCACTTTTAGATTTAGCATGGTCTATATTAATCATTGAGTTACATGGGAGTGTGTGGAGACATATCTATTTGATGGATATTGCATATGAGATGAATTATCTACTTATACATGGGTATGATGACACCATGGACATTGGTCTTAATGCTGGTTTGAGTCATCACAAAAGCGTTTGGTGGCCTTATGGATTAGTTTATATGCATATGAGAGTTCAATTTCACATCTTCTTACTGGTCTACCATAATGGATGGGTGTTTCATGGTGACTTCGTGAGAGATTCCAATTACATCTCTTACAACCGGTTGGATAGATTGGTTTGGGATCTAGGTATTGATTGGTTGGGTGCATCATTTCACATGGATTCCATTATGTTGCTTCACGGATTATGGTATATAGGCATTTAATCAGAGTAGAGCAGTAGGTTGTATGGCGATTGCTTGAGGGCAAGCAATCCCAGGAAGGGAGGACTGTAATGTCCTCATTCTCGAAGTGACATTTTGATGATTTGATTCTAGCCCATCTAGCATTCCCGTGGGTTAGATGGTGAGATAAGGGAATGATATTGGCCATGAGAATCATAAATTTTGGAGAGGAATTATCCTTAACAAAAAATAAAGCATTATGTTGATCATATTTCATTAATATCTCATGGTCCACTTGCAAGTCAAAGCAAAAAAGGAGGTCAATTTTCTCTCCTAGGGCGGTTTAGGAGACTTAAGGGAGAAGGTAACCAATATTTAAATAAATAAAATCTGATCCTTGGATAAGGACGGTTTAGGTGCCTTAGCTATGAAGACATTGAATATTTTAATGGAAACAAATCAGATCTTCCCTAAGGGCGGTTTAGGTGCCTTAGCCATGAAGTCATTGAATATTTTAATGGAAACAAATCAAATCTTCCTTAAGGGCGGTTTAGGTGCCTTAGCCATGAAGTCATTGAATATTTTAATGGAAACAAATTAGATTCTCCTTCGAAGGGCAGTTTGGACTAGGAGCCTTATTTAAGAAGGCATGGAGGGGTGAGATCATTATGTTTGGTATTGTTATTTTCAAAAAATATCTTAAAGAGAGTTGTCTCTTGACTGGAAGTAATTTTCAGTCTATTTAAGGTGGTGCTCCCTTCAATACAGTGGTATGGTGATGACCCCATTCCACCATGAGAGGTGAATTCACATAGAGTTCATCACAGAGCTTCATTGACATGCTTTTGTGGAGTTAGGACCTTCAAGATAAGGGTTTGAAGATTGGTTTTGTTGCAGGTCCAAGAAGAAATCAAGAAGATTGAACCATATTTTGACTTCAAAGAACAAATCGCCTCTTTTTGCATATAGGGCTTCAGTTTTGTGGAGTTTGCATTTGTGGGTTGGCTGGAAATCTACATCAGATTATCTCAGGTTGCTGGAAATCAAGTTTCAGACTTGAAATCAATCATATTTCAACCTTTTACAAGAATAGGAGGCAAGCTGGGTTAATTCTCTACCTTTCTCAGTTAGGCGATTACATATTTTGAGCTATTTTTGCAATCTTTGAAGAGTTTCAGCATTTCTGGGCCATCTACAGTCAAATACAAATTGCATACCAACTGCTACAGAGTTCAATCTATCATATCAGACCACCATTAGTGCTGCTACAACCTTATTTCAATCAAAGATCGAAGGGTAGTTCATCAAGACTACCTAGGGTTTCATCCTTCAATCTCTTGGCTAGGGTTTGATATATATTTTGGCTATTTTGCATATTGTATGAGTTCTGATTTTTTAAATCAGATTATCTGATTGTAAGCTGCAAGCTATACTCTATTTGTAATCAGATTATTGATTCAATTAGAAACCATCATTGTTTCTTGAGTATGTTACTTTCATATGTGGATTGATTTGCTTACAACTTTGTCATTTGGTATTTTGTTTCATGAATCATTTTATTTTCATCTAAAATATTAAGCCAGCAAAGAGAAAATTTGATTGTGATAAGGTAGGCTTCTTACATATTTATACAAAACTCGTGAATAATGATATTAATGCCACTGAAAACAAAAATCACAATATGGAGTGATGAACTATGGTAGAAAGGAGCTTGTATGGCTCAGCTCAACATTGCTAGCTCTATGTGGAGTCATGCTCTTGTATCTTAGACGAATCTACAAATGTTGCTACAGCCATAGGAGCATTATTTAGGATAGAGATTAACTTAGCAAACTGGAAGTATAAATGTAATTCAATTACTTGGGATTTAATTGGGAAAAATTCGAAAGAATAAAATAATCTTGCTTTTCTAAGCAACATGTTTAAAATGATTTTTATTTTTTTGTTTTTAAAACTAGAGTGATCGTTTTGGGGGCAGCACTCCCAGTGGGGCTGAGGGGTAGTGCCTCTTGTGGGGTTTTTGAGGGTAGTGTCCCTCATGGGGGTTGTGGGGGCCTAGAGTCTGGGCAAGTCCAGGTGAGTCTTGTATTTATGGACTTTATTTCATTGTTGTAATTTTGCTCATATCAAGTGATGACATCTTGAAGTTAGTTTTATCAAGACAAATAGAGAACCTTAGAGGGTACAGTGAAAGGGAAAATGTCTGCAAAATTTTGATTGCTTGGTTGAATTATAACTTGTTTTGCTTTACTGCAGAGTTAACAAATAAATTGATAGAGTGAAATTTAAAATATTCTAATTAATTTATGTAGCTGATAGCCATAAGTATCTGATGCCACAATGCAAGCTTCTTTGCATTTTCATTGAATTTTTATGTGTGCCTTGTTCTAATCTCATATTCATTTTTGCTGTGCATTAGGAAGAGTTACCACTGTGTTTCATGTACTAAGTTTACTGTCAAAAGATTTCAAATGTTTAAATGGGGTGGAAATTTCAATATAGGTTACAATTAGGCATTTTATATCTTAAGTCTCATCTATATGTATGACAATGGATTCATATGCATTCTTCTGTTATATGCTATATATTTGAGATAGTAACAGCTGTTTGCATTATACATTTCAGTGGAGGACACAATGACAAGGAAGCTAAATTTTGGCATGGGTTCTAATCAAGATAAAATTTCAAATGCTGGTGTGGTGGCAGATGATGAAAATGTGAGATAGACTTGTCATATTCTCTTTGCCTCTTAACAATTTTGAGGATGCAATTTTTGTGTCATTTGTTTTAACGATGTCCACTGTAGTTAAATGTTTATCATTATACTCTAGCATGCTAACTAAAATACTTAGTCTGATCCTCAACTTCTCATTTATGTTGAACTGTAAGTTGAGATATCCACATTCCCAAATTTTGAAATGGTAATTGGATTGAATTTGATAATTCATTGATTGCTTCTATCATTTTATGTACTACAAATTTGTTATTAGAATTATTTAATTTCGTTTTCAGATGTGGGACAATACCAGAGTTGAATGGACATGGATATGGTATCAGATACGAATACGTCCATTTTTCGAGGTCCCTTAATATGGATACTGCTGGATACCCATCCATAAAAAATGTGTACACATACATATAACACAATTTTATAAGCTATTAGAGGAGGTTTCATTACTTAAGAAGCAATATAGACACATAATTTAAATATTAATAATTTAGTAAAGAATAATAATTAATAATTGTAAAATATTAATAATAAATGACAATACACTTAAAAATAATAAAATATATATAATTTTTTTTATATAGATGATCGAAGTGGAAATCAATCCTTTAAATAATGTAGAATGAGTTTTTTTTTAAAACAAGGGTAAATGATATAATTTTTTTTTTAATTAAAAAAAAACAAAACAAAATTGAAAAGAATACCTGATGTTTTGATGGGAGAACAAAAAATCTCTATTCATATTTCTACGAATATCCTAAACTTTACTTTGTTTTTTTTGTACCTTATTCATATATGGAACAATATATCCACGCAGTATTTTATTATTTTAATAATTCTTATATAAACAAAATTCAATAATTCTATACCCTATGGAAAAACACATGATGGCAGAAACAAAAGAAAAACACTGTAAAATGCAAGAAATCTTTCACTATCTTTTTCATCATTAAAATGCACAGTAAAATTCCATCTGAAAAATGCAGTAAATAATGAATTTGAAACAAGTCACAGGAAAATCAGAAATGAGACTTAGTGTATCTCTGATCGTGCTTCTGCTTGTGCTATGAGGTCCTCTACCAGCTTGCTCATGATTTCACTTAATAAAAAAATGTAAGGGCCTTTCCTGCGTTTTGTTTTTTTTTAAAGATTTTATTTAGGGGAGATGGACCAGTAGTTGTGCGGGCACACTTTGCAACCATGTAGGCTTTGCATAGAATTTTAGGAACTTCGTTTTTTTGAGAAATGTGATATGGACTCTTATCTATCTACAACTAAGGTTTGGAGATGTTATTATGGATGCAACTCGCCACATTGGCATGTCTAGTGAGAAGTGTCCTTAAAATGAATTTTTAAAGATTTGACCAAAAATTTATCATGGAATCCTTGCTAGTTGAACAAAAGAATATCATTTGTTATTAGAACAATATCGTATTTTTAATTTAAATATAACTTATATGCAACCTAAATGATCTCAATACCGTTTGGTAACCAAAATCTTGTTATCTCTAACCTTTTATATCCAACTCAAACGACCCAATGGTTTGAAACAATTTGAGCTAAAATTGCTTGTATTAACAAAAGAAGATTACAATTTATAGAAAATACAAAGCATTGAAGATATTAAGTGAACTGACCTACTCATATTAAATGAACTGACTTACTGCAACTAACTACAGTTGTAGACATTAAATGTCTACCTACCAGAATAACTAAACTAAGAAAATATCTAACCTACTCACTACAGAAGACATTTAAGATGTCTTAAGTTCATAGCAGCAAATATATTTTTGGGGAAAAAATCGGCAAACCAAAAGTATAAGATTTTTTGAAAAAATGGGGAAAAAATCGGGGAAAAATCGGATTTAAAAAAAAGGTAAAAAATTGTAGAACAAGAGATAAAAACTGTTTTTTTTTTTAAAAATTGAAAGGCATTTCCATAGCATAGAGATATAGAAAGCAAATCAAATAAAGAGTTTAACTAATGAATTGTAGAAAATAGATTTTTGTAATTTATATTCATATCGCTGATTACATTCATTGCATTGCACATCTTTCAAACTCAAAGCATTACTTCACATTGCATAACTAATAACTAGATGCTGATAGATGACAAAATTTCAATTACAATATAGTCTTTTACAAAGTCAACCTAAGCAATTATGCAATTACTTCACATTGCATAACTAATAACTAGGAGCAGCTGCCAATTGCTTTAGCTTGTCATGGCATTCCATGAGAGCACATTTTTTTGAGGCATTTTTTCAAATAGTTCATTGCCTTGTCTATGCTACGAAATTTTTCATACATGTCTACCAAAGCATTTTATCAAACAGCTGACTGCCTTGCTGCTATGGCTAAAAGCCTAAAACAGGTGCTTTCAAATAAGCTATGGATGCTTGGAAAAAATCTATCAAAGTATAATAGTAAGCAATAGCATAGAAAAGGCAGTGAACAGTTTTGAAAAAATGCCTCAAAGAAATGTGGTCTCATGGTGATGGAATGCCATGATGAATGCCTATGGCGATGGACCATCGCATTCCATCACCATGAGAACACATTTCTTTGAGGCATCTTTTCCAACAATTCACTGCCTTGTCTATGGTATGACATTTTTCATACATATCTACCAAAGCATTTTATCAAACAGTTCCCTGCCTTGCTGCTATGCCTAAAAGCCTAAAACAAGTGCTTTTGAACAAGCTATGGATGTTTGCAAAAAATCTATCAAAGCATAATAGTAAGCAATAGCATAGACAAGGCAGTGAACTGTTTTAAAAAATGCCTCAAAGAAATGTGGTCTCATGGTGATGGAATGTTCTTTGAGGCATTTTTTCAAACAGTTCATTGCCTTATCTATGCTACGACATTTTTCATACATGTCTACCAAAGTATTTTATCAAACAGTTCATTGCCTTGCTGCTATGGCTAAAAGCCTAAAACAGGTGCTTTCGAACAAGCTATGGATGCTTGGAAATTATCTGTCAAAGCATAATAGTAAGCAATAGCATAGACAAGGCAGTGAACTGTTTGAAAAAATGGCTCAAAGAAATGTGATCTCATGGTGATGGAAGGCCATGACAAGCCATAGACAAGGTAGTGAACTGTTTGAAAAAATGGCTCAAAGAAATGTGGTCTCATGGTGATGGTTGTCATGGCATTCCATCACCATGAGATCGCATTTCTTTGAGGCATTTTTTCAAACAGTTCACTGCCTTGTCTATGCTACCACATTTTTCATACATGTCTACCAAAGCATTTTATCAAAGTGTTCACTGCCTTGCTGCTATGACTAAAAGCCTGAAATAGGTGCTTTCAAACAAGCTATGGATGTTTGGAAAAAATCTATCAAAGCATAATAGTAAGCAACAAGCTATGGTCTCATTGTTTTTTTTCACGTGAAAATCAACACGATTTTGTTCGTGTTTTTTTGTAGGTTTTAAATGTGTTTTTTAGGCAATTTTGCAGTTTTAAATGGGAAAAAATCGTTGACCAAAAAGTCAAAGATTTTTTCAAAAAATCGGGGAAAAAATCATCCAGCCTGCAGATTTTTTAAAAATCGCGATTAATCGGGTTTTTTTGCAGATTTCTGCTTCTATGGTATTAACTAACAAGTTATATTATTGACCATTAACAATAAAAAGGAATATAATATTCTAACACCCTCCCTTAATGGTTAATCTATCAAAAACACCATGTTGCCCCCTGAATTTGACAAATTTATCTACGCTTAAAGACTTGGTGAGAATATCTGTAGTCTGATCTGCTATTGGAACATACTGCAACTAAACGGATCCGTCTTCTACTAGCTTGCGGATGTAGTGACAATGAAGCTCGACATGCTTGGTACGTTCATGGAAGACTAGATTTTTGGCCAGTTTGAGCACCCCTTGATTATCAGTGTACAAGGGAGAAGGCCCTGCTTGTGACATGTGCATGTCAGAAAGCATCTTGCGGAGCCAAATTGCCTCACATGCTGCCTTAACGGTTCCTCAATATTCTGCTTCAGTCAAAGAAAGAGCCACTGCCTGCTGCTTCTTGCTGGTCCATGTTATAACACCTGTACCCAAACTGAATACATACCCAAAAGTAGATTTTCTGTCATCGACTGAAGCTACCCAATTTGAATATGTATAACCCATCAGCTTTGGGTTCTTGCATTACCTAGAAGTAGATTTTTTGTCATTGACTGAAGCTGCCCAATCTGAATTTGTATAACCTATCAGCTTTGGATCCTTGCATTTGCCATACTGAATGCCATAATCTGAAGTGCCTTTCACATATTTTGAGCACTCGCTTCATTGCAAGCCAATGATCAGCTTTGGGAGTTGTCATGAAGCAAGAAATGTAGCTCATGACAAAATTGATGTCAGGTCTAGTAGCAATGAGGTAGATGAGATTGCCTACTAGTTGCCTGAATGTCGCTTCATCGACCGGAGGTGAATCAGAGTTGGCTGATAACTTCAGCCCCTTCTCCATAGGTGTGGAGGCAGGTTTGCAACCTTGCATCCGAAATTTGTCAAGCATACTTCGAGCATATTTAGATTGAGAGATAAAAATACTATCAGTTGTCTGCCTAACCTCAATACCCAAACAATAATGGAGAAACCCCAAATCTGTCATATCAAAAGCCTGACACAGATCCTATTTGATTGCTGCAATCAAATGTGCTGAACTGCCAGTAATGATCAAGTCATCAACATAGATAGCAAGAAACAAAACATCATCACCAAAGTGCTTGACATACAGATTAGAGTTAGAAGGGCCGCGCTGAAAACCATGATCAACCAAGTACTGATCAATCTTGATGTACCATGCACAAGGAGCCTGTTTCAGTTCATCGAGTGCTTTCACGAGCCTACATACCTGATGTTCTTTGCTGGCTGTTAGTTTTAGGATCAGAAATGAAAGCAATCAAAAAATGCAACACATAAGACAATGAACACTACAAGATACCTTGGGAAAATCCTCCAACTCGAGGGAAAAAACCCAATAAATATATCGCTTATATATTCAAGAATAAGAGCAGAAATCTGCTTACAACTCAGGCCCAACACAAGGCCGAATTCAATACAATGAATAATATCACCTCTCCTAGATGCAAAGATACAACATAAATATGTTTCTCCTTGAATTCAATTTGTTGCACCAATATGATGATTTGCTGCTCAAGATGATGATCTGCTGCTCAAGTGCGAACTTCTTCTAGGAGTGTGAATCTGAAATGAGTGAACTTGATGATCAAATGAGGTGATCATCACCTTGTATTTATACAAAACAAAATGACTCTTCATGAGGTCGGCCTTAATAAGGAATGGCAATAATTAAATGAGTCGGCCAAGAAGAAATAATAAATATTATTTTTCTTGATGAAGTGAAGCGCCCCTTCACTTAAATTCGATCAATAATAAATTAAATAGCCAAGGCTATTATTTAATTTATTCCTCTTTTATTTATTATAGCTGCTGGAAGTAAGAGACCCGACGCTATAACATCAACACTCCCTCCCAGCTAGGGAGGATTACTTCCAGATACACAAAGTCATGGATATGACACTCACAATGGCTACACCCATATGTGAGAAGAGCTCATCACGGATTCACTCAATCTTGATATCAACCATCATGGCTACTCCCACGTATGGTGAAGCATATGTGCACAAGTGCCCATCACGGAATCACTCAACGTGATGTCGTCATCTCATCATGATGTTCACCATGGCTACTCCCAGAGGGTGAATAAACACAAGTTCAAGAAAATCATCACAAACTCTCTCATGTGATGTTGTCATGGAGTCACTCAACATGACATCCACCATGGATACTCCCAAAGGGTGGAAACAAGGGCTTTCACCTCGAATTTCTCTCTCACAGAGAAAGATGCATTAACAAGGGCTTACACCTCAAATTTCTCTCTGATAGAGAAAGATGCATTAAGGCAAATCACAAAAGATCACTGAAGCTGAGTTTCCCTCTTAGCTAGGGCCTCATTCTCCACAATACCAAGCTTGTCTCAAAAGTACACAAACTTTACTCTGGAGAGGGGCTTGGTGAGAATGTCAGCCGTCTACTCATCAGTGCTAATGTATCTCAAGTGGATTGCTTTCCTCAATACCATATCTCTGATATAGTGGTATTTGATCTCAACATGTTTGGTTCTGTCATGAAACACTGGATTGACAGAAAGCTGCACACAACTTTGATTATCACATTGGATGACAGTCGGCTCTAATGATTGTCCAAATAATCCTGCAAGGAGCTTCCGAAGCTACACCGCTTCTCGAGCTGCCACACGTGTTGCAATGTACTCGGCCTCTGCGGTGCTCAGTGCCACTAAAGACTGTTTCCTGCTACACCGGGAGATCATCGCAGACCCCAAACTGAAACAACATCCAGAGGTGCTCTTCCAATCAGCAACACACCCTGCCCAATCAAAATCAGTATAATCATGCAACTTCAAGTCCACACCAGAAGAATAACTCAAGCCATACCCAACTGTGCCACGCAAGTATCTCAGGATATGCCTTGCTGCAACTAAGTGTATTTGCCTTGGTTCACACATGAACCGACTAAGTGCACTCACTGCATGACAAATATCTGGTCTAGTATTGACTAGATACATCAATGATCTAATCAACTGCATGTACATAGTAGGATCCACCAGATCTAAACTAGCTACTTTTAACTTTTGAAAAATTGGTTTCCATAGGTACATGGATTTGCAATCCATCATACCAAATCTCTTCAAGATGTCTATTGTATACTTCCCTTGACTTAGAATGATCTCATTAGGCCTCTGCCATACTTCTAAACCAAGGAAGTAATGCATGTACTTAAGATCCTTCATTTCAAATTCAGAAGCCAACTCCTTCTTTCATTTGATAATGAGGTGTTCTTCTCCAGTAAGAAATAGATCATCAACATAGAGAACCGAGATCAAGGCCTCGCCATTAATTACCTTGAAATATAGATTTGAATCAGCATCATTCTTGGAGAAGCCCAAGCTCAACAGGTATTGATCAATCCTCTCATACCAAGCACAAGGAGCTTGCTTAAGGCCATACAAAGCCTTCTTCAATTTGCAAACATGAGCCTCCTTCCCATGAATCTCAAAACCATCAGGTTGCTCAATATATACCTCTTCTTCAATCACACCATTAAGGAATGTTGTCTTCATGTCCATCTGATGTAGCTTCCATCCCTTAGCTACTGCAATAGCAATAATGGTTCTGATGGATGTATAATGAGCAACCAGAGCAAAGGTTTCTTCATAGTCTATTCCCTCTTTCTGAGAGAATCCTCTAGCCACAAATCTAGCATTGTACTTCTCAATGCTTCCATCAGCCGCATGCTTGATCTTGAAAAGCCACTTAGAAGATACAACAAATTTTCCTTCTGGTCTAGGTACAATGTCCCAAACATTGTTCTTGAGGATAGATTGATATTCTTCAGCCATAGCATCTCTCCATACTTGCTGACTTGAAGCTTCCTCAACATTGGAAGGCTCAGATTCAATCATTTGACTCATCAATGCAACATAGCTTGAAAAATTCTGTGGTCTTTTGCTTTCTCTGAATGTGCCTCTAGGAGTTGCAAACCTTTCTGCCTCCTGCATTGTTTGCCTAGCCCATAGAGGTCTCTTTCGACCTATGACAATATCTTTAGGCCCATCAGTTGGTTTCAAAGGCTCAACTGAATCACCATCCTCTTCTGGTTTAGTAGACTCCCTCTGAATCTCCAAGTTCTTGCATCAACCTCTTGACCTCCTCGTCCAAGGTTGCCTCTGTTGGTTTGACAGACTCCCTTTGAAGGTTAATTCTTCCTCTTCGAAGAAACTGATCACAATGACAACCTGAATAGGTTCTTCCTCTTTGAGAGATGTCTTCAGCTACCGACTCTGTCCAATGGCTGCAAGTTATGACTCCATGCTTGATCATTTCTTCAGTCGGCATGACTTCCTCACAGGATGCTTCAAGCTCTTCTTCTCTTGAAAGCAATCTCTTACGCTTCTTGTTTCGTCCTGAAAGCATTAAGGAGAGATTACTAATAGTTCATAGAAATCAACTATTCCGAAGAGAAATACCAATGCTAGAAGCATACATGATTTACTATCTCAATGTTATAGCATGAATTAATAATTACATAAAAAATTCATGAACATTATTCAACCATGAAATACTTATCTCATTGAAATCAGAATCCTGTACGCAGAAAATGAGGGATTGATATCCTCAAACAACGATCACAATATCTGCTCTCTCCGCCCTTTCAGTGGCGTTGATCGTTGCTGCTCTCAATGCAAACTCTTGACTCTTGACTTGAAGCTGCTGTGATAAACTCCAACAGAAAGATCACCTACAATAATTGATTCTCAAATGTGATGCGCCTAGGTGTCTTGGTTCAATAACCATGACATGTCTTGTATTTGCCTCCAGTGACAAAGAGGGCGGAATTCATGGATGATATTCGATGACCAAGCAATATCTCCGATCAGACTTATTAAGAATCCCAGTATGTTTAAGTCTTCCAAATATTGCGTCAAGCTCCAAGAGGATTTTAAATCACCATTGCTGCTTCTTTCGAACCAACCATTTGATTCGCTTCTCCTTTAGAAGATTCAGACCATCTCTCATTTCCCATACTTTGCTCAGCGTATATGATTGTGAAAAGGAGTGATTACCTTCTACACACTGCCTTATCTCTCACACTCTACTTCAGAATGCTTAAACAAATCTGAACAAATCTTTTTCTAGACCTGCTCTGATACCATGTTAGTTTTAGGATCATAAATGAAAGCAATTAGAAAATGCAACACATAAGACAATGAATACCAAAAGATACCCTAGGAAAACCCTCCAACTCGAGGGGAAAAACCCAACAAATATATCCCTTATATATTCAAGAATAAGAACACAAATCTGCTTACAACTCAGGCCCAACACAAGGCCGAATTTGATACAATGAATAATAGCACCTCTCCTAGATGTGAAGATACAACATAAATATGTTTCTCCTTGAATTCAATTTGCTGCACCAATATGATGATCTGCTGCTCAAGTGCGAACTTCTTCTAGGAGTGCGAATTTGAAATGAGTGAACTTGATGATCAAATGAGGTGATCATCACCTTGTATTTATACAAAACAAAATGACTCTTCATGAGGTCGACCTCAATAAGGAATGACAATAATTAAATGAGTCGGCCAAGAAGAAATAATAAATATTATTTTTTTGATGAAGTGAAGCACCCCTTCACTTAAATTCGATCAATAATAAATTAAATAGCCAAGGCTATTATTTAATTTATTCCTCTTTTATTTATTATAGCTGCTGGAAGTAAGAGACCTGACGCTGTAGCATCAACATTGACAACCTTGAAACCAAGAGGCTGCGTCGTGTAGACTTCTTCTTGCAAATCACCATTGAGAAAGGCACTCTTGACATCCATTTGATGAATTGTCCATCCAAATTGGGCTGCAATAGCGAGAAGAAGACGAATTGTGCTCATCTTGGCAGTAGCAACAAAAGTGTCCTCGTAGTCAATGCCCTCCTGCTGTATGAATCCCCGAACAACTAATCGGGCCTTGTATTTATCCAAAGTACCATCTGCATGATACCTGACCTTATAAACCCATTTGCAGCTGATAGGTTTCTTCCCAGGAGGAAGATCAAAAAGAACCCAAGTGTGATTCTTCAGAAGACTATGGTATTCTGTCTCGATAGCCTTTTCCTACTCTAGAATTCCTTTAGCCTTAGAATATGTCTGAGGCTCATAGATGCTGTGGATGTTGGGCATAAGAGCAAAATTGACTGTGTTTTGCGCTTTCTGCGAGCTGATCTGCCCTCAATGAGTTCATCATCATGAAGATCTCCAATAGTCTTGAGCCACCACTTAGGCCGACAAGTAGAAGTACACATAGTTTGAAAACTCGGCATTTTCAAGTACTCGGCAAGCTCGAAAAACTCGGCTCGGCAAAAACTCGGCAACTTAAAAAATTGCTTAAACTTCACTAAAAACGCATTTTTTTTGCAAAATTCAAAGATAAGATGCATCCAATGAGTCAATAAATGAGTACATATAAGAAACAAGTTGTATTTGATTGATTTGAAAGAAATTGGATACAAAATGGCATCCTCATGTGGAATGCTCAATGCGTTGATATGATAATAGTCTGAAACAAAATGAAAAAATAGCAAATTGTTATTGTAAAACTGAAAGTAAATACTATATTAATATATTTTACAAATTTATATCTTCCTCTTCCCATGTCTAGTGAAAACTAGGGGAGAGGTAGAACTAGATGATATTATAGATGAAGACTTGTAGGAAAACTTGGAAACTTGGACTTGGAGAGTACCTAGAAAACCAAATGAATTCAATTTGATTTTGAGGGCAATGACCCTAACGGGGTCAAGGGGTAGCACCTCTCATGGGGGTTTGGGGGCAATGCCCCCAGTAGGGTCGAGGGGCAGCGCCCCTTGTGGGGGTTTGGGGGCAACTCCCCCAGTGGGGTTGAGGGGCAGCGCCCCTTGTGGGGGTTTGGGGGCAATGCCCCTAGCGGGGTCGAGGGGCAGCGCCCCTCATGGGGGTTTGGGGGCAACACCCCCCAGTGGGGTCGAGGGGCAGCGCCCCCTCGCAGGGTCTCGGGGCAGCGCCCTGGGCGTGCTCCCTGTCATGATACAGGGTGGGGTCGAGGGGCAGAGCCCCCGCCACCAAGCCCAAATTAAGACCTCCAAAACCACAAAAACCTTCATGGGAGAGTGTTTTTGCTAAGGAAGAAATAGAGCAATTGGTGGAGGCAAAAAATGAATGAAAATTGCCTTTATTCTGACAACAGGGGTCTTTTTTGCTGAGCAGCCGAGTTTTTAAAAAAAACTCTCCGAGTTTTTGCAAATAAACGGCGAGTTTTTGTGAAAAGTACGGCCGTACTTTTTGGCGAGTAAAACTTGCAAATACTCGTTTGGCAAAAAAAAAACTCGCGAGTTTTTGGCGAGTGAGCCAACTATGGAAGTACCAACATTTGGAGTAGGCGAAACAACATCTTCTGGGATTTCTGGAACAAAGTCATCTGGATATGAATCCTGAGGAAAATCAGGTGGTGCTAGATCATGACTGGTAGGCTCCTCTTCTTCAAAGTCAGAGTGCTCTGAAGCCCTCCCATTAGGGGAACGAAGAGGAAGACGAACACCCTCATCAGAAACCTTCATAGGTTGATCCCTAGGGTTGGTAGTAGGAACAAATGGACTAGTAGTCTCATCAATCACAACATCACGACTGAATATGAGATGATCCGTCTCCACATCAATCAACCTGTATGCCTTGTGATTGTCGCTGTAACCAGTAAACATAAGTTTTAGGCTCTTGGAGTCCAACTTGGCACGTTTAGCTTTTGGAATCCATACATGAGCTGTAGAACCAAAGACTTTCAGATGGCCCACCTTAAGCTTACATCCTGACCAGGCTTCTTCAGGAGTCATCTTCTTAACGACCTGTGTAGGTGACCGATTCAGGAGGTAGATTGCAGTATAAATTGCTTCAGCCTAGTATTTCTTAGGTACATTTCTATACTCCATCATAGAACAAGCCATTTCAGTAATGGTGCGATTCCTACGTTCAACGACACCATTCTGCTGAGAGGTGTATGGTGTAGTGAGTTGGCGTTTAATGCTGTGTAGCACAAAAAGAAGAGAAGTCAGCTGAACAAAACTTCCCCCCATTATCTGACCTTGAGTAACAATCTGAGAACCCAATTCTTTCTCAACTAAGGCCTTGAACTGCTGAAATGTACTGAACACATCTAATTTATTTTTCAAAAAATACATCCACATTTTCATCAACAAATAGTAAAAAGTACCTAGACCCAGTAACAGATGGAGTGTTCATTGGTCCACAGACATCAGCATGAACCAATTGAAGTACCTTGGAGGCTTGCCAAGAATCACCATCCGAGAATGGTGTCCGATGCTGCTTCCCAGCTTGACAGGCTCCACAAACTCCATGATTTTGAGTTTGGATCCTCCAAAGATTACTGAGTCAATGAATGGTCCATTGTTGAGAGTTTGATGAGCACACAAAATACTATTTATTGTAATAAAAACAACATATTCTTCGTTAAAACACAACTTATATTCAACTTTAAATGATCATGATTTTTTTTACAATCTTTCACATTTTATGATAAAATACAAGGTATTAATTGTACTCACCTTTTACATTTATCATAGGACAAACATATAATATCAAGTCCTCCAATGTATGTACATTGCCACCCTATTAGTTGTACACATAGAACACAATTTGTCCACATAACAACAATACTTGTTTAGATGAGCACCTTATTTTATAAATGACACATTTATTATTAGAATAATTAAAATTATATCTATTTAATGGTCAATATTGTACATATTAGATAGTTTCTATTTTTTGTGTCTGATCGTCTTGTGTAATTGCTATATGTACATTTCATTCTTTGAATAAAATTCATGCAATTACTTCAAAATCTTTCTGTTTCATGGTATCAGAGCAGGCGAATTGATTTTTAATTTTTAACTTTTTTTGTGAAATTTCTTTTTTGAAAAAAATAAAAAATCAAGGAGTTTTTCGTGGGATCTATGTTCCCCAAAATCGCGACTCTCTTTTTGCTAATAATCGAGGGTTCTTGTTTGAAATTTTCGCGACCCTCCTTTTGGAAAATCATGGGCGTTTCCAGTAAAAAATCTTGCACATTTCTAACGCGATTTTTTGCTGTGTTTTTCTCTGCTTTTGGGCGCATTTTTAGCTCTCTGTGGCTGCATTTTTTCACAATTCCTAGGCGCCACTTTTTGGTTTCTCAAGTTGTGATTTTCTCACAGGGTTGCAAACGCGTTTTTTGCTCATGACCTTCTGATGGTGTGATTCCTGCCCACGTTTTCTCTGTTTTTTCCCTGAAGCCCGTGCGATCCTCTTTCTTCAAATTTCTAGGTGCGTTTTTTTGAATAATCTCGTGATCTCTCCCTTCTCTATGCGTGACTTTTGGTTTTATTTGGTCGCGATTTTTTTTCTCATCTATTTTTGGCATGATTTTTGCACTTTGGGTGGGATTCTGAGTGTATCTTCAAAAAACTTGTTCTCTGCAATTTTTCCTATCAGCTCTTTGAGATTC
The DNA here is from genome assembly GCA_007115665.2 of Sequoiadendron giganteum. NCBI lineage: Eukaryota > Viridiplantae > Streptophyta > Pinopsida > Cupressales > Cupressaceae > Sequoiadendron > Sequoiadendron giganteum. Next base: position 935,106,429 of record CM021100.1, on the reverse strand, counting down.
AAGCTAGGGTTTTAATAAATCCATCGTTTTCAAGGCAATTTTTTTTCTGATAATAGATTTTTTGTGGGTTTTTTGTGAAGATTTTTGGGATGTCATCAGAATTTTCTTGGCACCTCGTAATTCGTGTTTTGGGATTTGTGCAAACGGGTTTGCCTCAAAATTTGTGTCTGCAATTGCCTTAGTTTTTCGGGATCATTGCAATTGGTTTTATCGCCTCTTTTGTTTGCCTTAGTTTTTTTGTGTCTCGAAAAGCATGCAAGATGGCGAATTTGACCAACATAATGTTGGAAGACAGTCAACGTCAGGGAGGGTCTCAGCCGAAAGCAAATGTTGCCGAGCACACAAAGTAGAAGGAGTCTGCCTTTTACGCCTTTATGGCTAAAATACCTGCAGATCATGTGAAGTCCTTTGCCTGGTACATTGATTTAGGTGCTTTGCGACACTTCACCCATCTACGTGATTGGTACACCGACTTCTCTCCTTTCAATGATTTAGTTATTTTTGGAGGAGGTGAAGAGTATACTGTTGTCGGCAAGGGCAACATTCAGATTCAGTCTACTGAGAGGAATCTCATATTTCTCAATGTATACTACGTTCCTGGCATGGAACCGAACTTTCTCTTTGTCAGTCAGATTATGCGGCACTCTCCTTAGTTGGATGTAGTATTCAGTGTAGATAAATGTTTGATTGTTGATCGGGAGACTCGCACCACTGTGGTTGTTGGTATTGAGGATCATGGTCTATATAGACTTGTGGATACAGGTGATTCTCTAGAGTTAGCCATGGTAGTAAAAAATTCTTCCATCAACAGTCTTTGGCATCGACATTATGGGAACTTAAATGTGCACTTAAATGCGCACTATCTCTCTCAGCTATCTTGGGAGGGACTTGTAGCTGGGTTACATGAGATTCAAACTCAACATCATGGAGTCTGTGGAGCTTGTCAGGTTGTGAAGTAGCATAGGACACCGTTCTCGGATGGTGACTCATGGTGAGCCTCTAAGGTACTACAATTGGTTCACGCTAATGTATGTGGGCCAATGAATACACCTTCTGTTACTAGTTGCAGGTATTTCTTGCTTTTTGTTGATGATTTCAGTCATAAAATGTGGGTGTACTTTCTTAGATAGAAATCAAATGTGTTTCTTGTATTTCAGAAGTTTAAGGCCTTAGTAGAGAAAGAGTTTGGCTGTTCCATAGTCACTCTTAGGTCAAATAATGGGGGGAATTTTGTTCTACTAATTTCTCCAACTTCTGTGATATACATGACATCAAACGCCAGTTAACCACACCCTACACCCCTCAACAAAACAGTGTTGTAGAGCGGCGCAACCGCACAACCACTGAGATGCCCTGCTCCATGTTACAACATAGGAGTGTTCCTAAGAAATATTGGGTAGAAGTAGTCTACATTGCTGTGTATCTCCTTAATCGGTCTCCTACATAGGCTGTTAAGGGGAAGACTCCTGAAGAAGCTTGGACTGGTCGCAAACCTTAGATCAATCATCTGAAAAAATTATTGGCTCTTTAGCATATCTATGGATTCCAGATGCCAAGCGTTCCAAGTTGGATTCCAAGAGTCAAAAGCTTATGTTCACAGGATACAGTGACAACCATAAGGCTTACCGGTTGATTGATGTAGACACTGATCGTCTCATCTTCAGTCGGGATGTTGTCTTTGATGAAGAACGAGGACCTTTTCACCTTTCCTCGTTTGTGCAGCATTCTGAGGATCAGCCTTTGAAGGCTTTTGATTTGGGTGTCCGTCTTCCGTTAAGTCCACCTGATGGGAGGGATGATGCAGATTCTGTTTTTGATGATGCTCAACCCAATTTTCCTCCGGATGATGTTAATTTTCCACCTGTTGACCTTGTTCCAGATCCAGTATAGTTCCATCTCCTTATGCATCCAATGTTGGCACTTCTACTCTCCGACCTAAATGGTGGGCTAAGACCATGAGTGATCTTCATGATGATGAGCTCATTGAGGGTAGATCGTCCAGATACAAGAGCAAACAACAACATACAGTTAATTTTTCTCTCATGGCCAACATTCATAGTGTTTATGAGCCTCAAACATATTCAGAGGCTAAAAGAATTCTTGAGTGGGAATAGGCTACGGAGGCTGAATATCATAGTCTTCAGAAGAATAAATCTTGGGTCCTTTCTGGTCTTCCTCTAGGGAAGAAGCCCATTAGCTGCAAATGGGTGTATAAGGTTAAGTACAAAGCTGCCAGAACCTTTGACAAGTACAAAGCTCATTTCGGCTTGTTCTTGCCTTAGCAACCTAGTTTGGTTGGAAAGTCCATCAGATGGATGCTAAGAGTGCTTTCCTCAATGGTGAGTTGAAAGAAGTCTATATGACGCAACCTCCAAGGTTCAATGTTGCCGGTAAAGAATACCAAGTGTGTAGACTGGCGAAAGCACTCTATGGCCTGAAATAGGCTCCTTGGGCTTGGTACATCAAGATCGACAAGTACCTCACTGATCATGGCTTTCAGAGGAGTCCATCTGATTCTAATCTGTATGTCAAACACATTGGTAGTGATATTCTTATTCTTGTTGTCTATGTAGATGACCTGATTATTACTGGCAGCTCGACACATTTGATCGATGAGATCAAACATGATTTTTGCAGCTCATTTGACATGACAGATTTAGGACTTCTGCATTATTGTTTAGGTGTTGAGGTTTGGCAGACAAAGAGTAGTATCTTCATCTCTCAGTCCAAATATGCTCAAAGTCTACTAGATAAGTTCTGAATGCAGGATTGCAAACCTGCCTCCACACCTATGGAAAAAGGGCCAAAGTTGTTAGCTAAATCAGATTCCCTTGTAGTGGATGATTCCTTGTTCATGCAACTAGTGGGCAACCTCATCTATCTCACTGCCACTAGACTTGATCTCAGTTTTGCAATGAGCTACATTTCATGCTTCATGACAACCCCCAAGGTTGATCATTGGGTAGTAGCGAAGCGTGTGCTGCATCATGTGAAGGGCACTTCTGATTATGGACTTCTTTACACTAGGAGTCACAATCCTAGCCTCATTGGTTACACAGACTCAAATAGGGCAAGTTCAGTTGATGACAAAAAATTAACATCTGGGTATGTTTTCAGTTTGGGATTTGGTGCACTCACTTGGACTAGTAAAAAGCAGTAGGCAGTGGCTATTTCCTCGACAGAAGTAGAATATCGAGGAGCAGTTAAGGTAGCTTGTGAGGTAGTTTGGCTTTGTCGGATGCTTGCGGATATGCAAATATCTCACGCAGGTTCGACTCCCTTGTTCTGTGATAATTAGGGAGTTCTCAAACTTGCCAAAAATCTAGTCTTCCATGAAAGAAGCAAGCATGTGGAAACTCATTGTCACTTCATTTGGAAGCTTGTTGAAGACAGATCAATTCAGTTGCTATATGTTCCAGCATAGGATCAGACAGTAGATATTCTCACGAAGTCACTCAGTCCAGATAAGTTTGTAAAATTCAAGGGGCATCTTGGTGTAATTGATAGATTTGACCATTAAGGGAGGGTATTAGAATAATTAAAATTATATCTATTTAATGGTCAATATTGTACATATTAGATAGTTTCTATTTTTTGCTTCTATTCACGATTGTCTCGTAATAGAAACATCGTCTTGTGTAATTGCTATATGTACATTTCATTCTTTGAGTAAAATTCATGCAATTAATTTGAAATCTTTCTGTTTCATTTATTGGATAGTTATGATATTTAATATAAAGCAAAAAATTATTTATCACACTTGTTAATGAATGTATTTATAATTTTTTATATGACATTCATAAATTCTCATGTTTCCATGTAAGGGTCCATCTTGACAAACATTTGGTCATTTGTTGATTTACATGTGGAATGATTATTGCCAATATATAGTATAATTATGTTGCAAGACTAAATCTTATAAGTTTATAACCACAAGTACTATACCAACAATAGGACCCCACCCAACTATTGGCCCCTCTCACCTAGATTCTGCTTAGGCTTTTTTAGAAAGCTGAATTTAAATGCATTTGGCGTGTGTTCTAATTTTGGTTATAGGTGGTGTAGTATCCAAGTCATACTGTATGTGTATCTGTATTGGGTATATTGGTATGCGTACTCTGGGAGGGAGGCGTGGTGTATCCTATGACATTGGAATAAATTAAATAAGGAAATTGATAACAAAATTAACTATAGTAATAAGGCATGCTTCAAGATTTTATGTTCCAGTGTTATTTTTCCTATTGCATGGGTTACATCCTTCAAGATATTATGTTATATTGTTATCTTTCCTATTGCATGGATTACACCCTTCAACTATATTATATCTTAACATTTGGAGGACCTTGTGATTTTCTGGTTAGATTCTTATTGGGAGATAATAAATTTCTAGAGATCTCTATGTTGAAGCTTAGAGGTCTGGAAAAGAGGCAATTGTGAGTGGAGTTCCCCTCCAAAATATTAGAAGATTCTATGAAAATTCCTTTCTTGTTAGGTATTGCCGAACTATTAGAACTATAGTTAGTTCTATTTTAATGCTCATCTCTATAATGACACTTGCCGTTATAGAGATGAGCATTATAATAGAACTAACTATAGTTCTAATACCCTCCCTTAATGCTCAATCTATCAACTAAGAAACTAAGCTACCCATATTGTGCTGGTCATCAAAATGCATAGTGTGTAGACTCCTTCTGCTCAATCTACTCCGCTACGTGAGCACTTTACTGAGATGTGTCCTGGTTGGACTTCTCATCAGCCAACCGCTTTCTGCAATACCTCTGTATATGACCAATCTTCCCACAATAATGGCAAGTAAAAGGCTTCTTGGAGCCCTCCTTCGAATCGCCTAGTCCTTTTTGCTAAGTGGACTTGCCTTTGCCAACATCCTTAGGAGTAAATGCTTGTTCAACAGTAGGAGACTCACTGCTGCTTCCAAACTGCTTCTTCCACTGATCCTGCTGTAAAAGCTTGTTGCACATCTCATCAAACTTCAAGTCAACATTGGTGGATGTAATGTTGGGCGTTTCGATGAAGTGCTCGTAGAAACGTGGCAAACTTTTCAAAGTGGTCACCACCATATCCTTTTCTTCTACTTTACGACCAATGGCCTCCAATTGATCGCGAATATATTTTTACTTTCATCAAGTGCTCCTACAAAGACACTTGGTCATCCATCATAATAGAAAAGAGCATATTCTTCAAAAAGAAAGCCCTTCCCTTGTCTGAGGTCTCGTGAAGATCTTTCAGATGATTCCAGATCTCTGCAACAGATTTACCGGATGGTATTTCTGGTAACATGTCATCGGCAATAGATAATTTAAGAAGCATGACTGCCTCCCGATTACTTCCATCATACTTGTCCTGATCCTTCCCAGTAGCAGTGGGACAAACTTCTGTACTGAGAACAAGCGCATCCAGACACCGGTATTCGAAGATGGTAAGCATCCTCTACTTCCATGTGTTCTAATTCTTTCCATTAAACCTCTACGAACTTTCCAACATAATATTGGACAAAGATGCCATCCCTCCCGTTTTCCAAAGCACAAAAAGCGAGGTAACTTCTGTGATCAGCTGGCAAAACATTGGACAATCAGTTGGCACAACACCCGAAAACTCTGTAAATTTTTTAAGAAAAATTTCGAAAACTCTATACAAATTTTTTATTTTTCCTAGAATTTCTATCAAAACTGGCACAAAAACCTTTTAGGCTGCCATAAAATATTAGAAAATCATGCGAACCTGGCACAAATTTCAAGGCACGAATTTCAAGACACCCACAAAAATTTGACACCTACCTAGAAAATTTCTCGAAAAACCTAGAAAGAATCTGGAAACATAATATTTTTTCCCCTTCAGATAGATGAGATATTTGCAAAACCCTAGCCGATTTTTTGAAAATTTTAAAAATTGTCTAGAAAATGCTGAAAATCACGCCCATAACAAATTAGATCACTGGAAATTGTTTGCTGAAATCGCATCCAAACAAGAGCTTAGAAATCGCGGTCAAAAAGACCCGCACATTTGCAGACACTCGCTTGTGAAAAGAGGGCGAAAAACCCACATAAAAGACACCCCACAATTTATTGAAAACACGACCATGATCTAAGAAAAATTGCGCCCAAAATTTTAGGAAAAAACGCGCATGAAAAGAGCCCTTATAACGCGATTCAGGAGGAGAAGAAAAATGTTGTGCGCAACCTTCAGAAATCACGTGTAGAGAACCACAATTTTCTTCCTCCCAAACAAAAAACACGACTCTCAGAAAAAATGGTGCCAGAAAACGCGAAGTGCGGAATCGTGTGCATGAAATGGGAAGAAAAGCACGAACTCAGAAAAAAACGTGAGGATAAAAAGGCCAGGAGCCGTGATTTAAAGATCACGCATAAGAAAAACCCTGAAAAATGTCAGAAAATGCCCTTTAACACAGTCGCACAAGCCGAAAAATCACACGTTTCTCAAAAACGCGATTTCAGGAAGCAAAAAAAAGACACCCACGAAAAATGACTTCTGAAAGGCCTTGAAAAACACCCCGATCTTCAGCAACCCATGAAAAATTTCTTCAAAAAACTGCAAAACAATTCTCATGAATTCCCAAAAAAATAACGTTCGAAAAAACAGTTAACCAGGCTCGAACATGAGTTTTGATACCATGTTGAGTAAATTTGGTAAACAATCAGATGATATATTAATTACTGTGCAAAGCATATATAGATTACAATGATAGAGGCGCAATAATCACAGAGACGTGATTATAGGCAAACTGAAAGAAATGAAAGCAAACAAATATGCTATAATCACGGAGACGTGATTATAGGCTAACTAAAAGAAACAAAAGCATAAAAATAGGCACAACAAGTGCCGTTACAGAGATGAGCATTAAAATAGAACTAACTATAGTTCTAATAAGAACACCCCTGCTGAAGCTGGGAAAGTGTGAACTGTGGTTTTGATTTCAAACAGAAAACTCTCTGCATACTATTTTAATTTAACTAAGATGCTCCTAGGGTCCTCAAAACTAGGACAATCTGAGAGAATTGTTAGAATTTAATTTCATTGATGGACAAATTGCCTCTTGAATCTGTTCTTCATCACATTGCGGGAAAATTGAGAAGTATGTCAATCCTACCTTAAAAAACATTTAGCATAAATTACAGTGAATCAGCTTTTTTGCTTTGCAGTTTGCCCCACAGTTGAATACAGGTGTTGGTCACTAGGCACAAGGAAAGTGAGACATAAAATAAATAACACCACCTTTTTTCTGTTTGCAAGACTAACAATCATCTTGACAATACGATTCAATTATTTATAATTATAAAACATCTTAATATTGTTTTTATGAATTTGCAAACATTTGCAAGGCACAGAGAAAGGTGAATGTGTCCATACATAAAAATCTTGAGAATTTTGTAATACTTTTTTCATTTTTGTATATGGTTTACTTTTGATTGACTTATCAAAAAGTTAAATAACCCTCAAAACTTTAAACACAATTAGGCAAGTTTAGGGGTCATTGTACATATTTTTTTGGAAAATACAAGACAATTTCCTGTTATATTCCCAATGGAAAAACTCCCAAGGAATTTGGAAAAGCCTTGACTCTTCTTGGTTAAAGAGGCTTTGAGGTACCTGATGGCAAAAACTCAAAAAACTCAAATTTATAACACACTTTAACCCTATTAGTTGCTCTCTTTCTCTGAAACTGTTGCAACTATAAAAGATATTTTATTTTTGGGAGGGAGTTATTTACTATCATTGTACGTCCCTGAGAAGCTTAACTAATACATTCAATCTCACCATCGGAAGAATCCTTGATATGCTTGTTTGCAGATCTTGAGTTGCTTGGAAGTTGGAAGCACAAAATGTGCAGCTATTCCATTGTGCTTTTGTCCTCCAGTCTACAGAATTACAATAAATTGCCAGTATGGACATACATACAGTGGGAACCATAATCTCAATAAATTGCTGATTGAATCTAGATATAGAGGTTTGGTTTAAAACTTTAATTACAACTAAACATCAATAATCAGATTGATGGCTTTTACAAAATGGAATCATGTGGGAGCAGCCCTGGACCCTGTCCTTGATATGGGAGTTCTAATTAATTCCTCAATCATCTTCTCTACATCTTTATTGTAGATAAATTGATTGAATCTTCCATTAGCCATGACATAGAAAAAAGATTAGGCAGTTTTAAGGGATGGACATATTTTGACATAGCACATCAAGTATTTTAATAAAATCCATTCTTCAAGTTCCTCGAGTCCCATGGTGAATAGGTTATTTTACTTAGAAGTGAGAGTGCAGGATATGGTAAAACTGACCATAGAAAAAAGATTAGGCAGTTTTAAGGGATGGAGATATTTTGACATAGCACATCAAGTATTTTAATAAAATCCATTCTTAAAATTCCTCGAGTCCCATGGTGAATAGGTTATTTTACTTAGAAGTGAGAGTGCAGGATATGGTAAAACTGACCATATATATCATCACCAATCAATATAGATAATCTTGTGCTTGTTGTACAGTTAGAATCTTAGTCATTCTTCACTTTTCATTACCTAAAAGTGTTTTGCTTCCAATCAATTAGTCATACCAAACTATCCCATTTACAATCTTTTGCCTGCAATTTATGAATTCCTCATTGTATGTATGCAAATTCCTTTACAGTCAATTCAATTAAGAACCAATGATTCAAAAAGTTATAAATTACATGCTGTGTATTTGTACTGACTGCACTCTGAATAACTCTTCTGCATACTTGAACAACTACCTTTTGATACGTTTCCTTTCAATTTAGTGATGGCAATGTCATAAGGGAGCATATTTATACTGAAGTTGTTGCCAGGCTTCAGTCTTTAATAACTCAGACATAGTAGAAAAAATTGGGAAAAAATCACGGTTTCTATGGAATTGGACCATTTCTCAAATTTTCACTGCCGAAATTGCAAGTTTTTCATGCAACTGGATGAAACGATTTTCTGGCAATTTCTCTTTGATAAATCAAGATTTTTACCCAATTAAACTGTAAAACAATCACAATTTTATGCCTGGTGCATGATTTTCCTAGTCGGTTCGGGTTCAGGCTGGCTCATAGTCATCATCAACATCAAGTGCAGCAAAGTGGGTAGTGGAAGCATCCAAGTCAAGACGCTTTGGGTTGATATCCCACTTCCTTGTGTCCCCTTCTTTGTAGGCTCTTTGTGTGTAAGGAGCTGCAAGTTTGAATGCACATACACCGAGTCTTCTGCCTTTTTTGAATGTAGTCTATTGTGCTTTATTGAGGGGATGAAGGAGTATGTGCTCCAATTCCTCTCAGATGAAAATGAACTTGCAACCTATTAAGACCAAATTAGATAGTTAAGAGTTACACAATTTAACTAATTTAATTTAAAAATTAAAATATAAATAAAATTATAAAACTTAAAAGATAAAGATTTTGACTATAAACTTACTTGGGATAAAATTTTGATTGCAAGAGGTTGTAGGTATGTGTATGCTTGGCCATCGAAGTACCACCAACTATGAGCTTTGACCATGTACTTGTCTCGAAGAGCATCGAGACCACAATCATTGGAGCATGCAAAACCCATGAACTCAGCCCTCACTGCATCATGTTGATCACAATTAGTGAAGAGTCTATGAAGTGCTGCTTTGTACCTTTGAGCCACTTCAACATCTCTATATGGGGCAACACTTGTTGTCATAGAAAGGAGTTGAGCACTATAGTATTTGGGACTCAATGAAAAAGCAAGAGGATGCAATGGAGTGGTCATTTTGTTCTATCTCTCTGCAATGATTTTGTGTAGTTTTTTTTGAAGCTTTTTTCAGGATCTTTCTCTTTTGCATTAATGATGACTTTCATCTTCTCAATCATTGAGTCGATGCCATCATATACTTCACCCGAACAAGGCCTATCCATGTCAGTATAATGGATCATGCTCAATATGGGCTCAGTGAAACTGAGAAGATACTCAACACGATCCCACCAAATGTCATCTAGGATCATTTGCTTAATATTTGTTGCCCTTGCAGTACTAGATTGCCTCCATATAATTGGGGCTGATGACCATGTTAGAGAGTGCCTCACAGACCTTCATAAGTTGTCTCAACACAATTGTGTTGGAGGCAAAATGGATCTCAACAACTTGTTTGAAAATCAAAATAAAATAAAATTTAAATTTACAAAAATTATAATTTAAAATTAAAATAAAATAAAAAATTAATCTTAAGTGAAACATGTTTATTATTTAACTTACCTTCAACAACTCCAATTTCGAGAATATTGTAAATATGTCTTGTGACATATGGTGGTTGGTGATGATCATTTGGATGTCTTTGGCTTCAACATGCACCTGTTTGTCCAATCAATTTTGTTGCCAATTTTTTTAGCATTAGATTGAGGGAGTGGACAGCACAAGGTGTCCAAAACATGTGTGAATACCACTCCTCAACCAATAACCCAACAACCCTACAACAATTTGCATTGTCTGTTATAACTTGCACAACATTTCGAGGGCCCACTTCATCAATAGCTTGACAAAGAATGTTAGCAATAAATGCATCATCCTTTACCTCTCCTTCACAAACCACTGCACTTGAAAACATTGTCCCTTTAGGGGACATTCTAATAACATTGATCAATGGGCGATTTTTTGCATCATTCCATCTATCAAAAACGATGGTCACCCCTATATTGATCCACGAATCTGTTATGGGCTTCAAGGAGTCCTTTATAAAATTCACCTCTTTATCTAATAAGGTGCTATGCACCTTCTCAAGACCTGGGCCCTTATACCCTTTTGGAGCCTCATTAATAGATTTCACCATTTTTTGCCAATATGGTGGGCGAACATGAATGCCAATCCATTCGAATAGACACATCTCACTATGTCTTGATTGGCAATCTCTCTAGCCTCATTTTGAAATGCGATTTCCAATGGTCTCTTTGATCTTTCATGTGTAGAGGCCATAGGGTGCTCTTCAAGTATGGACATAAATGGATAGCTCTTTGTAGGTTGAAAATGAGAAGGCGGTATAGGGGGCTTCATCCCTCGAGATCCTTTCTTTAACAAAGTGTAATGTCCCCTTTTGGGATTGCCCTAAATCTTGCTCTAGAAGAAAAAATTTAATGTAGTTAGGGTTATAACTAACCAATTATATGCTTGAAGCAATATAAACTTGGTTTAGGTCCTGCAATCATTTTAGACGATATTGGATATATAATTCATATGATCAAAACATATATAATAAATGTCTTATCCATTTAAAGAATGTAAAAATACATAACTATTTTAAAACTATATAAACTACACAATATCCATAATACATAGTGGAAGTTTAATCATAATAGGACTTGGATGAGAAACATGATAAGGCGTGTGAAGCTATTAATGCTAACCCCAAGAGCGGATATACCATCCCTCTTGGCCCCAAGTGGCAGACCCGTGGGCATCCAACATGGGGTGGCGTACTTAGTGGATAAACTTGTATCTGCCTTCCCTATCCATGCTGCCTTATCCATCCTTCTTATGATTGAGACTCCTTGAATTCATCCCAACAACCAGCCCATGTAGAGACTGGGGGGCAAAGCTACAATAGGAGGCCCGTAGATTCCCCTTTCTAAGCCCAAGGGTGGACACTCACCCCCTTGGCCCCAAGTGGGAGATACATGGGCATCCAACATGGAGTGGCGTACTTAGAAATAAATCTAGTATCTGCTCACCCTACTGGTATTTCCCCCACTCCTCATGGTTGCTTGATGAGAATTACAAACACTAAATATATCAAGATTCATAGAGATCATACAACAATAAATATATCATTATACACAATAATCATGATAGAGCATACCACAATATTTATTAAAACATAAGACTGCTATATTCTCAGAAGCAAATGTATTAACTACTGATTCTGCCCTTGTCTGCTGAAGATAATTAATTCTGATCTGATCTAATTGTTTTTCTGTGTGGAGATATATTTTCTTTTATCTCTGCTATGCCTCCTTCCCTTTCAATTCATTTCCTTTTATATCTATATCTTAATATGAAGGGATGCATCTTTTAAGAAGAGAGATATCCTTATGAAAGGAGATGTCCTTTTGTTAACACTAATAAGGAGTCGGCCTTAATTTAAAATCCCTTTTATTGTTTGATATTGCTTAATCCACAATTCCATATGAAGATCGCTGCCACTACTTGATCGCTGCTTTTGTCAAGGTAAAGTCAGCTCATATCTTATCATTCAAGTCGGCCCATAATTAATATAAGATTTCTGTTTATATAAACTAATTCCAATTGCTGCCTTTGTTTAGATACAGTCTTAAGTAATCTCTGCCCATTATTTAAGCGCTGCCTCCTTGTAATCTTAATCGCTGCAGAGTATATTAATCTGGATCATAATCATTGCCTCCTTGTAATCTTTTAATCGCTTCTGTGTATATTAATGATAATTGCTGCTCCTCTTAATCATATTTTTCCCTCCAGACGTGGGTGATCTACCACCTTTATTCCATCGTGATGGTTTTAACTGGGTTGGCCTTCACAAGGAAAAGCTATAATATTTGTTAGCGCCTGGGGTTTGGTTTGATATGCAGTGCTACACTTTTGGGGTTTAATATTCAGGAATAAAATAGGACATCACATAAAGGATGATTTGATCTGCGGCCTAGTGCTTGGTCTGCTTTTTCTTGCTCTCCAATAAATGCTAATACTTGCATTTTTGGAATGCCTTCTCCACTTGGACAAAATTTGATGCCTAGTCCAGGGATCTTGCACAAATGGCCTTTCACTCGACTGTATGAGCTCAAATATCTAACTTTACAATGACCACAAATCCAAACATAACCTCCACCACCTGAAAGTTGTACCATTTCAACATATTTCCAAAGGGGAGAGTTTGGGTTTATTTTGAAGCGAGATTGGCTCATGGAGATAGAACTGGTTGCCATTGTAATACCTAAGGCAACAAGTTCAATAAGCAACACATTCAAAGAATTGAAACTAATGAAATTTGAAAACAAACAAATTTTTAATATATAAATACAACTTATTAGTTAATTCATTTAAAAAAATTAAGCATGTGTTATAGATACCTAGAAGAATGAAAACAAACCAAAAACTCAAAACAAAACAAGCGAGTTTATTTGTTAAAAGAAATGTAGAAAAAAAACCAAAAACTTAAAAAAACCTACCTCTTTCGAAGAAATCTTCCTCTATGATCTTCTAGCAACAAACAAACACTTGCAAATGCGTAGAAATAGCATAACAACCAGCTTCGAGCGTTCAATGGTCAATCTTCAACTCTATCCGTGGAATGGCAAGCAAGAAAATAAGTTTAGCAATGGAGGATTTTTTTTGTTTTTCATTCACAATATGAAAAATGAATTTGCTTTTGCTTATTATGTGTTTTATCTCTCATATTTTAGGGTTGGGGGGTGAATTAGGTTTTTACGTTAAAAAAAGTAAAAAAAATTAGAAAATTGCCGCTTCAGTGCTTGAGTGGCCCCAATTCGGCTTGGGTCTGCCCGGGTTCGGCAAGGCTGGACCCATAGTTTGTGGGCCGGACCCTGTCTGAACCCACAGGGGATTGGACCCAAACCCCGAACCCGGGTTGGATTGGACCGGGACCGGGGCCCCATTTAGGCCCTCATATATATTACAAATATAATTCTCCTACTAAGCAGAAAATAGCTTCTTGTAGGAAGGTTTTTGTTATGTCCACAAATGACCAAAGTAGGTTGATGATGCTTGAAAAGTATAATCAGTTACAATAGAGAAGAACTGGACACTATGCTACTGAAAGTAGTAAAACACTAAGAGGTAAAGAAAACAAAGCAAGACAATAAAGGTGGACCTAAGTGATTAGAAAAAAATGAGAAATGTATTAATTATAGTGATATTCAATGCTGTTGAAGTGCCAGGGTGTTTGTATTGGGACTGATCCAAGTACAGTTCCTGAAATGGTCATGGACATGGAAAACGAGTGGCCTTCTGAGTTCAAAAGAGTTGTTCCAATAAAATTTTCCTTCTGAATTACTGATAGAGCCTAATTTAGTTTTCTCATAATATATTTTCTACTCTGTTAATAGTCAATAAATTTTCATTTTATATTATGCTATGTCATCTCGCTTGATTCTGATATCAGTTTCTATCCTTTTATTTGCAGAAACACAAATCTAAAAAAGAAATCATGGAGGAGATTATTGCTAAAAGTAAATTCTATAAGGTAAGACCATAACTCATAATTTTGGGATTCCTTTACCTAGTATTTTTTCTTACTCTTATTCAGATTTTATTTACATACAATTTCTAAAGGATGGAAGTTTACATAACATTAAGAAAACGAACATGATTTGCTATGTCTCAATTTGGAATTTTGTAGCATCAGTGTCTGTTCTAGTTTGAGTTTAGGAATTGAACTTTTTGTTTGTTTTGATTTAGAATTAAGCATTCTTATTGTTCCTAGGATTATAAAAAATGGTGGGTGTGTATCAACGGTTTTTATATGAATTATAAGACTTATGATCATCATCATTAGCATATATAAAGTTTAAGGCCTTTGACATATCATCTTCAGTTTTTCTCAGCTACCGTTGTTGCTGTTATGATGTTCTCATGCAATTCCTTTTGAACTACTCTTACATCATGATGGTTGTTTCTCATAATCAATAAGCATTCATGAATTTGCCAGGCTCAAAAAGCTAAAGAAAAGGAAGAAGATGAAGATCTCAAGGAGAAGTTGGATAAAGATTTTACTGCTTTGACTCAGTCTGAGGGATTACTTTCTCTAATGCGGCCTCATAAGGGCAGGCTAAAAGAATTACTGAACAAGGGTAGTTCTAATGGATTCAAAGATGAAAGAAAAATTTCTCTTGTAGAGAAAAGAGAATCGTCAAAGGTGAGATGTTGTTCACAAGTATTTTTACAATTTGTACTCTTGTTTAATGGATTCATGCGAACAGACATCATATAAATATGATCTTGTAGATAATAGTTTTTGTTGATTGGTTAATATCCTCTCGTGGGGTGGCCTTTGGCTTAGATGCCAAAATTGAGTAGTATCTCTAACATTAAATATGCCTAGGACTTGTACCTGGCCTCATATGTTGGGATATGCCACACACAGAATTGGATGTGGTAGTTTACACAGTTCAGCATTCAACATTTTTACATTTTAGTATGTTTAAATTGCCTCCTAGGGATTTGAACATGGGTTTTCGTTTTATGAAAGCTGTGATGTTTTACCACTTTAACTCATCCCGTTCCACATCTTGCAGGTGATAGTTAGAATCTTTACACTTATGACTATTTTGAATTTCATAACAAATTTTGAAATTCAAATAATGGAGTGGCCATATCATTTATTTTTGATAGAAAACATTTCATGAATGGCACGCGATACTGCTCTTGTAAATAAATAGTCTATGACTGCATACGGAAATTTAACAGTTGATTTCTTTTACGTTTTTATTATAGTTATTCTAGCTTCACTTTTATATAATAAATGCTTGTGATGCTGGTTTAGTTAAGTGAAATTCAAGTTTAATGTATATGTTTTTGAACATTTGTAAACTAATTTTCTATTCCTCTTGCAGTCGATGCGTTATTGCTATGCCTACTTTCTTGTAGCTATTGTTTCTTGACACATACCCTATACAGATATAGCAATTTATTTTTTAGTTCTATAATTTATATGTGTCTGTTCTGCTATTATGTTGATGTGCTCCATTATTGATGTCTCACTTAAACTTGGCAAGTATATGCATTTGACTATCTACTTGCTGAGTTCTTATATATGTGGTTTCTAGGACCAACCTGATGACTATGACAAACTTGTAAGGGAGATGGTTTTAGACATTCGTGGACATGCTTCTGAAAGGACAAAAACTCCTGAAGAAATTGCACAGGCTGAGAGGGAACGACTTGAAGCATTAGAGGTGTGCTCTGTCATCAATGAGTTTAAAAGCTAAATTTGTCTTATTGGGGTTTGCACTTGTAATTATATCATAGAAGTTTGGAAAATTCTGAAAAATATAGTAAATTGTATGCTTTCTTTGATTTAATTGGCTGGTAGCTGACTAGTTTTTAAAATGGTTGGCTTTCCAGAAAGAGCGTAGTAAAAGAATGCTAGACAATGAGGATTTTGATGATGATGACAATGATGAGAAATTTAAGGATGACTCTAAGAGAAGAGCACAAAAAACGAGGAAAATGCTATCTGGTGATGATCTTGGTGATTCTTTCTTTTCAGATGAAGAATTAGACAAGAAAGGTTGGGTGGATGAGGTTCTTGAAAGAAATGAAGAGGACAGTGAGGACAATGAATCGGATGATGGTAATTCTGCTTCAGAAGAAACTGATGAGGGTGGTGAAGATGATAGTGACTCAGAAGAAGGTCTAAATGAACAAGACTGGGAACAGAGTGACGATGAGTATGATTACAGTGAGAAAAAAGGAGGAGAGATGCTAAATAAATTGAGTGCAGAGGAATTGAAGAAATCTATAAAGGATAACACTAAAATGGAAACCCAAAGCCAAAAATCACTTAAGGTCAAAGATGTAAATGTCACTGCTCAACAGATAGACTCTGCTGATAAAATGGAAACTCTACCCTTTGTTATAAATGCTCCAAATAGTTTAAGAGAGTTAAGGTCTTTGCTGCATAATCGGTCAGATGATCAGATAATTGAGGCGATTCGCCGTATTCGAGTATGCAATGCTATTAGCTTGGCTGCAGAGAATCGTCATAAGATGCAAGTAAGATTATCATTTCTACTTTTTGCATGCATTTAATATGAAGTAGGTTTTAACTTTCCCCAAATATTTCCATGTAATACAGGTTTTTGTCTTTTATTGTAGTTTGAAAGGTTAGAAATCCTTGGGGATTTTTAACCATTTTGGTTTACATTCATTGCAGAGATTACTTTCAGTCATAAATTCTCTTTGCTAATTTTGAGAGGCTGGATGCGCAGCCTTATGCTTTAGACATCCTTTTCCTGATGTTGGTTTTATCGTTGAATACCATTGATTTGTTTTGGTTATTTGTGGACATTAAATGATTTTTTCCCTTTTGTTTTCAAAGCCAGCAGTCATAATGGTGGGTGTTATATAATTTTTCTTTGTCCATGGAATCTGTAATGCATGGGAGAAGTCAGACATGCTAACTTAGTCACCAAAAAATCATTCTATGTGCAGGTGTTCTATGGTGTCCTCTTGCAGTATTTTGCTGTTCTTGCAGATGAAAAACCCTTAAAATTAAATAAGTTGAATTTACTGGTTCAACCTCTAATGGAGATTAGCTTAGAAATACCATATTTTGCAGCCATTTGTGCACGGCAACGTCTCATCCGCATTCGGAACCAGATGACTGAGGATCTTAGGAACCCAGGTTTATGCAATTTCTTTATCTGCAATATTTTTGTTACTGATTAAGATCATGCAAAACACTCTAGACAATTGGTACATCAAGCAAAGATTTAACTTCTCATATTATGGAGATTAACGATCTTTTACATTTTTGTTTACAGATAAGAGCAACTGTTGGCCATCTACAAAGACATTATTATTATTACGAATTTGGTCACTGATATTTCCTTCCTCTGATTTTCGACATGTTGTTATGACTCCTGCCATTCTGTTCATGTCAGAATGTCTTATGCGGTGCCCTGTCAATTCTGGACGGGACATTGCCATTGGAACTTTCTTATGCTCAATGCTACTATCGGTAAGTACTGTTGCATATTAATAAACATAACCTTAAAATGCAATGGAGTGCATTTCTGAAGTATGGATTCAAATAAACAATCATTGATGGTATGTGAGTAGCAATTAAAGTCAGTTAAAAGTTACAAGTGAAAGGATTTTCAAGGGATCCAATCAAGCACAAAGAATTCAGAGTCAATGTGATCCAATGATATATATTTTTATCTTATATTCACAATTTACATTTTCACTATGCAACTTGTTGCAGGGAAACTGTAGTGAGGTTTTCTATCTTAAAAAATAACTAATAACTAACATATGTATTATTGATCTGTAATTGCTCTGATTTTCAGTAGAAAATATCAAACCTTACCATTCACTACAACTGAGATACTTGGACTTCCCAAACATTTATTCTTCTATGATAATTGAATCTATCAAATGGCAGTGTTAATTTGAAGGTGCTAATTGATTTAAGCAAATGACTGTTATTCTTGGAGGAATCAGAGGACTGAGATGTAGATGCAATCATGCAAATGAAGATGGAGAGCTGGAAAACAAAGGAAATGGACAACACAACCACTGAATTTTATCCTGGATAGCCCCAGAAAGGGAAAAAACCCTAAGTTACCACTTTGGGTTTAGGGGTTTGGTATGTGGATCGAGCAATTTTTTTGGGGTTGGCTTTGTTTGTAACTTTGTACAAAAGACATAAAACTAAATAGTATATAGATATATAAAATTTAATGTCTCGATTCTATATATATTGTCTAAAGATTATAAATAAGCTAAGAAATATAAATAGGCAAAAGATTGTAAATTAAATAGGTTAATAACTTAATAATATAAATATTAAAGATTAGGTAATACAATAAAACTTAAATATATAACAATGAGGTCCTCAGGAACATTAAATACACGATCACACCAGGGAACAGAGAATAAAACCTGCGGTAGAAAAGGATAATGTCTGCAGTGTGAGGGTGAATGATGGAAGAATAGAATAACACAAGTCTGCACTGTTTGCAATCTCCAACATTAATAAAGAAACAGTTTTTGTATCAGCAAGCTGCAGGTGTAATGACATAACTTGCACAAGAAGAATATAATATGAAATATGCTTAAAATTTTTGATAATAATATGCCACTTCAAAGGGGCAACCTCCTAATCCACTTCGAGGGGGATACCTCCAATAGTCTTCAATAAGAACACAATACTCAACATGATCAACTAAGACTCACAACCTCCTATATATACTTGTTTATGCGTAGGATATCACCAAGGCCGACTTAGATAACCTTATTTAAGCCCTAGGCCGACCTAACTAACTAAATAACAATATAATAATGATAATATGACTTAATTAAGAGTTAAGGTAGCCACAAGCCGACTACTCATAACCCGATACACACTATAGGGGTAAGGGCGTAGCAGCAGGGGTGCATCATTCAATTTTATTCATGAAATGCATCGGATGACCTTCCTGGATTTGCTCTGCTGTAGGGCAAACAAGCCCACGTATTTGTGTTTTTAAGTCAAACTAAAAGTAAAAAAATAAAATAACAATAATAAAAAATTGTTTACTTTCCATGGGTTCATCCAGATTTGCCTATGTTCACCCAGGTTTGTCCTGGACGAATCCAGCCACATTTGATGGGACCCTGGGTGTCTCCATAGTCGAAGTAACCCAAAATCTGGACTGGGTTAAAACTGGACCCATATCTGGGCCTGCACACTGATGAACTGGTAACATAGGAGAAAAACCAGTTGGTAGCGGCAGTTGCTCATCTACCTGAGTACTATTTCTCAAACAGGAAAGTACAATGATCAAAAATCACAACACTGGGCTGCTCTTCACTACTACCATGTCTTCTCTTCACCTGTCAGCTGGAAATTTTCCTCTTTTTTGCCATCAACATTCAATACAGCTTCCCATGATCAATCCTATCTGTTTTCCTCCATATTCTATATAAGCCTCCAGAATTAGAATTGGAAGTGAAATCATCAATCTGTTTGTTTCATCTTCTATTATGTTCAGTCAGGGTGAAACTACTGCTTTTTCTATTATGTTCAGTCAGGGTGAAACTACTGCTTTTCAGCAGGGGGTGATTTCGCAATTGCTTATTGACAGAAACAAAACTGCCACTTCAATGTTAAATTTGTCCTATGTTTTCTGAAAGGCACATTTTTTGCATACATACTCGAAACAAGGTATATTTTCCTGAAATTACATAACTTTTTATGAGGAACATGAGTATGTAAAAATATTAAACTTTGTTGCCACCAAAGTGAAGTTTTTGGTCCTGAAAGACAACAACATCTATGAGGCCAAAATCATATACTTCCATTACAAACATTCACTGAACTCAAACAACTGAACTTGGTGATGAACTAGATACATTTATGGATCAATTAGAGGATATTTTCTAAGAAAAAAACACCAGATCTTCTCAGGTCACTTGTGAATTTCCATGAGTGTTTTAACTTTGTGAAGATTTTACATCAAGTAATTGTAAATTCTTTTGGATTTTTTTGATTGACAAATATGTTTGTTGGAAACTGTCAAAAGTCAGCCAATTGGTGAAAAGTAGCCAATGGAAATAGCCAACTCATAGTAAACGGTGTTAATTTTTCAGCACATTTAAGATTAAGACATGATAAATGAGGTTTGAACTAGAGGAGAAAAATTAACACAACAAAATCCAACAAAGCTGTTTTATCATAAACTCTGTAATGCAATAGACAAATAGCTATACAGTGCATGCAAGAACTTTCAGATTCTTGAGATGACATTTAATTTTCCAAATATGAAAGCATGACTCCAAAATGTATCCACTTTTCCAATCTCTATTTTACGTTGCAACTTTGTCGCATAAATAACTAATTGTACCAAAATATTTGTTGCCCTGTTGCATTTTCTATCAGGCCACTTATTATTTGTCTTATGACTTTGATTCAGTCTCATATACAACTTCAGTGGATGTCTTATGGTCTAGATTGTACTTTGAATCTGACTTATTCCTAGGGCTATCATGTCAAATTTGCTGAAAGTTTAGCTGCTGATACTGCCACCACTAAAATGTTGTATTAAGTTACTGCCAACATACAAGCAGGCTGTTTTCTCAAGTATGGTTGTCGTGCAAGGCAAGAAAGACTTCAAAGTTCAAACCAAGTAGATGACATAAACTTTTGGCAGTCTCTACATTGTAGACATGCTCATTAAAGGTGTTAAGCTTTCAATAGATCTTAGATGATACAATTTCAAAATAATTTGTGTTTTTTAGCACAATGGTGGAATTTTTGTGGCCAAGAAGCTAAAAATCTTTGATGGATGGTGACATGCATTTTGAGCCAGTCATGTTGCTCATTTGCTTGCAAGTGTACTTGGATTTTTTTTGAACATATATATTTGAAGAAATACAATTGTCTAATGCAACAATGGATGAATGAATTCGTGTTCATCACCACAACCTTCACTTAAATCTAAAAAAATCTCAAGGTAAGGGTTTTGAAATACTTGAAATTGTAATCATTGTTTTTGTTTCAATTTCAGTTGCCAAATCAAATTTCTAGATGGAAAAAATTAGGTACCATTGAGGAAGACTAGCCAATTGACCTCAACAAAATCAATCCAGATTCAAAGTGGATTGCAAATGATCTCCTTTCGATCTTGATGACTTTGATATTTTAACAAAGGCCAACCTTGATAGTGATCTGGTTGAACGACTTCGGAGAGACTTTAACCCAAAAGCTTCATTTTTAGGACTTGCAACCCTCTAGTGTAGCTATCTTCATAGCAGCAAGAGTCATCGTCTATGTTTGAGTTTTTGGAACTTTGTACTTAGTTTGTAGGTTGACTATGTACAAAGTAGATTGTAATTGAAAATTTGAAAACTATAAGCATCTAGTAATTATTTATGCTCTATGCATTATGCATTGTGCAATGCAATGTGATCAAAAATTTGAACATAAATGAGAAAATCTATATTCCACAATTCATCAGCTAAGCTGTAATGTCCCTTACCCAGTTCGCCCTAGAATTTGCTTGTAGATTAGGTTTAGGGTTTCTTCCTTCCAAATGAATGTTCTTTTTAATGAAGTAATCTTGGTTTGAAATCTGCATTCACCATATTAACAACATTTCCACATACACATATATCTATTAGCATTAATATCTAGATATCCAAAATATAAGCATAATCATAAATGTAATTTAACAAGCAAGAGGAGTGCCATGGTTGGATCCGCCCTGAAGCCTTCATGTTGGGCACGGGAGGTTGCTTGTCCAATCCTCCTTTCCCAACGGCTTAGTACTTGCATTCTCCACACATGGCAGTACCTCGAAAGACAATGGCCCTAATTAGGAGAGGAGGGGAAACCCAAAGTACCAAGGGCCAACAGCCTACCACCCCCCTAAGTAACAGAATGTTGAGGTGGTACCCCCACCCTTCATGACCAATCCCTTGCTTGGGCCAACGAGCCTGAGGGTGGGGTTTTTAGGCCATCCACTTGGTGAATGCTTCCCCTCATTCTAATAGGGTAACAGTCATGGAGCAAACAATCTTTGTACAGTCACTTGGGCATTTACTATTGAATATCTATATTCATGTATCATGTTTGAGAGTATTATATGGATGCATGAAAATCTAACATAATGCAAAAAAGTACATGGATCTATATTACTACAACAATGCCAATTCTCATCATATTTAGTTTGTCTTTGATCAATGTTACCATCCAATTTAATATTAACAATGATGGAAACTAAATGTCGCTATATCATACCCTTTGGTTTTATTCATGGTCATGATAATGCTAAAGGAACCATCATTAGTTCCTAAAACTATTATAATATTGATAACATCAAAGGAAAACATTGCACCAATAATCAGATGAGCAATATTAGTTTCTTATATTCAAAATATGCTAAATATTATTGCTAAGTGAATACATCACCTGATCTGATGTGTCCTCCCATGTCTCTTTTTTCCTTAATCGCCTTCCTTCAATCTTACATTTGATTGATCATAGGATGAAAAATATATAAATAAATATTAAACTATTCATTTTTATATTAAAATCGTAATTACTTATAAGGCTCAATAATTGCTGCAAGCATCATTATTGTTGCATTGCATCATCGTATATATATATATAATTATTCCCTTATTTATATAGATTTATATATCTATATATAATTATTTATTTATATTGATTTATATTCATACATTAATTGTTCTTACTTATATTGATTGGTACTCATATATACATTTATATAATTATTTTTCATTTATATTCTACTCCTATCTCCCAATAATGTTATGACTGCAAACAGTATTTATGTACAGCAGATATCTCATTATTTATTTCTTTATTTCTCTTTTCAGATCACACTCCTTCTTCTCCCCTTTTATCCTTCCATTCTTTTGCTCATATATCTCATCGTGCCTCTTAAGGAATAGAGGTGACGCTTATGAAAGGTGGGGGCTATTTAAAAGTCATCACTTTTCATGTTCTTGATTTTAATATGTTAATATATTTATTGTCATATTATTTTTACATACTTTTTGATATTTATAATATCATATTATAATGTTTATAATTATAATAATAATAATATCCAAGTTGCTAATATTTATATTGTTATTTATTTAATTTACTTATTTTTAATATCTGTTTGTTCATTTTATGACATTTATAATATGATTTTAATTAATATTATTAATGATAATTACAATTATGGTGATATTTGTTGTTTAGTTTGTGAAAGATTAGTTTCTTGATAATACTTAGGATTCTAATAACGATAACTATAAAGTTATTTTGATAATTATAATTATAATAATTTGAATGGCAATTGCTTGTACTTGTATTTTGATATTTATTCGGTTTGGTTATTTGTTTTTCAATATCTCAGATTTAGCTTTACCATTTCGGGGACATGACATAAGCTCTCATTTTTATTTGTTCTATATCTCTATGCTATTGAAATGCATTTAAAATTTTAGAAAATAGGTCTTTCTGTCTGTCTCTCTTTGTTTTTAAATACTTTTGAAAATCCAAAATTTTCTCAATAAAATTCCAAGTTTTTGAAAAAATCTTAGTCTTTTGGTTTGCTGATTTTTTTCTCCAAAAGATTTTTATTGAAATAGGAAGCTCTACAATAATCACTAAGCATTTTGTAAAATTCACTATAGAGAAGAAATGGTAGGGATAGATGCCTAATTGGCAAGACAACATTGCAATTGACAGGACATCTCTGTAACTGACATGATACCTTAGCAATTCTAACAAAATTTCATAAAATTCATGTTTTCTAAAGATGAAGTTTTACATTGGTACTTAATATGTGTCCCTAGCTTCCCAAATTTACATAGCAAAAATGAGTTCTTCACAGTCAAAAGCATCATCAAAACGATGGACCTATTGACACTTTTGTGTTTTCCCAAGCTCCAATTCACTCAAGAATGGACTAGAACCTGCAACTAAGGTTTAAAAATGATAGGGGAGTCCTATGGACCTGTACTATAGCTTGTGGAATTTTAAATTCAATAGCTATCGAGTTCCAACCCTCAAAATTTCAAACAGACAACATTCAAAATTGAAGAGTCTTACTCTTTTCTCTTTCAAACAAAGTTCATATTTCATCATGGATCCATTTGCATTTGCATTCTATTCAAATCATCAATACGCAAATTGAATCCATACGAACAACGATTAGAACTTCAGAATTTCGCTCAAGTAACAAAATGTAGCAAACTGTTGATGCGTGTTTTGTGACACACACGAACATACTAGAATAAAGTGTCCGGAGATGCTCTATCCTCTCTTGATAAAAATCACCTTTCGTGCTAAGATTGCGAGATAGGCTACAAGGTAATTCCAATGTTTCAAAGATGGGGTGTGGATAGGCTCTGTGGTAGTTGTGGTTTGCTGGTAACCCAAGGGGGCATTTTACTTCGGTAATTCACTTTGAAAGCAAGGGATTGAATGCAGTGCTATATTTTTTGGGATTTTCTGATTTTGGATAAAAAATGAAAAAAGGAGAGGGATGAGAAATCCTATATTACCTAAGGAACTAGGAGACTGTGAGGATCAAATGAAACTTAAAGGAAACCATGCTTTGTTTCGTCTCGAAAAACGACAACTACATGAAAGCAGGTGCAATCTTCTGGGATTTGTGCTGGAGATATTTTACTATAAATAACACCATCAATTTGAACAATATTATTTAAAGTAAACGTTTAAAGCATTCACATTAAGAGCTCAGTCTAACTTTACACATCAAATGAAAAGCATCCATTTGAAAAAAGTATGAGCTAAGTTACTTCAGTCCTCACTATCAATCTTTCGCTCCACTAACAAATAAACATTAATCTATAACAATCCTACGAGAAAGAGGAAATATGCAACCATGCACCCATTTGACAATAAAGATTTCAAAGCAACTCATGCAATTATGAATTTTATTATCACAATAGTTTTCGCACCAATTTCATACAACTCTTCTCTTACTTCTAAAACTAAAATCTCTAAGCTAATTCTACTCTTTAATCCTCTAACAATAGTTCTTCTGATTCTTTCCGATCGTTTCAAATGAAAATGAAAGGGTACTTATAGAATTCTCCAAATACATTGAATGGTCGAGATTAAAACAAGATCAAGGGCCCAGATTTGAACAAGAAAACCCTAATTAGGGTTGCCAAAACATCGACCAGTTAACTGACAGATGAGTCACCCACTGGCGGTTGTATCCCTATCCACTCATGAAATGCTTCGTTCGACGAACCTGGACACAATGGCACCAATCTCCTCAATGGTAATGTCTAGCAAGGTGCTGACATTGTATTCCAGTAGGTCCAAACTGTCCGCACAATCGGCAAAGACAACTGCCCATTTTGATTCGTGCTGCAAGAAGGTACTACGGACGGTCAAGAGGTCAAATGCCTTAGTCAGATTTTCGCCCAAGATTGGCATGATGGAGAAAATATTTTGCACTTCCCTTTGCATATTATCCAGCCACAAGTCATTTTCTCGGACAATATCCTTGTTCAATATATCTGCAGCCATATGAAAGATGCCATTTTGAATGCTCTTTATTTGCTCATCGACCCTGATACTTTCTGCCTTAACCTTTTCCAGCACTTCCCTACGGGAGACCAATGCGCAATACCAGTTGTTGAAGTTGTAAGCCGCCCCAGCTGCAATAATCCTCTCGTCAACCAGCCTTTGCTTAGGAATTTTCCTTATATCACGGAGGCAAGGAATGATTCTGTCTTGCAGGTCCTGCAGTCCGTCCCATGCTTCAATCAAATGTGCAATCCTTGTGAGCAGGGAAGAAGTTTGCCCATGAGCATGCACCAACTTCCCCACAAATGCCATTACTTCTCCCTCTTTTCCTGCCATCCATTCTTGTGTCTCCCTGGCAGTAGTCAGTATTTTCTCAAGTCTTTCTGCCGGTTCTTGTGATGTATTTGGGAGTAGAGGGTTTGATTGGTTGCCTTGGTTGAGTGGCCTTGTCAAATGCCGGATATACTCCTTCAGGCGCTCAACCTCCATCTTATATTCCCTTTTCTTCTTAGTCTTCTTTTCTAATCTGGACTTAATGGTGGAGACGGAATTGTCCAGATCTTCTACTTCTTGCCCTTTGGTAGATGGACCAATATCAATTACAGTAATGGCATAATCGGCAGGAGTAATTTCATCATGCGGTTTCTCAACTGTCGGGACTGCAATCTGCACTGTGCGGTTACCAATCTCATCTCTTTGAATAGTAGAGAATTTCTTGGCAGGCTTTTTCGTATTTACTTGCTCCAACCTTGCCAAAAAATCGTCAATATCATCTGCTTCTGGTGCTGCAACTGGTACCTTAACCTTAATTCTTTCCTTAAGCCAGTCTGGTATTGTAGGCTGCTCGACTCCATCGTCCTTGCAGTCCGGTATATCCTGAATCTCTTGGACTTCTTGTACCGGCGGGTCCTCATGAATCCCCCTTAGGGCTGAAATCATCCCTTCTTGGAAGTCGCCTTCCTTGATATTCAAGTCCTCATCCGATTCACAAATCTCTGTGCCAGTTGGAGAATGATGAAAGTCATCCTCAAGCTGCATAGGCTCCATGTCTCTTTCAAGTACCGGCAAAGGAATTTTGACATGTCCCCATGATTCTTCGTCCATGATCAGTAATTGCTTTATATTCCCAGATGCAGCTGAGTAAAGGGACTTAGGCTTCTTCAGGATTGGCTTCTCGTTTATTGCCACTTCTTTACCCTTTCTTTTCTTCGGGTTGGTAGGCTCAGTCAGTTCATCTCCCTGAGAAGCGCCAATATTTGAAGAACAAGATTCAGCTTCGCCCATTAAATCGTAGGTAAATGGCATACCCTGTTGCTTTAACGTCTCTACCCGCTGGTCTACCCACCATTGCAAGTACTTGACTACTGATCTCATAAGAATTGTCAAATCAC
Organism: Sequoiadendron giganteum; assembly: GCA_007115665.2. Taxonomy (NCBI): domain Eukaryota; kingdom Viridiplantae; phylum Streptophyta; class Pinopsida; order Cupressales; family Cupressaceae; genus Sequoiadendron; species Sequoiadendron giganteum. Next base: position 935,079,265 of record CM021100.1, on the reverse strand, counting down.
CTAACTCAAGCTCTGACCATTTGACAGGAGGAAGCGGCAATCCTTCATCATATCCTGGCTACATGTACATTTCATCGTCATCTAGCTGGTCAGGCACACGGAAGAGTTCCGTCGTTTTGATCATGCCCAAAGGTAACCTTGACCAAAGTCTTCTCCTTATTTCATACTCGTCAGCAGCATTTGCCCAGAAGTCTTCAAGGTCCACTTTGTGCCTGTACTTCCTTCTGTTCACCGTTCCCATATGATTGAGTGGATCAAAATCACCTCTGGACTTGTACGAGGTGAATGGATATAATTGTATCTCCACCCTGGCACTTTCTGCTGCCTGCGATGACGGACAAGATTCTACCATGTTTCTGATGAACAAAGGAAACGTGACAGCTGCTTTGTGCTTCGGTCTCTGGATACTTTGGAATGTTTCCAGCTGCCTAAGTACTTCTAGTAAAATCATCTTGTCAGTAGGATAAATCGGCAACTTGTAAGGAGAGTCTGTAAATCCCTGTATTCTGATATAAGTAAATCTAGGAAACTGGATAAACCAAGATCTGTATTTACTGATTAAACTCTTTGCTTCGTGGGTGAGCCTTTGATGGGTTCCGCCTTGAAGTGTCCGGGTAATGTACATAAGAAAAGCGTTATGTGCTCGGCGCCAATGTGACTTCTCGCTTAACTGCAATTGAGGGTAGCAGTTATATACTTTGAGCTCCCTTTCGCCGTTGCCGACTACACCTTTGCAGATTAAACCGACATATCTGTAAGTCCGAGCGAGTGAGTATATTACGTAGGAACCCATATGAAAAGATTCGGTCTTCTCCAAGTTGACCAATTGTTCATGAATACTATCACTGATCATCCTTGACCAGTTGATCATTTTTGTCCCAGAAGATACTTCGTCAATGAAGTAATACATCCAGCTTTCAAAAGGCGCTCCTTGAGGACTGCCTACCAATCTGTTCAGCAACAAGACTATGTCTCCGTATTCTTCCTTGAAAAAAGGCCTGAGCAATTTCTTGGGCAATCTCTTGGATGAGGATCTAGGTTTTTCCAGCCAGTTCTTGTTCATGTTGGCCATGCAAAGAATTTGTTTATCTTCATACAATTTCTGTGCATCCTCTTTCGACCGGTAGTATGTTCTGTGGTAGGCCGGAATGCCAAAAGTCTCCTATATAGCCAGTTCGCCCAAATATGCCAGTACTCTACCATCTGGTGCCTCAATCTGTCTTTCTTTAGCATTGTAATGCAAGGCGCATTCTACCATTAATTCTGGACACTCAACGGTTGGCAGAAATCCTACAGCATGAACTATGCCATTTCTCATCATTTTTTACGCAATTGGAGTTGGCATGCGTGTGTCACTTCTGTACATCCTTTTTCGGAATTCTTCTAAGTCAATGTGGCCAAGATCAGTGTCAGCAACATTCTTCCATTTGGAGACAATTTTAGATTTTGTCTGCGAACCTTTGCTGGCGAACTTCATTTTTGTCGATGATTCTCAGTTATCCAGCATAAATCTGCAAAAAGAAATATTTTAATTCAGAAATTATTTATGCATAAATATATTCCAGCAAACTTGATAAGTTAATTCGAGAAAATAACCGTTGCTGGAAATGAAAGAATTAGATTGTTCGCAAAGAGAAAACTTCTTCGGAATAGAGGAAGTAAAGTCTGCCTGGCAATGAAATTGTGTTGCTGCTGGAGTAAATTCGCACTTTCAGCCTTTTACTTCGCAAAAAATATAAAACTTCACCAACTTCTCTGCCGTAGCAAATTTTCTCAACTTCGCTTTCGAAAGAATGAATGAAAATGAAGTGCAAAGCCAATTTAAGGTTGAAAGAATTGACCCAATTAGCAAAAATTAATTGTTTCCAATTAATTCAGTCTGAACTCGGCTGGCTCTTGTCTTTCGAATGGCAATTTCCATCTTCAGCATAAGTTGGTAAAGAAAGTTTCTAATTTCGTCGCCAGTCGAGTGAAGTTTCTTTTTCTTCTTTCTTTCCTCAGCAATTTGCCTAGAGAAATTCGAATTTTCTCATTAAATAGGTTTTGGAAAATAAAATATTAAAATAATATTTTATGTGTTGTTTCCAACCTGTTCGTTAAAATAATTAAATAATAATATTTAATTATTTTTAAATCCAAAGGCAAATTTCGAATTTTAAATTTCTCTGTGCCTCTGCCTAAGGCAAATTTTAAACTTGTCATGATAATTTTTACTTAGGCGAATTTCAACTTTGCCAGACATACCATTTGATTTTTCAATTGTCTGGACTTAGGCAAATTTTAATTTCTTTGATTTTTTCCAAGGCAAACAATTAAATCTTTACTTCTCCAAGTATTTTTCCATGTTATTTATGGCCTAGGCGTACTTGCCTTGTGCAATTTTTCATTTTACCAAGCTTGGGGCGGACTTGCACTAGCATTTGTCATTAAATTCTAGCAAATGGCGAATTTTCCTTGTAATTTTACCTCCTCCAAACATCTTGGAGCGGGCTTCTTCACATTTTCACCCCTTTCCATGCTTCTTGGGGCGGACTTCACATGTTTCTTGCCACTTTGCACTTGGGCGGACTTTGCTAATGTCTTGCCATCTTCTATTTGTGCTGGGCGGACTTTGAAGTTGCCTTGCTATTTTTTCTCTAGGCATGGCGGACTTTGCTTGCCTTTTGCACCTTGCACATGGCAGACTTCAAGTATGTTTTGCCACCTATCACCTTGCTGGGCGGACTTTGTTGTTGCCTTGTCATCTCCCAACTCTTTGGAGCGGACTTCATCTTGTATTTGCACCTCCCAACACCTTGGAGCGGACTTGCCAACTCTTTTGCATGTCTACCTTGGGGCGAACTTCATCTTCTTCTTGCAATTTTTCTTGCATATGCTGGGTGGACTTCCTTCATTCCTTGCATGTGCTTGGGCGGACTTCCTTGCCTACTTGCAATTTTTTCCTTGCCAATGGCGGACTTCACTTGCATTTTGCCATTTTTATCTCTTCATGTTTGGGCGAATTTAGCACATGCATATGCATGCCTTAGGCAAATTTACCAGATTTTTCAAATTTCTCACCCATTTTACCTTGCAACCTTCTGAAGTTGACGTTGATGAAGCCATGACCTGCACAGTTTTCGAAAATAGAAACTTTCTAAAAATAGAAATTTTCCCAAAATAGAAACTTTCTAAAAATAATCCCTAAAAAATAGGGATCCCAGAATGGGCTAAAAATGCCAAAAAAAAGTCCCTAAAAAATAGGGGCCCGGGGTTGAAACCCTAAAATTTAGGAAGTGTCAGAATTGACTGAACTGACAGTCGATCCTCGTCCACAATGTCCTCTAAGCACTTTGGCAATGTTCATGCATGGATTCTGGCTCACAAGAATTTCCTGACTCGGATGACCTTCAAAACTCAAATTCTAAGTACCCCATCGAAAGACCAAAACTCAGAAGCAAAACCATCCGAGGGAAAACTACTAGGGTCCCCATTTGCAATGGGGCGATGTGTGAAAAGGTCACAACACAAACCAAAGAAGCTATGAACTTTACAAGCTCCCTAAGAGATTTTCAAGAAGAGACCAATGGAGGATGTATTCATCACCCTACCATATTACTATAATTAAGTGCAATAGATGTCTCAGCCACACTATGGGGAAGGAGGACCATGGATATACCATTAACTGTTTAACAAGGCCATTCTCAAGCACACACAAAGGTTTCATGCAAGACTCAACAATCCACACAAGGGTCTATCATAGGACTCACCAAAGGATTCACATTGATTTCCTCTCACAAGGTTCTTATTGCCTTACTCATGGAATCACATATGAGCTACCTTTAGCTCCATAGAAGGATTTCTCATGATTCCACAAAGGACTCACACAAGGTTTCCACAAGTTTGCTCACAATCAATTTAATCTCAAGACTAAACTCTACAAGTTCTACAATTATTTCCCTCAAAGCAAACCATGGATGTACTCACATATCCAATAATGAATAGAAAAAGGGTTTGAGCTCAAATATTCCCTCACACAAAGCCCAAATGAGGCAAAAGTAAGATAAATCAACAAAGAGTTAAATAATCCAATAAATAAGATATCAGAATAATTTCCTGCAGGTGGTCTTTTTTAATAAAAAGTGATGTAGGTTTGAGACATTTTAATTTATATATTTATAAGTAGTGGTTTATAAGAATTTATATTTAATGAATATGATTATTTTACGTGGTGCTCATTATATTTAGGTGATATTGATATGGTTGAAGTTGTGGTTAAGTATGGAGGTGGTCAAGCCATGGTTAAATGTGTTAAAGTTGGATAATACTTGAGTGGGTGACCTTAAAATTCCTGGTATTTCATTCCTCAACATCATCAGGACCTGCAGCCCTCTAAGGTCATATCAGCAAGAGTCATTGCGTATGTCAGATATTTTGGGAACTTTGTACTTAGTTTGTAAGTTGACTGTGTATAAAGTAGATTATGATCGAAAATTTAAAACTATAAGTTTTTAGTTATCATTTATGCACCATGTGGTATGCATTGTGCAACACAATGTATCAATGATATGAACATAAATGCAAAAATCTTATATTCCACAATTCATGGGCTAAACTGTCATTTTTGTTTGCTCTCTATATCTCTGTGCTAATAAAATGCCTTTAAATAAAAAAACCATGGATTTTTCTCTTTTTGTTTTTCTTATACATTTTTCTACATTTTTTTCCTGATATTTTGAAAAATAATTTCATCTTTTCATTTGCCAATTTTTTACCCAAAACAATTTTTGATGCTATGGTTGTAGTTTAGATAATTATTAAAGCCTGATGCCAATTTGGCATATGAGATCCTGTCTATGGAAACCGATGAGAGGTAAGATTTCCTTTTACCTTTTAAGTTTTATGTTGTGTAATCTAAAGTATAATTGGCAAGAGGAAACCAAAGTCATCAGGGTTTTTTACTTATTGATCAAGCTTGGGAGTAAACCAGACCTTGCCCATCCACCTATACTTGGAGTACCAAAGTTGCTAGAAACCAACAAAATTGAAAGAAACCTGTAGTAGTCTAACGGTCTATGTTTATTTGCAATGATTGACTTCAGATGTAATGGCAAAAATACTAAATAAACTTCTGATTAACAAGCTCATGGATGCGTTATGTCATGTGGCATTGATAAGTTTTTATGCGACCTTTATAAAAAGGCCAAAGTCAAGCTATTAGCAGGCTTTTTGGACCTAACAAGCAACTGTAAGGACTGATTAAATCTGTATGTTTATGACTGGGGATAAATGATTATTTCTATCACAGATAAGTTTGTTCTTGTTTTCGTTTTGTCACATTATTTCGCATTGTTTGAAATGAAGCCTGGTGCTAGGCCCTCCTTTGAACTTGTCACAAGGTTTCTTTTTTTGTGTTTGTTTATCCTATTTGGTTGCACGTTAATGATGTTTTTCAAAAACTAAACCCTTTCAATGTTGACCATTTAAGAAATCTGCACACACTTCTTGTCTATCAATAGTTACACAACTAAATATCTTAAACACCTGAATTTTGATTCGAATATCTGAAAGTGTGATTTAATGCAGGTAACCAGGGAAGCTCGAAGGTTTTGTCCTGAGGCTATCAACTTTGTACATGCTATGTTGATATCGGCAGCAGCTAGTAAAACCCTGGATAATAAGGCTGAACTTAAAGTAAGATGTAGAGTCATGCTGCCATAATCATTTTGCCTTACTGATATGTACATTATTTAAGAACTTACAGGAGCATGTAATCTATGCCTTTCTAAGGGATATCTTAGATGAATGACTATCAGTGATTGAACTTTTATAAAATTTTTGCTAGGTTTCAAAATGAAGTTTAGTATTTGCCACACATGTTGCAGCTAGTATATTTGGCTCACCTTTTCTGTCTTTGGTTGTGAGCAGCAGTTGCCTACTTTTATGTTGGAGCATTTGGGATTCAGGCCATGGCTGTGTCTTTCCAGTAGGGTATCAGTTTTACCTCCTCCATTGGATTTCACAGCAATCATGGAGGCTGGTGATAATTCACCCCTCTTTGAGTCCAATACATACAGGTTAGTTCTTTGTTTCCATTATGCCTATTCCCACATATGATATTTTAAAACCATTCAATTACTGAGGCCAATGACATTCCCAATGGTTATGAGTCTTATGACAACAAGGTGAAGGGGTCTGCATGTTTCATAAAAGGCTAAATTTCATTTCTTTTGCATGGATGCGAATTGCAGGGTTGGAATTATTTCTTCTGTAATAGAAACATTGAGAGGCTTTGTAAACATATATCATGATATTGCCTCTTTTCCTGAAGTATTTGGAACATTTGTACCTCTATTACATGAAGTGGCTAAAGACAATAACATCCCAGAGCCTCTCCAAACAAGAATCACTGGAATTGCTCATCTAATAAGTGAAAAAATTGAGGAGCATCACATGTTACGGCAGCCATTAAGAATGCGAATGCAGAAGCCAGTGCCTATCAAGCAATTCAATCCAAGATTTGAAGAAAAGTATCGTATTATCTTTCTATCTTTGTTTATATTCCACAAAGTAGTTTGTTTGTTTGATGGAATTCTTCCAGGGTCAACATTTTGCTCTATCGATAGACATGTTTTAGAAAAATGACTAGTCTCTCACATAGAATTTTTCAATGCCTTGTGCATGTAGGAATTTCTGACCTTTTAATTGCAATGAAAATTGCTATCATGATTCATCATTCCTGGCATTGGCACTTGACGGTATCTAGGGTTAAACACTTCTTTTGAATTTTTGTGACAGTTTTGTGCATGGGAGAGATTACGATCCTGACAGAGAAAGGGCACAGAGAAAGAAACTGCAGCGCCAAATTAAGAAAGAAGCGAAGGGTGCTGCTCGTGAGTTACGCAAGGATAATTACTTTTTGCAGGAAGTGAAGGCGCAGGACAGGGCTGTGGCAGAGGAGGAGAGAGCAGAAAAGTATAGGAAAGCAATGGCTTTCCTACAGGAGCAAGAATCTGCTTTCAAGTCTGGACAGTTAGGAAGAGGTCGGAAAAAAAGAAAATAACATGGTGACAATATTTGCTATTTGTATTCAAAGCTCCATTCCTTTGGATGGAATCTTATAGACACCTTGTCAAACTAGTCTGTTGTGGGAGTTGATTCACAGGATGGTATGTGCAGGGTTGCAAAGATATTCTGTCTTGAGAGAAGGAGTTTGTAATTTATCTAAATCTATTTATTGGAAGGCAGTGATTAGAAATGCAAAGGAATCATCTTTCTAAAGATGTCTTCTTACGGAGAAGATTTTCATTTTGTGCAGAAATGAATGTACATTATTTTCATTAAAGCATATTGAAAATTTAGATATATCTACTTGTCTACCTTCCATTTCCATGGTAAGTTGAACAGTAAAATCATTTTTGATTGATTAATATTCTCTTACAGGGTGTAAGTAATGTCCCAAACTGGAGTATTTGATAATCTTGACAATAACTCAATATTCATGCACAAATTCTATCACTTTCTGGTCATTAAGATCTCGGAATGGGTAGGGTGAAAGCATACGCTGATAGAATTTTATCAACATCAATTCAAATATGCACGCTAGAGGTAGGCTGCACAGCTTATGATGCACGCAAATACAAGTTTTGAATGTGGGTCTTGGTGGCTAAGCCCTCCAGATTCCAATACAACATTAGTGCAATATCCATGAAGATATTTATCTGGCGGCAATGCCTTATAGAGTCCATTGAAAACTTACTATATCAATAGCTGCATCAGTCTGGTGGAAAATCCCACAAATTTCACAATAGCAAACTATGGAATCTGGAAATATAGATATCTCTTCAATAACCAAGTAACAGAAACTGAAAACTTACAGTATTATCAATATGCAAATACTGGAAAAACTCAGCAATGAAAGTGTACGAATCCAATAGTTCTAAAATGTCAATGAACAACCTTGAAATATGCTACAGCAGACAACTTCAATTATTATTCTTTACTTACAGGGATCAACCCACAAGCAGGTTGGGATGTCATAGCAGCAACAACTTATGAGTAGCAATCTAAACATGAAATAAAATACCTCCAAAATGGTACAACATAATTGAAATACTGTTGCAACAACATTAACAGCAAAATCCCATAATAAAATATATCTTGATTATTTTTAGCCGATAGGCTTTTATTGTGGACTTGCCAGTCCACAGCCCATTGGCAATTCTGTCTCACATTGCCTGCAAACAACTTCATGGCTGGTAAACCACTAGGTAGTTGGGCGCCATCTTTCTCTTGAGGTATCAGGTCATCGCTTACCATCATGCCATCAAACTTGGGATGCGACATTTGGGGGCTACTCGTCTTTAATGGCCTGCGACCAGAAGCAGGATAACATAATGAAATTGATAATCTCGTCATTAATTAGTGTAGTTGCTGTCTCAGCCAGGGTTGCGGGCTATGCACAGAACAAGGAGATAATGATTGTCTTTAATGGTCTGAGGTTACTTGTGAAGATGAGCAAGAATGTGGAGCCAAGGCAGTGCCCTCATTGAATGCAAATGCAGTTCAGACATTCCACCCTCCAAACACTACACCGTGCATATCATTTTTTCAGTCTAATCTCATTAAAACTAAATCCAGCAGATATCTTCTATCAGGAAGATCACCCGCCCTCCACCTATAAATAGATTGTGCTGTCCATCAGTTCACAGTAAAATTTGGTTTGAGCCTCATTTCTGCTGTCCACCACCGCCGCCGCCTAGGAAGATTTGGTGTCCAATTTACGTTTGAGGTAAGTCACTTGCCATGGTTTCAGTTGGTTTTATTTAGCCTTTTCAGTAGAACTAATTTCTGATGCCGCCAAAGCTCTCCTTCATGCTCTTGACAATGGCAAATCACGCCTTGAAATAGACCTGCTGATAAGATGGAAATGTGTTCAATCAATGTCCTGCTGGGACTTTTTATATATTTGTGCTGTATAGTTCGTAATTGAATTTCCTATTGGAGGATGCCAGCTAGTGAAATTGAAATATGTGGAAAATCAAGACTGTGTTTGATAGGTTGTGTGAACATTCTTTGTTGTTTACCGACTCTGAATGATGTATTTATAAAATCTGTTTTTGGTGTATGTGATAATTGGGTTTAGGCTTTTAGCTATTTAAATATGCATCGATGAAGCTATGTTTCTTAGCTATGTGATTTATTGCCTGTGTTGGTATGTAGAATCTCTTTGGTTTCCTGAATAGCACCAGGCCTTAAATCAAACTCTCCACCACTCTGAAAAACAGGGGAGTAGCAAATATCAACATTTTCAACCTTCAACTTTACTTTGGCTTTCTTTGGATCAAGAATGGCCTTCTCTATATCATCCATCAGATTAGAATGGGTAACCTTCTTCTCCTCATCTATAACTGTTAGTGTTTCTTAGATCAGATTAGTTAATAAATTACTCAATAGAATTGCAACACATAAGACAATGAACACAACAAGATACCCTGGGAAAACCCTCCTACTCGAGGGAGAAAAACCCAGCAAATGATTCTCTTATATATGATAACACAGTGACAGAATTCTGCTTACAACACAGCCCAACAATGGCTAATAGAGAGTCACAATGATTTCCCACTTTTCCTTAATGCTCAGATGCAAATGAATCTGTTCTTCCTTGATATCGGTCTGCTGCTACAGAAATGATGATCTGCTGCTCAAGTATTAACTTCTTCTAGGAATACGAATTATGATGAATGAACTTGATTTCTGTTCTCCCTGATATATGCGAATTTCTGCTCTTGATGATAATAGCGAACTTTCTTGATGATTCGAATTGCCTTTAGCAAGGATAATGACCTTGTACTTATACATCATAGGCGCCTCTTGACTTAGGTCGGCCTCTTTAAGAAAAATACAATAAATGATAAACAATTAAAATAACATGAAGTCGGCTCAAGGTTGATACAAGGAGAATGCGAACTTAAAGGGTCGGCTCTTGGTTATATTTAAATTGTCTTTCTTGGGAAGTGCAGACCGAAGCTGCAAATAACATCAACAATAACAACCTCCAGTCTTGGCAAGACAACATTTTTCAGAACAGATGCACTAAAAAAGGCAGCCTTTTTAATGTTGGTGAGTTCTGGTTCATCTTTAACAGCAAAGATCTCTGAAAATCCATTACTGGCATCCACGAGCTGACACTCTGAGGCCCTTAATTTGTTAGCCCAGTCTTCCAAGAGCTTCCATTCTGGAGCCTCTTTAGCAATCCATCCCACCACTGGAACCTCTGATCTGCACCAGGAAATTATTAATTGATCAACTGCTTGTTCCATTCAAATAGTCAGTTGATAAAATTGGAACTGATTCGTCCATTTTGGACTCTTTTTTGCTGATTAATTAAACAAAAAATAGTCCTCTCTGCTGAATCATTTTCATTTAATAACACTCAGATAGGTAAAATGCTAATGAAGCAAGCTGTAAAATGATTACCAGAAGACTAAAGGCATGGATTCAATCCCATCATTTCTGGGACTTTTTTTTAAAGTTTAAAATGGTAGGCTAATATTTTTAAAAGCATTGGTAAATCTTTCTGATTTAATGAAATAAAAATGTATGTGTTAAAAGCTATGTTTTAAGGAAAAACAATTTACTTTATTATTAACATGTAGTTCATGTGCACGATAGGAGGGCATAGTGCCTTGATGAATAAAATATCCTTCAAGTAGTATTTTGAGACATGTATGTTTCTCTTGGAATTTGAGTCTTGTAGGTACAATTTACTCTTATCAGATATGAGATATACCCAGATGATTATATTCCCAATCATGCAGTGTTTTCTTTCTTATTTTGATTCAAGAATTGTAATCTTTACTTCGACAAAATATCTGCATACAAATCCTTCCGAGTATGATCTTATTTTTAGTATCTAAACTCACTCATGTTAAATTGGGTGTTGTGAATTGGGCAATCATCTTAAATTTTGTGCAATTATTTGAAGGTGTTAGTGTTTTTGGGCTTCCACAGCCCATAAGCATTAGAAAACAGCTTCTAGAGAAAATCTCTGACGTGTTTTGATGGCTGTAAGGTTTGCAAGGACCATTGATCCAAAATCTTGGACAGTAAAAGACCCTGAAAAAGTCCTAGAGCAAATAATAGGAGCCGTGACAACTCCATGCATTTTTAATGTGTCTTTTCAGGAATTGTTAGATCATCCACCATTTATATCCTTTTTTGGCTCCACCACAATTGGAGAACCACTTGGTGAAGTGTTTGAGTCAAATAACACCTTGTTCCAATAAGTCTTGCAGCTGTTCCTTTACTTCATTGACCTCTAGAATGTTTTGTCTATACATTCCTATGTTCAGAAGTGGACAATCTTGGAATAACTAGATCTCATGCTTAATAGATCTGTTAGAGGGCAGTTCTTTGGGATCCTCAAAGGCACCCTAAATTAGTGAATTGACTGTTCTACACCCCCATTTTTTTGCTTGAATGCAGTCCATTCATTGTTTTATTCTCCATCACCTACTCTTCCTCTTTCTTTCTCCACACCATCGATAGAGTAAACCTTTCTTGCATGGGCGGCACTCACCATGTCAATCTTGGATTTTCCCATGTACAATTTAATCATCATTTCCACTCCTTTTTTTTAAACTGGAACTTGTTCAATCTGCAATAAAAAATAGCATCTCATTCATAGAGATATGTGCTACCAAGAACACTCTTGCATACATCTAAATGTACAACATCCATAGTTATCTCAACTCCAGTTCAATGAAAGAAATTGTCTAATTTAACCTCTGATCAAACTGGCAATTCTGAGTGCGCTAACCTCCAAACATGCATACACAAACTTCTGAAACTACAAAAAAAACTAAAATCAGAATATAACACTTGCTGTTTGAATATTTTATTATTCTAAGCTTTCTGTTCTGTCTGTTATAAAATAGTGAGTGCCTGGGGTCATAAATAGGCCTCCAACTTGGATGATCAAAAAGACTAAAAAAATATCTTATATTTAGATGTTTTCATCCCAATGAATTTAAAAAAAATATGTCTACCTTGTATGCCTGCTGTACACCCAGAATAAAGTAGAAAATTAAACAAACTTAAAATCTGCATCTAAAATAAACAAATAAAATTGCCTCAAATTAAGACAAATTTTGGCTCCTAAACTACAGTTTCAAATAATGATAATTGCTAGATTTTCTGGTGCCCAGCAGGCAGCATTAATCACTAAATTAGACTTTGATTTATCCTGATTGTTGTGCCATAGCACCATCTGAGCAATCTCAATAAATCAAATTCTCCCTCTTTGTGAGGAATGTGTTCTCTATCAACTCCTTCTTCATTCTCAGTGCATTGAACTTTTCTTTTGATAGGGGCTTTGTCAAAATGTCTGCAATATGCTCATTTAAGGAATATATTGATAATTACAACTCCCTTTGACCTTTGTCTTTGAGAAAACGATAATGAATATTGATACGCTTGGAGTGATTATGAAACATTGGATTTTTAGATAGCTTAATGCACCTTTGATTGTCACAGTAAACTATTTAGGCTCCAACATCTGATTACTAAGTTCTCCTATCCACTTGTAAAGCTTAGATAGCCTCACAACTAGCATTAGAAGTTGCTGTATACTCCACTTCAGCAAAACTTAATTCTATAACTGTCCATTTCTTTCTGAATCAGGATATCATTTATGACCTCAAGTTGAAACAAAACTATGAAGTGTTCTTTGTAGCACTAGCATCACTTGCCCAGTTTGAATCTACGAAGCCATGAAACACCAACTCTTATTCTCCAACATACTTCAACCCATAATGAATTGTGCATGTGTTTTGCGGTAGTCCAGTGAACTTTCCTTGGTTCAACCATAAATTGACCTAATGTATCACTGAAAACAAGTATTAGGTCTAGTTTGTAACAAGTAGAGCTGAGAACCTATCAATTGCTTTTATACAAATGTATCCACCAAATTTGATTGTAAATCTGTGCTCAACTTTATTTAGATTTGGAACCATTGGGGTGGCAAGGGGCTTTCCAACGTTTGGATCTTTTAGAAATTCTACTGCATGTTTCCCTTGATTTAGCAAGACTTCTCGTGTCTCGTCATACTTCAAGACTCAAGAAATAATGCATAAGGCAAAATATCTTTCATGTCAAATTCAAGTGCTAACTCCTTGCACCATACTATGAGCTTCTCACTACTATTTGTAAGAATAAGATCATCCATGTGCAAAACTAAAACCATTATATCAGATTTATGAAACAAAATCTAAAGATTAGGATTTGCAACAGTTTTAGTGAAACCCAAAAATAATAAGTACTCATTAGTCTGAGAGTATCGAGCATGTGGTACTTGCTTCAGCCCATATAGGGCTTTTTTTAGCTTGGATGCGTGGGTATCTTGCCCATGCAACTCAAATACTGTAGGCTGATTTAAATAAATCTCTTCCTCTATGATGCCATTTAGAAAGGTTGTTTTTACATTCATCTGACATAAAGACCAACTAAAATAAGAAGCAAGAGACAAAAGTACCTATATAGATGTATACCTTGCAACTAGAGCAAAAGCCTTATCATGACCAACTCCTTTTTGAGAGAAACTGCATGCAGCAAATTCGGCTGTTGACTTTTCTATTCTCCCATTTGCTGCATGCTTCATTTTGTACAACCACTTTGAGTCCATCACCGACTTTTATTAAGTCTTGGTACAATCTCCCAAACATCATTCTGAATAATAATGGATTTATACTCCTCTGCCATGGTATCTTGCCATACTTGCTTTGAGTTTGCATCCTCAAAAGTTGAAGGCTCAACATCAATATAATAAAAGACATTAAAGCAACATAACTCAAACACTTTTTTGGTGGAAAGAAGTGTATAGTGCTTTTATTTGCTCTTGTGCGTCCTGCAAAGTTTGGGTAAAAAATTTAGGCTTCTTGGCTGTTTTAGAGAAGGCTGAGGTATTTTTAGCTTTATTGAAACTTGGTTGATCACTGGTAGGGTTTGTTGTATTTTGCTGATTAAAAGTTGGGCCAGCAGGTTGTTTTCTTTTCATAGCCTCCATAGGAGGCCCCTGAGGCTTAAATGGCCAAGCATTCTTTTCAAACTTAAAATATCTCTGCATACTACTATTTTTCTTTGTGATGAAACGCAGATCTTGTAAACCTTGGAAGATTCACTATATCTGACAAAAACACTTTTCAAGTTGGAGGGTTCAAATTTGTCATTTTCTCACTTGACACATGGATGTAAATAAGACTTCCAAACAAAAGTGATAAACATCAGGTTTCTCTCCATTGAAGGCTTATTCTAAAGTCTTACCCTTAAAACACTTTTTGAAGTCATCTATTCAATATGTATACTACACAACTGCATGCATTGTCCCAATGAAACATGGGCAGATCTAAGTCATTGATCTTAGATTTAACAGTCTTCTATGGTGGACCTATTCTTTTTTATTTTGCAACCCCATTTTGTTGATGGTTACAAGGCACATCCTTTCTCTCATTATCCTTATATCTTTACAAAAAACATCAGATTCCTTGGAGATATACTCATCTCCATTGTCAGACCTCAATACCTTAATCCTTTTACTTGTCTGATTTTCCACAAGTACTTTGAACTCCTGAAATTTCCCAAGACCTTAGCTTTGCTCTTCATGAAATAAATCAAGTTTCTTGAAAAATCACCAATAAAAGAAACATGGCAAATATTTTTAGCCAATGGAGTTGTTGACATATGCTCAAAAACATCTAAATGGATTAAATTTAGAATTCCTTTTGATTTGTGTTTTCTGTCAGCGAAAACAATCTTGATGTGTTTGCTAAGTGCACATTCCTTGCATATACCTGCTTTTTTTGCTTTGTATGCTTCAAAAGTGGTAGAGTTCCATAGTGCAAGTGGCCAAATTTCTTGTGCCAAAGCCCACACAATTTGTCATGATCGTGTATCAAGGCCTCTTGCTTAATTGGATCAACAATCAACCTATAAAAAACCTCCACAAACAACTTTGGCCAATACTTGACTAAGATTTTGATTGCATTTTCTGATGATAAATTGCTGATAAATTCAGCCATACGCTTCCAAATCTCATACGGTTGAAAGTAAAAGTAAGTTTTTTGTTAATTTAGGAACATAATGGACATCATGAAGGTCAAGAATAAGTATTGAACGCCTTCTTATTGAAGGTCATGTGTTTAGATGCCCTGCTTTCCATGTACCACCCTACACCAGAAATAATGTTTATGGATAAACATGAAACCATGGAGAATGTAGTCTCAAGCTCATCCAGTGTTGAAGCTTCTACGCTCCTTGCAAACTGTTATTCTTGTTGCTGCTTGCCCTTCGTCTTATTTTTCTCTGCACACTGAGAAGCACAGCTGCCAAAGTTTTGCGACTTGAAATACTTTAAATGGCTCAAACCTTTATTCTTTTGTTGAGAAGAATTTGTATCTTAGTGCTTTTCTTTCTGACCCTTTTTAGGTCCTTAATTGCATTTTTTTTTTCCCAATGAGACCTTGGTGTTGACTATCTTCAGATCTGATTGAAGTAGATTCAAGTTTGAATTTTTATTTTTTGAATTACATCATTCCAAACCTTCTCAAAGTTGGGAAGCCTCTCATGAGTACAAACACCCTGAGCAAGTGGTTCCTGGGATGAAGAGAATCCATTTAAAGCTATGGGTACCAACTCTTAATTTTCAACCTTAACCCCGATTGCTGCAAGTTCATTAGGAAGGTAGCTGCTATGTCTATGTCACTCATATGTGTGGTACTGAGTTCGTTCTTCAACATCTTCTTTGCTGGTTATTTTTTCAGCAATGTGAGGAATTAAATGATTTTTAACAGAATCAAAGAAGATACACTTTGTCTTGGCCATCTTTTTGTTATGCTCAACTAAATGAACATTATCAGTTGGAGGTGGCAACGTGATTTCCATATAGACACAAAGAGCAACTTCTTCGAATAGCATTTGCAGCCTGCACTTCCAAGTGGTAAAATTTGAAGCACCCTCTAGGCAGTTACATTCTTTGAGATGAAGACTAGTCATGTTTGCTATTGCTAGAACATTCTGGAACTGAACAAATCAGTTGAAATTAAATCAGATCAGCAATCTATTATAGGCGTAGATCAATACTCTAATCATTGGAGCAACTAGGGCATCACATCATACAACCTTTCACAGGTCTATGATACTTCAATCACAGGTAACAACACTTCTATTCATGGACCTGGAGGATTTTAGTAACAGTGCTTTGATAACATGCTAAAATTCAGCACACAGTTGCAAATTCTGTACTCTAGGGTCTGAAACAAATTGTATAACTTAACCTTTGATCAAACTTGCAGTTCTTAGTGTACTAACCTCTATACACAAACTTCTGAAAGTATAAGACAAACTTAAAAATCTGAAATATCAATATATCGTTTGCTGTCTAAATATTTTTTTATTCTGGGTTTTCTGTTCCGTAGTTCTGTTACAAAATAGTGAGAACCCAGGCTCATAAATGGACCTCCAAGTTGGGCAACTAAGAAGACAAATGAAAATGTTGTCTTAGATGTTGTTATTCCAATGAAATCCCTAAACTTATGTCTTCTGTGCATCTTATTTTTAGATGTCTGCAGATCACCTAGAAGAGAGCAGAAAATAAAACAAAGCAATGCTTAAGAATAATTTAAAACCTTTGAGTAAAATAAACTAATAAAATGGCCTAAAATAAATACAAAATCTGGCTCATAAAACCACAGTTCAAATACTAATAATTGTCAGATTTTCCAGTGCTCAGTAGGCACCATCAATCACTAAATAAATGTCTAATTCATCCTAATTGATGTTTTAGAATACCATTTGAGTGGCTCTTAAAAATCTAACGATAATGAATGGCAGAATTAATATTTAATTCATTCTAATTGTTTTTATTTTTTATTTTTATTTTTATAGGGAAGTGTTACCATTAACTGGGGGTAACGCCCAAAGTACATACTGTTCGATTTCTTTGACAGAAAAAGATAACAAAGCCTGCTCAAACTATGAGCAAGAAAATAGCCGTGAGAATATCCCCGATCCTTAACAGGCGCTGCAGACGGGCCTCGCTGAGCCAGGACAGATCGGAATGCATAAAGTTGTTGAAAGCTGACATATTGACATTTTTCACGCCCATCTTGAATACTTCCCAGGCATTACTTTGAAAGTTTGCCACTGCGGCCATGCGTTCTTGAGCCGCCGCATCATCCAACTCATCCACGCTTGAATCCGCAGCTTCCTCGTCGGAACCTTCTTCATCGGAAGCCAAATCCAGAATGGCAGGGTCGAAGTAATATTTGAGGAAGCCTTCCCAACCCACATCGCTGAGATTCAGAATAGCATTAGCCACAGCGTCGACATTACCAATCTCGACAAAGCCAATTAGTTTTTCTACCACCACCTCTCTAGACTCCGTGATGTTGACGAGGGCGCACAAAATCAGCTCGTAAATTCTACCATCGCACCAATGTTGCTCCAATGGTAAGACCGCCGTGATCAGGTTGACCACCGCATTTCTAATAGTTGGGTTAGGGATGACGAAGAGTCGTTTACATTGTGCCATAACAGGTTCCTTGATGCACAAACAGTCGACACCAAATATGAACACCATACTGTTAAGCCAACTTGGAGCGTGAGTAGAAAGGATGGAGGGACTGATAATTAATAGCCTTGTGTTTGTACCTTACTCATGCACAAGATGATAAATGTTTATGATATGGATCAAGCTAGCTCCAAACTAGATAGCATAATTGTAGCTCCCATGTGACCCCTACCAGATTTGATGTATAGTAAGGATTTGGGGAAGGAACCAGGGAATTTGGCCGCTTACCCACCAGCCAAGTCCACAGATGGATACGTTTGCTAGAGGCGATGGGTCTTGACCACTAAAAACCGAAGGCTAATACATGTCCTCGGCCCGGGTACGCCGTCAAGACCAGGAGTTGACAGGAGGAGGCCTTAAACACTCAGGCCGAGGATCTTAGGTAGGACTTTTTACTGAATCTTGACCGACAATCTCCTTCAACCCATCCCATCGCTCCATGTTGGAATCGACAATTAGTTTGGCTGATTGACCGACGCCTGCGTTTGCGAACCAGTCCGCTACCTTATTTGCTTTTCTATAGGCATGTCTGAGCTTGTAGTTGTTCAAGGATTCCAGTGCGGATTTTATTTGACCGACCCAACAATTGATTTGCCAGTTTGGCGAGTGTCCGTTGATTATTGCGTCTGTGCAAACTTTTGAGTCGCCTTCGATTTCCGTAGATCTTATACCTTTGTTGACACACGTCTGAATGCCTAGCAAGAGTGCCTCCAATTTTGCCAGGTTGTTAGTACAGATTCCTAAGTTTTTTGAGGCAGCCCGTATACATTGACCGTCTTGGTCCCTAATGATGCAACCCGCACCAGCCTTACCTGGGTTACCTTTGGCTGCACTGTCAAAGTTCAACTTCCAAGGAAGTTCACCTGGTCCTTGCCACTTAACCAGACTCCTGTCAACTTTCGATTTCCTTGCAGTCTGATCCTTGGGCCGTTTTAATTTGACCCACGTTTTTTGAATGTCTGCATCCCACCTAGTGAATTTTGAGTTGGCGCCAATAGTGGTTCTGTTGTTGGCTGTTTCGATTAATGCATCCTCTATCTTCTCGATCAGATGTGCACAACTTAAGGCCTCGCCTTTGAAAATTCTACGGTTGCGCTCTTTCCATATGTGCCATATAACCATTGAAGGAGCCGAATACCATAAACTTCGCCAATAACCGTCCCTGTTGCCCAGATGCCAAGAATTTAGGAACTCCCTAAGATTATTCTGCCTTGGACCGGGGATTTGGAATGACATTTGGAGCCAATCCCAACAATTGATTGCATATTTGCAACATAAGAAGAGGTGGTTTGAGTCTTCCTCCGCCTGTTCGCAAAGCACACAATGAGAAGGGCCAACAAAGCCAAGTCGCTTCAGTCGTTCCATTGTAAGGCAACGATGATTGCTAGCTGCCCAGAGAAAAGCCCCCGCTTTTGGGAGTATTGCCTGATTCCAACATAGGGATGCCATCCAATCCATTCTCTCTCCTAGTGCGAGTTGCATTTGGTAACCGAGTTTGGCAGAATACTCCCCCGATTTCATCCCGCACCATATGATGGTGTCGTCCTCCTTTGAGAAGCATACCACACGGTTGTTTAGTTCTTCCCATAGAGCTTGCTTGACTTCATGGTTCAAGGGAAAGAGGGACACACTCTTCCAGGACACCTTACCCCCACCAGCTAGTTCCTGACCTTCCACATAATTGAATAATTCGGAACCAAATTCTGCTTCTAGGCATTCGATATGCTGATCCAAGTTGAATAATTCTGCGAGGCTTTTGTACCCGTTCCAAGAATCTGCCCAAAACCTTGCCTTTTGCCCATTTCCTATTTTCCAAGAGACATGGTTCGTGATCAGTGAGTGACATTTCCTGATAAACTTCCAAATGGATGAACCTCCTTGGAGATTAGCAGTTGTCAAAATCCTTGAAGGGGAGGGACAGTCTAGATATTTGTTTTGAAGAATTCGACACCAAATCTTTTCTGGATGCCTGTACATTTTCCATACCAACTTGGCACCTAATGCGGTATTTTGGAGTTCTATTTTCCTTAATCCTGCACCGCCTTCATATTTCGGTTTACTTGCTTTTTCCCATCCAATTAGGGGAATCTTCTTTTCCCCTTTGGAGCCTTCCCATAAGAATTTTTTCACAACCCGCTCGAGCTCACTCTTGGTCTTCTTTGGAACTGCGTAACAAGATAGAGTGAAGATTGGGATGGCCGATAGTACTGTTTTGGCCATGGTGATCCTTCCTGCCAATGTTAGCCAATTATTTTTCCAAGACAAGGCTTTATTTTTACAGTTTGCCACTACTGCTTCCCAAAGTTTAGCCTCTGTCAGCGCCAGCCGAGACCTGAACCCCCAAAAATCTAGCCGGAAGAGTATCCACTTGATACCCCAAAAGTGAGGATATACCTTTTTGATCTAGAATACCAAATGTGGGAATTATTTTTGGCTAACTGCTGAACCCAAACTTGAATCTAAACTGGCAACATAGGTTTAATGAATGTGGAATTATATTTATTTTTAGTATATCCTTTGATCTAACTTCTTTACATTCTTTCTTTGTTGAATGGTTGAATCTCTATCTTCGCCTTCACTTTCAATGGGAATGAATTGCTGCTGTTCGAGGTCTCATCATGCTCATATATAGTCTTGGGCTCCTCTAAAAATTGGTATTGAAATTATAATTTAAGAAAGTATTTTTAGTTGAAAATTTAAATAAATGATGAGTTGTGACAGAAAATGCGTGCTACTCTATTTGATAGCAATTTGATTATAGTATCCTAGAATTTTAAATTATTCTATAAAAATTAGTATTTAAATAATGCTAATAATACATTAATTAAGAAATCTAATTTAAGATTCATTCTTTTCAATATATTAAAAAAATTATCTATTTGATAGCAATTTGATTATAGTCAAAGAAATACTATTAATATTATAGATGTCAAACTTTCTTTTCCATCTAAAAATAATATGCTTAAACTTATGATTATTAATAATCTTAAGATAAATTATCAATATGATATAAATACTTCACCTTTAAATAATTAGAAATAGGGTTTATACATATATATATAAATAAATAAATTAGATGGATATGTGAGAGAAACAAGTCCACAAAGATTGGTTGCACAAGTTATTTGTAATTATTAATCCTAACCATTTACTTGATACTTGTAATCTGCCCTTTATGAGATGGTGACCATTTATTCTATCGTTGTATTTTTGCATTCAAACACAATTATATACCTACATATTCCCCTAGAGACAATGTGTATAAGATTATGAGTATTGATGGTTTTAAGATTGTTTGGTTATCAAAACAATATAAGTATTTTCCTTCATAAATGATTATGAATAGAGTGAAAGCACAAAATATATTCTTCTCGAAGTGGTGAAAGCTATTTGAAGTTCATGGAAGTATGTTACATCTAGGAGAGAGCTTTATCATGGAAAATTCCCTTATCTTTAATTCTGTCAAATATTTTAATAGATCTCCATAAATAAATTCTTTTGTTCTTTAACATTTTTTCAATTTTTTTTCTATATTTGTACTCATTATTGAATGTCAGTAGAATTAATTAAATGTTAGATAGGCTTTAAGAAATTCAATTTGATATTCTTTCTTTACAATATATTAAAAACATTATCTATTTGATAGCAATTTGATTATAGTCAAAGAAATATTATTAATACTATAGATGTCAAATTTTCTTTTCCATCTAAAAATAATATGCTTAAACTTATGATTATTAATAATCTTAAGGTAATTTATCAATATGATATAAATACTTCCACCTTTAAATAATTAGAAATAGGGTTTATACATATATAAAAAGTAAAATTAAATTAGGTGGATATGTGAGAGAAACAAGTCGACAAAGATTGGTAGCACAAGTTATTTGTAATTATTAATCCTAACCATTTACTTTATACTTGTATCCTACCCTTTATGAGATGGTGGCCATTTATTCTATCATTGTATTTTTGCATTCAAACATAATTATATACTACATATTCCCCTAGAGATAATGTGTATAAGATTATGGGTATTGATGGTTTTAAGATTGTTTGGTTATCAAAACAATATAAGTTTTTTTCTTCATAAATGATTATGAATAGAGTGAAAGCACAAAATATATTCTTCTCGAAGTGGTGAAAGCTATTTGAAGTTCATGGAAGTATATCACATCTAGGAGAGAGCTTTATCATGGAAAGTTCCCTTGTTTTTAATTCTGTCAAATATTCCAATAGATCTCCATAAATAAATTCTTTTGTTCTTTTACATTTTTTCCTTATGTTAACTACTTTTTAAGTGTTGATATTTATAGTTATATAATGGCTTATTTATTTGTACTTGTTGATGAATGGTAGCTTCGGTCAGATATAAATGATGATTGCTGAAAAGCAACATCATCATTTATATGAGATCAAGGCTATTCTTCATAATAATCATTTCTGGAAAATAAGTGAAATCAAATTTATAAGCATAGATAAATTCGATAAAATAAATGATGTTAAATTTTTGTATTTAAATAAATCAAAATTCATATATATATCTGCCATTATGGTTTTGTGTGTGTTAAGGCACTAACCAAATGTTAGTTGATCATGTAGGGACCCACGTGCTCAAAGGGACACGTCCCATGAGCGGACGTGGAGACACGTCCTCTCATGAGACGTGTCTCTTAGAGGCGGGTCTCCATACATACTTATGGTGGTTCCTCATCCATACATACTTATGGTGGTTCCTCATTGATATGCAAAACATCGAAATTTATTAATGTTCTGCAATCAACACATTCGGCATAAAGAGAAGAAATCTGGAAATTGTTTTTGACTTAGAATTCTCACTCACATAATTTTTCAGACCTTAGTGTTTCCTTAGATTTATTAGGATCCTATTTGATAAAGATTTGATTACATTTACATGGTATCAGAGCCAAGTTGTGTGAATCCAAATCAAATCTAAATATCAACTTGCTCTAGAAATTTCGTATCTTCTAAAATCGAATTCACATCACATTCTTCATAATGTCAAGTGTGATCAAATTTGAATATCGTCTTGCAGGAGCAGACAACTTCACATCATGGAAATTTAGAATCATGATGATCCTTAAAGAGAATAAACTAGACTCACTTGTGAGAGAAAATAAAAGGGAACCGGATGCTGATCCTGAGAAAACTCAATGGATTGAAAACAATGAAAAATCCATGAAAATTCTAGTAGATGCAGTTAGGGATCATATAGTGCCCATCCTAGCAAAACATGAAACTGCATATCATATGTTCAAATCTCTTGAGAGTACCTATGAGATCAACAACACTAGTAGGACTCTTGCATTAAAGAGACAAATGAACAATGCTCAAATAAACAAAGGAGAGTCAATTAATGCATACTTCATGAGGATCATTGAACTAAGGGATCAATTATCCACAATAGGATATCAGATTGATAGCAAAGAGTTAACTCTAATTGCACTAGGAGGCCTACCTAACTCATGGGAGTCATTTGTTCAAGGAATAAGTGCGAGATCTAAAATCCCCAAGTTTGATAGGCTAAGAACTGTCTGCCTTCAAGAAGAAACAAGACTTTCCACTAAAGAAAATAAACAGAAGAACACAGATGAAGACATTCATGTACTCAACACAACGTCTAATTAAAGGAACAACAAAAACTCCTACAAGAAAGGATCTTTCAAAAGAAAGAGAAATTCCAATGGAAAGGGATCTTTTAAGAAGAAAGACATCTCTCAAGTGCAATGCTTTAGATGTGATCAATATGGCCACTATGCAATGAAGTGCCCTGACAGATCAAAGCAACAAGCATCTTTTGCCAAAGTAGGAAAGACAAACTCAGATCATGAATCTGAGAACTTTGTGTTCTATACAGCCTTATCTAGTCAAGTATCTAACAACACCCACAACTGGGTAATTGATAGTGGTTCCTCTAGACATATCACAGGATTCAGAGAACACCTAGACACTATGACTGAAAAGTTTGATGAAGAAGTAGCCATTGGGGATGATTCTGCACACCCTGTAAAAGGGGTTGGAACTTGCTCCATCAAACTGAAATCTGGTCTTTCTCTTCAACTCACTGGAGTCTTATTTGTACCTGGAATAAAGAGGAACCTAATATCCATCTCTGCCCTTGAAGACAATGGATATAGAGTTACCTTTATGGATGGGAAAGTTCTAGCATGGCCTAAAAACTCTATTATCAAGAAAGCCCAAACCATAGGTGTAAGACAAGGGTACCTTTACAAACTATGCACTGAAGTTAAACAAGCCCTTACCCTTGACACCTTTGATTCAAATGAGATTTGGCATAGAAGATTAGGACACCTTCATTTCCGTGCCCTACCTTCTGTGGAAAAACTTGTAACAGGCTTACCTAAGTTAAAACCATCTCATGAAGGAACTTGTAAAGGTTGTGCCTTAGGAAAGAATACAAAGGGATCCTTTCCCAATAGTTTGAGCAAAACCCTAAATGTGTTAGAACTGGTTCACTCAGACTTATGTGGACCCATGTCTGTACCCTCTAAAGCAGGATTTCTATACTATGTCATATTTGTAGATGACTTCTCTAGGAAAACCTGGATCTATTTCCTTAAGTGTAAAGAATCAATAGAAATCCTCAAAAGGTTCAAAGAGTTCAAAGCGCTTACTGAAAACTTCTCCAGAAAGAAAATAAAAACCTTAAGGACAAACAATGGGAAAGAATACACCTCTGAAATTTTTAAGGAATTCTGCATGAGTGCTAGAATTAAGAGGGAGTTCACAGTTGCCTACAACCCTCAACAAAATGGGGTTGGTGAAAGAAAGAATAGAACCATTGTAGAAGTTGCTAAGGCCATGTTACTTGACCAAAACATTGAAACTTCTTTCTGGGCAGAAGCCTCTAGGACTGCTGTCTATATCCAAAATAGATGTCCTCATTCCCATCTTGACAACAAAACTCCTGAAGAAGCCTTTGCCGGCATAAAATCTGACATTAGTCATTTTAGGATTTTTGGCTGTCCTGTCTATATTCATGTGCCCAAAGAGAAGAGATTGAAACTAGAACCTTCTGGAAAGAAGGGGGTATTTGTGGGTTATAGTGAAACCTCCAAAGCCTACAGGATATTCATACCCGGGCAGAAACAAATTGAATTGAGCAGAGATGTCATCTTTGAAGAAGACATTGCATTCAAGAGGGCACAAAGTTCTAGTGAGATAGAAACCTATTCCCTTAGAGTACTTGAAATGGAACCTGCTCTGAAGATTCAAAGGGAGCATCCTGAGGAAATGCCACATGAACTTCCTTCTACTTCAGATGAGAATACAAATGACAACGATAGAAAGAGACTACTTTGGGCCAGAAAGATGATCAAAGAAGCTGAGGATCATGCAACACCCAAAGGAACGTTCAGGGAAAGCAAAAGACCCAAACGGTTCTCTAGCTATGTTGCTCTAATGAACAACATCAAAACTTGTCAGTGTTACAGAAGCTTTCCGACATCAAGCATGGAAGGATGCAATGACAGAGGAATATCAGTCCATTATAAAGAATGATGTATGGGATATAGTGCCTAGACCGAAAGAGAAATTTGTTGTCTCTTCCAAATGGCTCTTCAAAATCAAGCATGCTACTGATGGCAGTATAGAAAAACATAAAGCACATTTTGTGGAAAGAGGTTTTTCTCAAAAGGAAGACATTGATTATGAAGAAATATTTGCACCTATTGCCCGCTACACATCGGTAAGAACAATACTAGCCATTGGTGCAGCTAAAGGCTGGAAGATCCATCAAATGGATATGAAAACTGCCTTCCTAAATGGAACCATTGAAGAGGAAGTCTATCTGGAACAGTCTGAAGGTTTTGTGATACATAAACCTGACTCACATGTGTGCAGAATGAAGAAAGCCCTCTATGGACTTAAACAGGCTCCCAGGGTTTGGTATGAAAGAATTGACAACTATCTCTTAGGATTAGGATTTTCCAAAAATGATGTTGAATCCAACCTCTACTTCAAGGTAATCAAAGGTGATATGCTAATAATTATTTTATATGTTGATGACCTGCTGATAACAGGAGAAGATCACCTCATTGCTCAAGGAAAGAAGGATCTAATTTCTGAATTTGACATGAAAGACTTGGGCATTCTACACTACTTCCTAGGTTTGGAAGTATGGCAGAAATCAGAGGGCATTATACTAAACCAAGGGAAGTATATTATTGATATTTTGAAGAGATTTGGAATGTTGGACTTTAGACCCATGCCTACACCTATGGAGACCAACCTTCACAAACTGAAAGAAGCAGCAACAAAATCCAAGTGTGCAAATCCAACCCTTTATAGATAGATGATTGGATCCTTGATGTATCTAGTTAACACCAGACCTAATATTTGCTATGCAGTGAATGTCCTCAGCTAGTTCATGTGTGAGCCAAAGGAAATTCACCTAATGGCTGTGAAACATATTCTGAGATATCTTCAAGGCACTATTGGATATGGTCTTCTCTACAAAAATAACCAACTAGATCTACATGGGTAGTCTGATTCAGATTGGGCTGGAAGTGTAATCGATCGGAAAAGCACATCAGGATGTTGCTTCAGTTTAGGATCAGCTATGATCTCTTGGATTTGCAAAAAATAGTCTTCAGTTGCATAGAGCTCAACAAAAGCTGAATACATTGCAGCCTCTATGAGAGAAAGAGAAGCAGTTTGGATTCATAAATTGCTTGTGGAACTCTTTGGTGAGCCCTTGAATCCTACAATTATTCATTGTGATAATCAGAGTTGCATTAAACTCTTTGTAAATCCTGTCTTCCATGATAGATCCAAGCACATTGAGATCCCCTATCATTATATAAGAGATATGGTGGAAAGGAAAGTGATCCAGTTGGAGTATGTTAGTACAAATGATCAAACTGCAAACATTCTCAGCAAGCCTCTCTCCCGAATCAAGGTAGAGCACTTCAGGAATAAACATGGTATGGTTGAAATGTAATTTGATATTTATGTATGAAATGCAAATTGTTTATAAATTGTACTAATATATAAAGAAGTTGAATGTGTAAACTCTTTTGTCATGTGTGTGACTCCATGACGTTATGGGCCTACTCCCCCTATGTACATTATTGAAAGGTGACAATCTTTCTAATAATGAACACTTGTATTTGACATTGTAAAGTGACGACTCTACAATGATGAGTTAAATTATCATGATATATATCATGTGACTTGATATCTGTGGACATGTCACGATAGTATCTCTTGGACACCTTGATGGATATCATGGGACTTGATGTCATCTGAAGATCATTGTGATCCTTAAGAGATAAATCATGGTGGATATTTATATCCATGGATATGCCATGAATTATGGTAGACATCATGTGACTTGATGTCAGTGGACATACCATAATGAAGATGTGTTATGAAGAATGTCATGTGACTTGTCAATATTGAGAAAAACATACCATGTCTTCGATATCACGTGTGAAGGTGATATCTCCACTTATTTGATTTGAAATATCTTCCCTAGATAAGAGGGATTGTTGATGAATGGTAGCTTTGGTCAGATATAAATGATGATTGCTGAAAAGCAACATCATCATTTATATGAGATCAAGGCTATTCTTCATAATAATCATTTCTGGAAAATAAGTGAAATCGAATTTATAAGCATAGATAAATTCGATAAAATAAATGATGTTAAAATTCTGTATTTAAATAAATCGGAATTCATATATATATCCGCCATTTTGGTTTTGTGTGTGTTAAGGCACTAACCAAATGTTAGTTGATCATGTAGGGACCTGCGTGCTCAAAGGGACACGTCCCATGAGCGGACATGTCTCCACTTGTGGAGACACGTCTCTTAGAGGCGGGTCTCCATACATACTTATGGTGGTTCCTCATTGATATGCAAAACATCAAAATTTATTAATGTTCTGTAATTAGCGCATTTGACATAAAGAGAAGAAATTTGGAAATTTTTTTTGACTTAGAATTCTCACTCACAAAATTTTCAGACTTTAGTGTTTCCTTAGATTTATTAGGATCCTATTTGATAAAGATTTGATTACATTTACAGTACTCATTCTTAAATGTCAGTGTAATTAATGAAATGTTGGACATGCTTTAAGAAATCTAATTTGAGATTCATTCTTTTCAATATATTAAAAAAATTATCTATTTGATAGCAATTTGATTATAGTCAAAGAAATATTATTAATATTATAGATGTCAAACTTTCTTTTCCATCTAAAAATAATAAGCTTAAACTTATGATTATTAATAATCTTAAGATAGATTATCAATATGATATAAATACTTTCACCTTTAAATAATTAGAATAGGGTTTATACATATATAAAATAAATAAATAAATTAGGTGGATATGTGAGAGAAACAAGTCGACAAAGATTGGTTGCACAAGTTATTTGTAATTATTAATCCTAACCATTTACTTGATACTTTTATTCTATCATTGTATTTTTGTATTCAAACATAATTATATATTACATATTCCCCTAGAGATAATGTGTATAAGATTATGGGTAATTATTGTTTTAAGATTAGTTGGTTATCAAAATCATAAATAAATTCTTTTGTTCTTTTACATTTTTTCCATATGCTAACTATTTTTTAAGTGTTAATATTTATAGTTATATAATGGCTTATTTATTTGTACTCATTCTTAAATGTCACTGGAATTAATTAAATGTTGGATAGGCTTTAAGAAATCTAATTTGAGATTCATTCTTTTCAATATATCAAAAAAATCATCTATTTGATAGCAATTTGATTATAGTCAAAGAAATATTATTAATATTATAGATGTCAAACTTTCTTTTCCATCTAAAAATAATATGCTTAAAATTATGATTATTAATAATCTTAAGATAAATTATCAATATGATATAAATACTTTCACCTTTAAATAACTATAAATAGGGTTTATACATATATATAAAAATAAATAAATTAGGTGGATATGTGAGAGAAACAAGTCGCCAAAGATTAGTTGCACAAGTTATTTGTAATTATTAATCCTAACCATTTACTTGATACTTTTATTCTATCGTTTTATTTTTGCATTCAAACATAATTATATATTACATATTCCCCTAGAGATAATGTGCATAAGATTATGGGTATTGATTGTTTTAAGATTATTTGGTTATCAAAACAATATAAGTGTTTTCCTTCATAAATGATTATGAATAGAGTGAAAGCACAAAATCTATTCTTCTCGAAGTGGTGAAATCTATTTGAAGTTCATGGAAGTATGTTACATCTAGGAGAGAGCTTTATCATGGAAAATTCCCTTGTCTTTAATTCTGTCAAATACTCCAATAGATCTTCATAAATAAATTCTTTTATTCTTGTACATTTTTTCCATATGTTAACTATTTTTAAAGTGTTAATATTTATAGTTATATAATGGCTTATTTATTTGTACTCATTCTTAAATGCTAGTGGGATTAATTACATGTTAGATAGGCTTTATTCTATTTTTCTTAGGAATGTTTTTTTACATATTGTTAATAGTTAACACTAGGTACGATCTCAAATTTATTTAATTCAGGAATGACAAACAGTCAAACCCTGGTCAACCTGATGAGATCATTGAGATATCTAGTAGTGACGAATCATCCTACACTTCACTTGGCTCACCTCCCTCTACCAATTGGGGTGGAACTCCTCCAAGTGTCATTTGAGAGTTTGCATGTGATATCACCATCAACTGCTTTGACATTGTGCAAAAAATGCAACAACTTGTTCCATATATACATAATGTGCAAGATAATGAAATATTTTCAATGGAAACAACACTTGTAGACTGCCATAGAACTTGTGAAATATTGGCTTCGTTCTGCACTTTTCTACGTGAAATGCATGTTGATGCTCACTATAGACAGGGTGGTGCTCCGTACATCCAACTTGCATTTTTGAACTATGTGAACAATGTTTGAAAATAATTAAGTTTCACATATGTGCATATGCCATCTACTTTTGTACTATGTATACAAGTATTACCAACTATTTATATTCTGTACTTTTTTGGTGGAAGTTCCTACGATAAATGATCTTTTCCTTGTGTTACAAACAATGTTGCTTGCCTTGCATTGGAACTGCATTAAAAAAGTCCTTTGCTACTATGTATTTTGTATATAATCCATATCTATGTAAATTGTATGTGCTATTCTAATAGAATTATGTCCTTTAGTTGGAAATTACTAATACTTTCCTTCCATTCTTTGTTTTTACACTTTATGCCATCGAGTGCCAACAATGTTTCATTTCTACAACTAATTCTCCAAAAAAAACTCAGTCTTCTATTTACGCGTTCTCATTATTTCTAATAAAAATAGAAAAAAAAAAAACTATTTTCTTTTATTGTAGGTATGCATGTGTTTTCTTTCCAATCTTAATACATACACACAAATAAAACATGCTGGAGTTATTTATTAGAATATGTACATCTTATTTGTCAATCAATATTTGACACTCTTACACGTATAAGTTGTTAATGGCTTATCGCATTTGCTAACCCTTATTTCTATTACAATCAAATTTAGATAAACCCATTATTCATTTTGAATTTTAGACTTTTTAACTTTCAGAATGTCAAATACTTTGCATTGAAATCCGTCTTTCCTTTAAAAAAATATTTGGACTATCTACCCTACATCAAAATAATATTTGACTAAACCATTTGTTTGTTCTATCAATGACTTGTGCTCACTACCTTTTTTGCGCTTTCTTTCATCCACAAGATCAATTTGTGTCAGCCAGATAAATCCTTGTCCAAACTACAATGTAGTCATTACCTATAGGTATGTTTTCCTTCTCTCAATTATCTTCAATCACCTTCATTCTATAAACTGTATTTGATGCTTCTACATGTATTTAACCATTATTTCTAACAAGGATAATAAAACCAAAGAACATTTATGGTGCACACATCACTTTTTTTAAATACTTAATCCATTTTATGTATAAGGAAAATTGCATGCTCTATTTTGCTTCGTGCTTTTACAAAAGAATCCAGTTTTCAATTTGTATATTTTTACTTATAAACCATACCATACTTATCAAATCATTGGGATTTATTAGGTTGCTTCACCTCCCTTTAGCTATGTCTATCTCTTTGACACAAAATACAATCACATTGATAAACACTGGCACCAAAGACATATATCCACATCTTCAAGTCTTCAATATTGCAACATTTGGCCATGGCGACGAATCAAACATTAGATACAAATTAGATTTGTCTGATGGATTGCATCTTCAAAAAGAAATCTTGCCAAGAAAGTATAACCATTTTTTAACTTCAGAGCTAATTCAAAAGGGTTCTATCATACAACTCACAAGATACACATGCCCTACTATTTGTAACTCAAGGTGAGCCAACCACTCCAATGTTGTTCTCAAATTGAACATGTCCATCTCTATTTGTTACTATGAATTACTAAAGAGTGCATTTTTCTTTTTTACATATAGGTTTACTATAATCTCTAAATTGGAGATTGCATGCACACAACATGATGTCATTGGGGATCCCACCTCCCTCTTCAAAGAACTAGAGCAACGTATACATGAAATAGTAGGGATTTCATCTTATTCATGCACAAATGTTGGTGAGAGTGGCACATCCATGCAACCAACCCCCCAAAAAATGATGTTTGGGATACATGCATCTCTACGCAAGAAAAGTGATACCTCAATTATTACTCCTATTAAAAATTTGAATCCATTTCAACCAAGGTGGACAATAAAAGGTCATGTTACTATGAAGAAAGAGATCCACTAGTTTGACACGAAGAAAGGGACCAGGCAAGTTTTCAGCTGTGATATTGTAGATAGTGAGAACACTGAAGTGCGTGTCACTTGCTTTAACGAAGTTACAGGCCTCCATTACATAAATGTTCACATTGGGTCTGTATATACAATCTCTGGTGGGATCATCAAAGCTGCTAATAAGTTTTACAATAAGTTGAATAGTCAAATGGAAATCACTTTGATGGATGATTCAAAGATCACTCTTACTAATTATAACCACTTAATTCCAACACATCAGTTTTCTTTCACACCCATTAATGAGATCTTGAATACAAATACAAATTCTTTAATTGATGTAGTAGGAGTTGTTATATTGTGGACCTTACCTCTACAATAAGAAGAAGAGATGGCACAAAGGTTCTTAGGAGGAGCCTCAAGTTACTAGACATGTTTACCTTCACTATTAATGTGACTTTGTGGGGACGAGTGACTCAAAAGGAAGGTGCGCACCTTCAGGAACTATACCATGCACAAAAGTAACCTGTGCTTGCTGTTAAAAATGACCATGTTACAAAATATAATGGTAAGGCTGTGAGCACTTTAGTTACCACCCAGTTGTTTATTAACCTGAAATCAAAGAAACAATACAACTACAAGCTTGGTTTGTGCAAGATGGGAATGGTGTTCTCACATCCACAACAAACCTTCTATATGTGCCCCTACTTCTTGCACGAAAGATTATTTCCAACATCGTAGAAGAGTCTTCAAATACAATAAAACCCTTCCAGTGCATTGTAAAAGCAACAATAGTATTTATCAAATCGAATTCGTTCTAGTATCTAGCTTGCCCCATTAAGATCGAGGGGAAACAATGTAAGAAAAGAGCTCTACAAAGTGATGATGGAAAATAGTATTGTTCAAAGTGTGAAGCTACCTTTGAAGATTGTGATTATAGATATGTTCTTCAAATTAAAATTCAAGATCACACAAGCACTCTATGGGCAATTTATTTTGAAGAAGAAGCAACTAAACTCATTGGCATGCCTGCGAAGGACCTATACATGTTGCAGTTCAAGCAAGATGTTGTGGAAAATAGTGAAGAGGTTATTCATAATGTAATGTATAAACAATTACTCTTCACCCTAACAAGTAGAAATGAAACCTACAATAATGAATCATGATTGAAATCAACAGTCTTAGAAGTTGGGATAATTGATTTCACAAATGAAAACAATTTTTTGCTAAATCAAATTGCTGACACGTGCAATGTTTACGAAAAGTAAACTAGCACAAGATTGTAATTGTCCACTGTTGTTTGTTTTCCCTTGCCTATTTGTGTTCTCTTTTGCCCCAATCTCTATACGGTTGAGATTTTTCCTTGTACAAGGTTTCGTGATCCCTTCGAAAATTATTTTCTATGTTTACTATAAATAAAAAAGCATAATGCACATGTAGTTTTCACAACTGGAACATTCACACTTCAACATATTTCTTCCATATGTATATATGTTTTTATTTTTTATCATATTGATCTAACATATAAGTCAAGCAAAATGGTTTTTTTAATTTTCACATTTTTAATAGTGTTGCAGTATACACATTTTATTCGTTTATATTTATTTTATCTTTCATTTAAATTCCAGATGATGGACTCCACTATGGAAGAATTAGAAATCCAAACAACCAAGAGTAAAACCAAAGCCCTAGAATCTCGTAAGAGAAGTCGCTTGTATTATGCTCGTCATAGAGAAGAAATAAGTATTCATCGTAGCATGCAACGAACACAACACTTACTAGAAACACTAGATCAACTAATACCCGCCCACACACAAGCTTCTACAAGTACACATATTCCCATTGAATCAATTAGTTCAATTCTAGCACATGGAAACAAAAGAAAAAATGAAACACAACTCCCAGCACAAATGCCTCAAAACACAAATCCAAATAACAACAAGGAAATGAGTTGGACCACCAACTTTATGGAGGCATCTAGAAAATTACGCAAAAGAATAGATGCATTGTCAAACTTACACACTTATTCTATATGTAAGGAATGGCATCCTAGTATGCATCTTTGTTCATCAAACAACAATCATACATGTAGAAGATGTATCTCAAAGAAAGGCATACATCGATTCTCTTTGACTAATAATATGGACCTAGGTGAACAACCACGTGTTTTGCATATTCTCACTCAAGTTGAAGAGATGCTAATTCCACGTGTCAATCCAATATTGCAAGTTACCCATGCTCATGGTGGACAATACAAATATAGTGGCCACACAATTAGCTTCCCTCAAGGTATCACAACAATAACTAAATCATTGCCACATAAAATCAAAGACTTGGACTTATTAATTGTGCGAAGAACTCATACACATGGAAAGCATTATGATTTCTATGTTAGTAGAAGTTGTGTTTACAATGCACTGGCCTACAAAATACAATGCAACCCATACTACCGGGATGTTGAGGTCAATGTTGATGCATTGTCCCTACTCCCTAATTGTACTACAAAAATTTCATAAATGCTACATACAATTCAAAGTGAAAATGAAGAACCCATAACAAAAAATAATGAAGCTTCTAATAGTGAAGATGAACTAGACAGTGGAACTGAATATTCAACATTGTTTATGGTAAGCCTACCAAATAAACAATGTGAGTTAAAAAATCATAAAAGATTATTTAAAGATAGAAAATGCGAATGATATGACTTGGAAAGGAAGAGAGATGGTTGTGCACGCAGGAGGAGAGCAGGTCTGCGACCTATAGCAAGCCGTGACCTGCATGTTGGCCTTTCCTTCATTCATGTGTTGGCTGAGTGGGGGTTGGGGTTTTTGTGTGCTTGGTGCTTGGGTGGGGGTGTTCTTTCTTGTTGCGGCATCGATCCTTTTTTCTCTACTTTTTCTGATCCTCTATTTTCGGGGCAACATGTGGGGTTTGGTAGAATGGCAGGGGCCTCCAAAAGCTTGGTGCTTGTAGGTGTGAAAATTTCTCAGGGTTTTTTAGGGAATTTTCATGCATGGGTGAAAGACTCTTCTTTTGTTGGTGAGAGCTCTAAGCTTAAGAAAGTGAATGGCTATTTTCCATGGAGTCAAGATTGTCCAGTCTTGGTTATTTCTCCTGAATTAGTACAGGAAGATATATCTTACTGGAGCCAACATGTTCTGATTTGTAAATTCCTAGGTATTCATGTCCATATCTTGGCTTTGGAGTCATGGATTCATTGGACCTGGTAGGTTGAAGGGGATTTTGATATTTTGGTGGCTACGAATGGCTATTTCATGGTTGTTTTTTCTTGTATTTTGGATTGTAATCAAGTTTTTGAGGGGGGGGGCTGTATTTTTACAATCATGTTGGCTTGTTTATTAAGCCCTAACATGGAGGATTTAATGCGGCATAGGATCTTACTTCATGGGTTCCTGTCTGGGTTCGTCTGCCGTTGGAGTTTTGGATGGAGGATATCCTGCACCAGATTGTTGCTTTGTTGGGGAAGTTGACTGCCATAGCTCATAATACTTTGGATAAAAATGTATTCTCTTTTTATCGAATCTGTGTTGAAATTGACATAAATAATCCATTGCTAGATTCGTTGGAAATTTGTCTTGGCTCTGCCTCGTGGGTTCAACTGTTAGATTATGAGTCCTTGCCTTTTTGATGTCGATTTTGTCATGAGTATGGATGCCTTCAGCGCCAATGTCCTCGGGCTCCCAAATCTATTGGGGTTTCCTCTCCTCCTTCATCAGGGAATTTTGTGGAGAGGGGGATAAAGGAAAGGCTCCTATGGCTGAGGATGGGCCTGATAAGGATGGCTTTATTCCTGTTAAGCCATGGGCTAAAGGGAGGGGTCAGAAGCGGGCCTATAAGGATAGGTAGAGTGATCAGGGGTTCAACTATTTTGAGGTATTGGATAATCAAGCCTTGGAGGAGGGGATTCCTATTGAGATTCCTTCTAGGGCCACTAGCATGGACATAGGGTTGGAGCAGGCGATTGTTGTTAAGTATACTTCTCAAGCCTTGGAGTAGGGGAATTTTGAGCTTTTTGCTGCTTCTGTAGATATATAGGATGATATTTTTTTAGCAAATTTAGTTAAGGAGGTGTTGACTTTAGGTAAAGGATGGGGGTCATCTCCAATTCTAGGGGTGCAACAACGCCCTCTCAAGAGGGGTCATTTTGAAATTTCCTCCAAAGTTGGTCGTAAGAAGGATGCAAACAAGATTAAATCTACTAGGGATTTGCTGGTATAATCTGGGTCTATTAAGACCATTGATGCCGACTTCTCTCAACCTTCCTCATGATTATTCTTTCATGGAATGCAAGGGGGTTGAATAGAACCTCCCATCAAAAGGCTATTCAAGATTTGATTGTGGTTCATTCTCCATATATATTTTGCATTAAGGAGACTAAGCTTCGAGTGGATTCCATGCTTCAGTATGCTCCTCGTATTTGGTTTTCTAGCCAGTGTCAATGTATTGGTTCTAGGGGAAACTCTGAAGGTTTGGCTCTTTTCTGAGATCCACGTAAGGTCATCCCTTGTTGGTGGATTTCTAGCCATTCCTCTATTTTTGTGGTGGCTTCTGTTTTGGATTCTAGTGAGACTATTTTCCTCACTAATGTTTATGCACCGATTGACATTCGTGGTAAAATACAACTTTGGGACCATATCAAGTATGTTAGTTCTTGTGCACCTTATCATCCTTGGATCTTAGCTGGTGATTTCAACTCTATGTTGTGTTTGGAGGAGAAAAGAGGGGGGCTACCTAAGCTTGGTCCAACTTCTGATCTTTTTCGGGAAAATGTGGATTCTCTTGCTCTTGTTGATGTTAAACCCTCTAATGAAATATTCATTTGGAATAATAGACAGAGTGAGTCGGAAGCGATTATTGAGCGGTTGGATAGATTTATTGTTTCTAGTTTTTGGGTGGGCGACAACATAGTCACTTGCTTCGAGATTCTTGACTGGTGCAGCTCTAATCATTGGCCAATTAAGTTTTCTGCTTCTTCTTTTCCCACTCCAAAGAATCCTCCCTTTAATTTTCAGCTTATGTGGCTTCAGGATTCTTCCTTGCATGATCTTGTTGCTCAGTGGTGGTGGGATGGAGCCCCTGCATATGGTACAAATCTGTATTATTTTGTTAAGAAGTTGCAATATGTCAAGTATCATCTTAAGCGACGAAATAGTTCATGTTCTAGAAATCTTTACGCCAAGAAAAGGGAAGCGCAAGATTGTCTTGCTATCATTACTCACCAAATTCGGGATTTGGGATTCTTGTAGGCTCTTGGACATGCTGAGTCCCAGGCTCTGAAATTGGTGGAGGAGTGGGAGCTTCGTGAGGAGATTTTTTGGAAACAGAAGGCTAGGATTGACTGGTTGCAAGAGGGTAACAAGAACACTTCTTTATTCCATCGTTATGTGCAAGCTCATCAGAATAAGTGTTATATCTCTTCTCTTGTTTATTCTCAGGGTCTTTTGATTTCTTTGCAATAGGCTTTGTCTAGAGAGGCTCGTCAGTTCTACTCTGCTTTGTTTACCGAGGATTCACTTCCTACTGAGGCTAATGAGAATATGGTCCTTGCTTGCATTCCTTCTTTGATCTCTAATGATTTTAATGCTTCTCTTACTCGATCGATTACTCTATCTGAAGTGGAGGAGGTTGTTTGTTGGATGAATAAGGGTAAAGTTCCTAGCCCTGATGGTTTCCCAGTTGATTTTTTCCAAGAATTTTGGGATATTGTGAAGATTGATTTGTTGGAAGTTGTCTGAGAGTCTCTTCATAGTAAGTAGATGCTTGAAGCCCTAAATGCTACTTTTCTGGTTCTCATTCCTAAAAAGGAAGGTGTTAATAGGCTTGAATTATTTAGACCAATTGCGCTCTATAATGTGGTGTATAAGATTATTACAAAATTGATTTTTGAGAGGCTTAAACCTTGTCTGCTTGTTGTCTTTTCTAAGGAGTAGGGACGCTTTGTGGCGGGTCGTCAAATTCTGGATGGGGTGGTGGTAGCCTTTGAGGTCATTCATTCCATGGTGACCTCTAAGGATAGGTCTATGTTCATCAAGTTGGATATGGCCAAAGACTATGGCATAGTTAAATGGAGTTTTGTACATAAGATTCTGTTGGCCTTTGTATTTTCTTCAGATTGGGTGAGTTGGACTATGAGTTGTGTGACTTCTTCCTCATTTTTAGTTATTGTGAATGGTGAAACTTTAGAGATTTTTGGGGCTACCAGGGGTCTTCGTCAGGGGGATACACACTCTCCTTATCTGTTTATTTTAATGGTGGAGGGGTTGGGCAGGTTTCTTAAATTTTGGGTTTCTCAAGGTTTGATTCATGGTTGGTAGTGGGGTTTGGGTTTGCCAACGCTTTCTCATATCCAGTTTGTGGATGACACCTCTCTTATGGGATTGGATCATATTTAGGAAGCTGAATCCTTTAGGCGGACTTTGGACATCTACCTTGCTGCTTTGGGTCAGAAATTCAATGAGCAAAAGTCTTCGATTTTATTCTTTAATACTCCTCAAGCTATCCAATGACGGATTGCATCTATTTTGCGATTTCAAATTGGGTCTCTTCCCTTTGTATATTTGGGTATTCCTCTTGCTATTGGTTGTCAGTCTAGGTCCTCTTGGAAGATGTTGCTTGATAAGTTGAGGTGAAAGGTTACTCATTTGACTCATTGGTGGTTGTCTACAGCTGCTAGAGTGACTCTTCTCAAGTCAGTTACCCAGGCCCTTCCCATCTATAGATGCTTTTTTCAAGCGACCCCTATGTATTTCCTTAGGGAATTTGATGCTCTCTCACATCAATTTCTTTGGAGTGGTAACTTGATGTCTACTAAGTGGAACCTTGTTAAGTGGGAATCTATGTGTAGACCAAAGCATGAGGGAAGTCTTGGTTTACGCTCTGCTATTTTGAATGGGAAAGTTCTTGCTGCTAATATTTACTGGAGTTGGTGTACCAGTTAGGACCAATTATGGGCCCGTATTCTCAACCATAAATATCTTAGGGGTGTTGCTTCTTTTGAGGTTAGTCGCTATCCTGTGGAGGGGGGTGGGTCTATGATTTGGCATACTTTGAAAGTGCGGGCACATTTGGTTAAGCATGCGCTTTTTTGGATTTGTCATTCGAGATCATAGGCTCTGTTTTGGTTAGATTCTTGGGATGGTCACCCAACTATTCTCTCTACTTTTCCTCACCTCTAGTCCCTTTTTGATGTTTTTTTGGTGGTTGGCTGGGATACCATTGAGCATTATAAGGTTGCACAACATTTTGGATTAGCTGCAAGCTTTCGTTGGAAGCACCCTTTCGAGTGGCCACCTGGGGGATTTGAGGAGGATAGGCATGATCTTGCTCAACTTCTAGCTTCCCGTGCCTGTAATTATTCGAGGGGTCCTGATGTCTTGGCTTGGGATGGTTCAAATTTGTTCGGTAAGTACTCTGTGTCTGTTGGTTATAAGCAACTTGGTAGGTTGTTGTTTGGGGATATTAAGGTCCCTTGGTAAAAGCAAGTTTGACACAAGTTGGCATGGCCCAAGTGCAATTTCTTCATGTGGTTAGTAGTTCAAAACCAGTGTCTTACTTGGGATAATTTATGTAAGCGTGGTTTCCAAGGACCTTCTATGTGTATTTTGTGTCATAACGGTGAGGAGAGT
This sequence comes from Sequoiadendron giganteum, assembly GCA_007115665.2. NCBI lineage: Eukaryota > Viridiplantae > Streptophyta > Pinopsida > Cupressales > Cupressaceae > Sequoiadendron > Sequoiadendron giganteum. The sequence goes on along the minus strand of CM021100.1, from coordinate 935,040,229 downwards.
GTCTCTCATCTCTTCTTCCAATGTTCCTATGCTAGGGAGATTTGACATTTTTGGTGGAGGGTGTGGAATAATCCTTGTTGACATGTTTCCTCGTTGGCTAAGTTTGTGGATCAGTGGGACAGGGCCCCTGTCTCTACTTCCTTTCTTCAAGCTGCTTGGGCTCTTGGCCCATCCTTTATTATCTGGAACCTTTGGTTGGAGAGGAATCACTAGATTTTTTAGGATATGAAGTTGGTGGCCCCATGCTTGTGGTGGAAAATTCTGCATTATTTGGCAGAAACTGTTGCGACTAAGTGTGATCTAACTACATCAGTGGATCCTTGTGATGTTGCTTGTTGTAATCGTCCTCATCTTCCTCCTCAACAATAACAACTCATGCGCAACATATGTAGACATCCTACCCCAAAGGTGAATAGGGAGGGGAGATGGTCTCCCCCACCTCAGGGAGTCTTAAAAATCAACACAGATGGCTCTTCTCAAGGAAACCCTGGTCATACTGGAATTGGTGGTGTTGGTCAAGATAGCTCTCGAGATGTTCAATTTATCTTCTCTATTTATAAGGGTCTTCATACTAATAATTTAATGGAGGCTCAGGCCATTTTATCGGCTATGGGGCATGGAAGTCGATTGGGGTGGTGAAGGATCATATGTGAGTCCGATTCCCAAGTTGTGATGAACTTGTTGAATAGGCAACATTTAGATGATGTTAGCTGGCATTTGGCTTTGATTGTTGATTAGATTCTCAACCTCTATGCTTCTTTGGAGGTTGTTACTTTCACTCATATTCCTAGAGAATGGAATGGTGTTGCTGATTATTTGGCTAAATGGGCTTCCATTCATATTCATGATTGGAATTTGGTGGACCGGGGTCAGTTATCCCCAGATCTGTCACAACAATTGGATCACTTGGTGGAGCTTGATAGGGCTATTTAGTGCCCTTGTTTTGTACTTCTTCATGTTTTAATATATTTTTTACCCCTCCTTTATGTTAGAAAATGTGAATGATACCATCATTAGTTGGCCTGACATAAGTTCAAATCCCATAAATGAGTACACTACTGAGGGGATTTTTGACATGGCATTTCCCACACTTTTTCCAAATGGAAATGCATTTCCTATGCAACCTCAAGCCAGGGAAGTGCAACTGCATGAGTATGTCTTGCATCTTATACGATATCATGATAATAGATTTGGCCAAGATCCACGCTTTAGATACTTCGTTCTAAATCTTATGATGAGGCATCGTAGCCAAGCAAATGCTTCAATATTCATCAAAAGGAAAGTCAAAGACAATATTCCTACAACTATTGAACATCTTCGTGCCCACCTATAGAACCTATTGGATAAAAAATTGGCTAAAGAATTGATGCATATTTTCTCTACCTTATGTGGGACATAGGCTTATTGGAACAAGTGTCTTGGTGATTTAACAAACATGATCAACCAAATAGGTTCCCCAAATTTTTCTTCACACTGAGTGCAACGAACACTAAGTGGCCTACATTGCATAATCTTTTCCCAGCTGGAAATACATCTACAACTATCTCCAACAAGCATAGTACAAACAATGTGATTAAAAATCCCCAGACCACATCCCTTTATCTACATAACTGCTTCACAATCTTTCGTGGAGAGGTCACTGAGAAAATATTGCATGCAACAAATTATTGGTATAGGTATGAATGACAACATTGAGGCTTTGCACATGTACATGGGTTCCTATGGCTAGAAAATACACCAAACATGGATACCCTCGACTGGGGAGTCAGTTTGCAAGTGGGTAAAGCAAAATAATTCTTTGATAACTATGACACTTTTTGGAACCCCCGCTCTAAATTTGAATAGAGCAATATCATGAATAAAACTGCAATGGATGATCCATCCCTACTAAACACATCTAAAATATTCTCTATCGATCCATCCATCGATTATGTAGAGTTAGTTAACCATGTACAAAGGCGCACTAGATGCACTGAGCGAACATGCCTGCGCAAAAAAGGGCATCATGTAGAATGCAAATACAAAGATCCATGGAAAGAATGCAAGGAATCCACTTTATCATGTGATGAATTTGGAAACAAATCTTATGAACCATCGAGAAATGATGAAAAGTTAAACATTCATAATGCAGAGATGATCTCTATATGGAGAGCTAATATAGAATTCCAACCCGTCATCTCACAAATTATTGTACTCAAATACATTGCCAAGTATGCATCTAAAGCTGAAAGAAAATCAAAAAGTTGTGTTGCTATGTTGGAAAGAATATCTTCAAATGAAAGATTGAAAGGCCAAGCATTGAAAGCATATCAAAAGTTCATGGCCAAGATTGTTATTGAATGAGATAAAGGAGCCCAAGAAACATGCCATATGCTACAAAAATTACCCCTCGTTGTTTGCAATCACAATTTTGTGTTGCTAAATGTAGGCCGAAAAGTGTTCCATCACCTAAAAAAATGAGTGATGGTAGTGAGATATAGTCGAACTATATACAATCCTACATGAACCGACCAAGTCACCTAGAAAATGTATCACTAATTGAATCAGCAAGATCCTTCACATATGTTGCTTCTCAAAAAGGAAGCAAATGGATGAATAGAAAAGAACAAGTAATTGTTCAAGTGTTTCCACATTTCCATACCATTCCAAAAGAAGACTTAGAAAAATTTGAAACCTTCTGTTGGAGTGAGTTACTTTTGTATAAACCTTTCCGACAAATAAATGAAGATATAGGCCTTACCAAAGAAGAAATCATCAAACATTGGAAGCAAATGAATACCCAAAAATACAATCCATGGCATGTTAATCGTATTGAACAACCTGAAGATGTTCTTGAAGACAAAAATTGTTCTGATGATAATATGGATCAACAAGAAACTACATAAATGAACGAATGGGAGTTATTGTCTCAATTGGGCCTCACTAATAATCTAAATTTGAATGAACTTGATATGCTGGGTCGACGCGATTTTGATAACAATCACAAATGGGAAAATCATAATGTCCCTACAAATCCACATGATGTTGCCGTTCAATTTCTATACATAAGTAAGATGTCTCAACAAGATTTACATTCCCCTTCAAATATGAACCACCACAACTATACATTATCACCCCAACAACAACTAGCAAATTGACTATAATAACACACCACTCAATGGATAAATTATCTAACCAATCGTTACATATGGTCATACAAGGAATTGTTGGCACTGGAAAATCCTATCTAATTCATTGCATAAGAAATGCACTGCAAACTTGCATACCAACAGGCAACAAGAGTAAACCCCCTCCTTGTTCTTGCTCCAACAAGAATTGCAACATTATACATGCCTCAACTATACATGCAACCCTCAAGATTCCAATTAGAGAAATGAAACCATTGCAAGGACAAGCATTGACAACATTCCAGGAAGACATGAAAAATATACAAGACATTCTCATTGATGAGATGAGCCTCATTGGGCCAAAACTTCTATTGAAAATTGATAGTAGGTTACGTGAAGCATTCCCCCATCAACAACATAATTTCTTTGGTGGCATGCCTATAATTTTTATAGGAGACCTTGCACAACTCCCACCTGTTATGGATAAACCTATCTATGCATCACACACAACTGGAAGAAACCTACTGCACAAATTTAATACAGTTGTTACATTACAAACAATGTTTAGACAAGAAGGTGATGATCCAATTCAAATACAATTTTTTCAAACATTACAAAACATTCGTAATTCATAACCGATTAAACATGACTGAGAATTATTAATGACTTGCACCAACAAGCAACTAACAAAGACTGAACAAGAAGATTTTGACCAATCGATACACTTATTTTCTATAAATGAGCTGGTAATATTACACAACAAGAAAGTGTTGAAACTACTTAATGTGCCCGTTGCAATAAGTTGTGCGAAAAATACACAATCTAAACTAGGTGCCGATCATAGTGACAAGCAACTTCCTCAAGAGGTATTACTAAGAAAATGTCAACGTGTCATGCTTACAACAAACCTATGGACCCAAGCTGGACTAGTAAATGGATCGCTTGGTCAAGTCAAATATATTGTATATCCTGCTGGAGCAAAACCACCTGCATTGCTTGCATATGTTACAACCACATTTGATAACTACAAAGGTCCACCATGGGATGCAACAAACCCAAAAACTATACCAATACATCTAGTAACATGGGGCAACCATAGACAAATACCAATAGCGATGGCATGGGTTATCACTATACACAAATCACAAGGCCTTACACTAAATAAAGCCACAATCAATATTGCTAGAATTGAAAGATAAGGCCTTACGTTTACAATAATTTCTAGAGTCAAATCCATAAATGACCTTCGCATAGAGCCTACATTCTCTTTTGATCGCTACTCCAAAATGAAAACAAATCAATAAAACATTATTAGGAAGAAAGAAGAAGCTCTCCTGCACTTGCTCTCACAACAACATGCTTAGGTATGCACAATTAATTACACACTCTCTCAAAGTTATACATTTTTTATTGTCCCCTTTTTGAATAGATTCAATACTAAAACTAATCAATTACACATTTTGGCTTATGCAACTGACCAATCGCTACTAGAGAATCTTCTACACGTGGTCGCAACAAAGATGTCAGTGCTTGTTCAAGGAAATCTAATCAACATTGTCTTTCACTTCTTAAACATTGCATGTATTTAAAAAAGAAAAATAGATGCTTTTATGTAAATTTGACTTGTGCAAACTTGCCACAAATTGTTCAAAGGGCTTACATTGTTTATAGAGAACAAACCCAACAAAAGATCGTACCTGCTTCTACTGTACAATGCATATCCTTATACATATATAATCTACTACCACCACCTGCATATTAAAACAATTCATTGATGCTTCTTCTTTATTTTCCTATCAACATCTCTCTTGAACCCCCATTAACCCCCATTGAATGCAAGTGCTAGTAAATAGCAACATTAAGCTAATATTATCCATTCACATTGACTGCTGAAAAATTGTAAGGAATAATAGAGGTGGCAGCAAATTAAAAATGATTTGAATGCCTTCAATATAAGTGACAACCCTTCAAAATATCCCAAAAAGTTGATAAAAACTCCAAAATGTTGATATACCTCAAAAGCTGATAAAACCCTGAATAAGACCAAAAACATTAGATTCTCATGTTTGACCCCTTCAAAAGATATGACTCCATTATTATTGTACGGTAGATATTATCACTCCCAAAATGCTGCAATTTCAATTATAAGGGATGGTATGACAATTGTCACATGTGGTATGACACTCTAGCAGCCAGTTTACATTGCTCAAAATGCTGCGATTTAGTTATACCTTGGGATGGCCAGCTTGAGACACCATCAATCTGCAGCAAAATTTAATAAGGAGTGGTACAACTAAGTGGTATGACTTCTTCTCTTAGGCAGAATGATCAGCTATCTTATCACCAAATAGAAAAGATTTGCTGTATAACACCAAATGCTTCATAAGATTATAATATGAATAATAAAACCTACACACCAAAATCTACAAACTGGAACCTTGAACACACAACTAATCTTCAATACATTCAATAATAATCTGAAATTTCAAACTTCCAGTATACAAATGACTCTGAATGGAAGCACTCAACTGAATCAAAGGGTTTTCATCTTTCAATCCACAAGCAATCAGATGGTGTTTGTTCTCCAAATCTTCAGCCAAAAGGTTTTTATCGTCTGACAGAAAGATGAACACAAGGTTTCAATCTCATAAATGGGGGCTGGATTACAATACTATAGATTACAATTTGCAATAGGAACTGTGCAGTTTGTTATAGGAATTGTCCAGATTGAAAACTGTTTAAACTGATCTGCCACAAAAATAAATAATTAAATAAACATGAAATACATATTTTTGGTCACACTTTTAAGACAAATATAATAATTTTTATTCATGAGCCATAATCTACAACACCCAAATAAAATAAAATCATTAAAAACACACAAAATAAAGAATAGAAATTGACATAGCCACCATTTTATGAGAGTGGGCCTTCCTCTCGATCCATGAGGTGGCTGAAGCGCTATGATAAAAATTCAGACCATGAACTACACATTTTTGTTTTAAAAATTCAAATTACACTCTTCACTATTATATCTGCACTATATTCTCCTTATGCTGCTACATCTATGTTGAAGATTAGTTGTGTTTTTATTATATAAGGCAATGTAATAGCATTAAAGAGGGCCAAATTAGTAAGCTGGAAAATAGTATAAGAATAATTTGTTCACTATTTATCACACTCTTTCTCTTATTTCATGGTTTAAAACTAACAAATTATATATATTGTTTTATTTTCTAATAATTAATCAGCCTAAATTAGAGGGTTTGTTTTAGCTTGTGTTCAAATTATTTTTCAAGGTTAAAGTGATAACATTTGTTAGTAGATACAATCTAATAATTAATTTTCATATTTTATCTCAAAACCAAATTAAATACCACTTGTTTATATTCAACCATATGCAATACAAAGGTGGTAAAATGATATGATATGGTATGAATATAAAGTATAAAATTGGGTATGAAGGTATGTGTAAGAGGCTAGAATATGGGATGAAGCGGAACATTTATGTCTCTCATCACATATTATGATGTCTTATTTCAATGGATCAAGGTAGAGAATGAAGGGTCTCAAAGGAGTACAACATACCGACCATTCTCCTTATTGACAAGGGGCTGACTTGTTGAAGAGGGACAAGTGTTTGAGGAATGACATAGTTTAGGATTAAATTAGTTTTTCCATAATTGGAGTTATTTCTTATTCAGATTTGAGGGATAATATTGACTTGAATATATGAAATGACCTAAAAGACCTTTATATCCAATTACTATATATGGATTTTGTCAAGAATATTGATTTGAAGTATAAGACGCTTGCTTTTTAGAAAATTTAGTTTGTATATAGAAATGATTTTATTTGTTTGTGTATGCAATGGTATACAATTGAGAGGTCATACACCTCACTTTCAAAAAAATAAATAAAATTAGTGTTTTTGGAGAATAAGAAGTGACAAATTTCAATCTCTTCCACTTCCCTTAGAACTAAATTGTAAATCTATGACCAAACCTTGTATTTTTGTTGAGATTGATAAAATTGCCCCAAACCAAGATAATACATGGGGAGAACTCTATTTTAAATGAATTCTTGTTTAATGAATCTATCCCTAGAAATTAATGTATGCTCAACAAATTGAAAACATCCATAACCTATAAATATAAAGATCCATAATTAATGCACAACTTTGTTAGTGGTCTTAAACAAAAAAATAACATTGGAATATGTTAAGAAAAAATCGTAGGATAAAAATACAAATCCAAGCAAGAGGTAAAACATCACAATATTCTTGTTAGAAAAAATAAGTTATTTTCTTCCATTTCATCTATAATAACAATATTGTGTTTGTAAAAACATTAACAATTATATTTGTAAATAGATAGTGGCCTTTAATGTCCTTTTAAATTGTACAGTTTGTAGTAACAAATGTCTAGATGAGCCTCATTGATTGAGGCATATTATAATCTTTGGAAGTGTTGACATTTATGTTTGTGGTCCAATAGTGATGACCAAGATAAACTTCTAAATATCGATAAATAGATAGTGTCACTTAGTTGCATTGAGAATAAAACATTAAAATATGATAGACCTACCTAAAATTTCCCTTAACAAACACACAATTAACATAAGGATGGATAGAACTCGCTTGCAAGTTCCAATGTTGAGATATCCTCAATAACATTACCTAATTTTCTTGACCCTGCTACATCTTCCAGCTCACAAGCATTGCAAACCCATACAAAAATACATAATGTACAATAGGCTGACACTGACAATTTCAATTGAGAATCATACCAATTCCTTTCCCTTAACCCCACTCCTCCATTTGTTGAAATTAAGTTGGATTGTGAACCAAATTTGATCTCTTATATTATAGATTCCTTAGTTATCTTTTTTGCTTAACCTTGATCTAGGACCACAATTAGCCTTGATCTTGTGAGTTTCTTGTTGGGAGATTGTTTGATGTTTCGTGGAAACTAATTTTTCTAGCTTATGTTGTTGTAGGTTTCGTTATTTTCTTCTACCCGATGTTCAAAGGGAAGCGAAAATATAGCTTTGAGTTAGGGCATTTGAGATCACCTTTTTTCAAAGAGATGATGTTTGTGAGGTCTACTTTTCTACCCTCTATCCTAGATTGAATTTCCTTTTCCATCAAACTTTCCTTATGCTTGACTAGTGCTTTTTTTGATCCATTTCTAACACTTTTGTGAAGTCCTTACATCAAATTTTTAAGTATAATGAATCTTTGATTTGTAGTAACTATAAATTGTTGGATTTACCTCAAGTTTGAGCAATTATTTCTAGGTTTCTATTTTTAATTCCAACAAGATATTTTCTCGTAGATATATGTACATGTTTTTCAATATAAACCTGGAATAAATTCTTGAATCTCCTTTCAAAGTTGATTGATTCATACTATATAAATTTCCCAATGAATTATCAATTTTCTCTAATTTTGTAGGGTCCTAATACTCCTTATGAAGATTGTTTAGTTTTATCTAGATCATTATTTCAAAGAGGCTAGCACCCCATGCCTTTTAAGTTTTTCTAGGGCATTCTACTAGGAAAATCCTTTGGAGAGGATTTTTTTATGAAAGAGTTAACCCAATTATGTTTTATCCAACTTACTATTTTTTTTTCCTTACAAGGCTAAGTGCTATTGAATTTTCTAATTAAGGAAAATAGGTTGAGTGTTAATTTTCTATTTCCAAGTATTGATTGGTGAATGGAGATTTTTATTTTCAAACTATGACATCCTCGAAATGCATTTGATTTGAATAATTGTAGATAGGTAATGAAGATGTGGAAAATGGTTAGAAGGTAAAATCAATCAAAATGTGAATCAAATGCATTCAAAATAACATTATACTTTCAATTCTCCTTCTCCATGGACTAAGCTCCAAGTTGCACCAAAAAACTTGTTGATTTGCTCTTAATTTAAAATTGTGGATTTCTTTTTTATAGTTTTTCCAACATAATTTAGTTAGATTCAATTGTGATGATCAAAATGGGATGTAGATGCTTCAATTTATAGATTTTTTGATGGAGAAATGGAGGGTCAAGATCTTCTCATGAGATGGACGGTTGAGATTGAATGAGATGGCAAGGCTTAGCCAAGGTGGAGACATGTGACTATGACATGTGACATGAGAAAGAGAGCAAGGTGTGCTCACACATGTGTGAGCAAATCTTGGGAAGAACAAGATTGTGACAAGTGGAAGCAAATAAGGAAAGGTGTAAGATGAGCAGGCCTTGACTATATGAAAAGTGGTGATAAATGACAAGTGTAGGGTGGCTCTCATGGAGAAGAGCATCTCACATGTGTGAGGATCCAATGAGAAGAGAGGTCAAGGGTTGACTTGGAGATTGATGGTGACTTGTGCATGCAACACATGTCACGTGTCTCCAAGTTTGGGGGAGTGGGTAGAATTAAAAATTATGAAAAATGTTGATGATGATTAGGCCATGGATTAAGTTAATTAATCATGAACTAATGAACTTAAGTGGGATTAGGATATGGGTTAAGTTAATTAATCATAAATTTATTAACTTAACGGGATTAGGAGATTTGGAGGAATGTGCACTAAAGTCAAATTAATTAAGTAGTACAATATTTAATTAATTTGAAGATGACTGTAGGATAATTAAATGTGATATTTAATTAATCATAAATTTGAGTGAAATAATTAATTAAATAGTATGATATTTAATTAATTATAGAAGAAGGGGGCAAGGGGCCTAGCTCGATTGGCTAAAGCATCTTGTTGTAGGCAAGATGTCACGAGGTCTAGTCTCCCCCCAAACCTATGGTACCAGAGGGCGTGTCATGCCAAGTGTGAAAAAAGTTTACCAGGCACACTGCAGTTTACAGGGGGACGAATACTCAACCGATTCCTACAGTCTAAAAAAAAATAAATTATAGAAGAAGATGAGATAATTAATTAAATAACGGATATTTAATTAATTACGGGATAAAGATGGATAATTAATCAAATAATATAATATTAATTATAATGATGTTTAATTAATTGTAAGGGTGATTGTCGAGATTAATTAAAATTCTGAATTTTAATTAATCAAATGTTAATTTTCAGAATTGGGGTGTCAACATTTTGCCCCTCTTTGATGCGACATCCAAAGTGATGTTGTGTCAATTTTTTTTTTTTAAAAATTGCCCCAATGTGATGAGAGGTGATGCCCCTCGAGAGACATACCAAAATTGTTTTGAAAAAATAGTTTTGGATGGTGTCTCAAAAAAGGTGGGCTCAGATGATGTAGAAAAATGTTTAGGAAGAAAAATGTGAAAAAGAGGAAGAAGAAACAAAAGGAAAAACTCAGAAATAGTTTAAATTAGGTTAAATGGGTGTATTTACCTCATGTCATAAGGGGAATTATCAGAATTGGGGTGTCAACATTTTGCCCCTCTTTGATGTGACATCCAAAGTGATGTCGCGTCAAAGATTTTTTTTTAAAAAATTGCCCTAATGTGACGATAGGTGATGCCCCCTCGAGAGACAAACCAAATTTGTTTTGAAAAAAGATTTTTGGATGGTGTCTCAAAACAGGTGGGCTCAAATGATGTAGAAAAATGTTTAGGAAGAAAAATGTGAAAAAGAGGAAGAAGAAACGAAAGGAAAAACTCAAAAACAATTAAAATTAGGTTAAATGGGTGCATTTATCTCATGTCATAAGGGGAATTAGGGTTTGGAGGCTATAAATAGGCTTGAGGGGGCCCCAAAAGTCATTTTCACCTTGGCATTTGGAGAGGAGATTGGAGAGCACAAAGGAGCAATGGTGGAAATTCATCGACATTTGCATCGTGCATAGCAGGTGAGTGAGTACTGGTAGTCAGAGGATGCAGGAGACCCAATATGTTATCTATTCCTTGGGTTTCAGGGTAGTTTAGGGGTCATTAATGGGGTCAAATTAGGTAAGGAAGTTAGGAAAAATGGAGGCACAATTTTATACAACCATGCTTTCGTGCACGATTGTGTTGCTTGCGTCGCAATTATGGTGCCTCATGAATCGACGCTTGTGGGATTCACGCTTGCACATGAGATCAAGACACTTGCATCACATAAAGCTACACTTGAGCTAGAATGACGCTTATGCCTCATGAATTCATGCCTTCGAGGGGTTAGCTATGCGCTTGCACTGGAATGGTGCTTACGCTTCATGAATTCACCCCTTTGAGGGGTTAGCTACGCACTTGCATAGGGTTAAGGGTGTGCCTATGTTGGATAAGTTTGTGCTTGCGCATGCCCGTGCTTGCACATGATAAGTATGCGCTTGCATCAACTAGCGCACTTGCATCAGATCGACACTTACACTAGATAAGGAAACACTTGCGCTAAATGAAAGTGCGACTCTATAGAAAATGCAAGGTCACAAGGTTCAAAGAGTTGAATTGAAATGAATTACTTGCCTCAGGTGTTCAATACCTTGTAGCAGGCTAATTAGATGTTTCAATTGATAGGATTAGATTATTAGGTTGGGATTTTTATAGTTGATTGGTTTGATCTCAAATGGCACAAACTTCGATACAATATCTTCCTAAAATATTATGGAAATTATACCCGTCTTTTCTCGATCAAGTCAAGTAACAATAATAATGGGTACTGTTAGGGGGTTTTGGGATTGAAGTGAAATGGATTTATTTTATTTTGATGGTTGACATTAGTTAGTGGTATGTAGGAGCCTTCGGGCCCTCTTCAGTCATAGGAGAGGAAACTTGGAGTGATGATTCAGTTCTAACATTGGTTGACAAAGATGGACAAAGAGTGGTTGAGTTTGATGGGACACTTCCATGTTTGTAGGATGCTTCGACCGAGGGCACACCATGTGATGATAACTACATTAGTGAAGCAGTGGCATAGTGACACCAATAAATTTCACCTACCAATAAGCGAGGCTACAATTACATTAGAGGATGTATGGAAGATTCTATGACTTTGATTCAAGGGGAGTTGGTGGAGTACAAATTGATGCATGTTGAGGATGCCTTGGCTAGAGTGTCATGACTAATGATCTTCTAGTGAGGGGGATCAAGCTTGGCTTGGAGGTGGGGATAGGGGAGTTGCCTAAGCTCTCTTTGTTTATTGTTGCACTGGTTATCGAGGTATTAGTACCAACTTAGAGATCTCACGGTTTTTCCATTGGATGGGCAGGGGTTCTAGACAAGATACTATCAGATGGCACAATTTTTGCATGGTGAGCCTGCGTCCTAACAGAGTTGTAGAAAGAGATGCATCTGATTGTCTATTGAGATGGTAGGAGCTTGGGGTGCGACATCACCCTTCTGCATATTTGGGTGATTGAGCACTGTATAGTATTGTGACCGGTTGTAGACAGGAGGAGAGGGCCAGGAATGCCTTATGTGTTTTCATATGCTGCATTTTTGTGGCATCGACGGTTGGGGGACTTGATATATTGGAGGTGGGTTATTGATGATATGAATTCATTTATTAGGCACCCGTACCATGATTGTGAGGTATGGGATGATGACCAACTATATATTCCATACATTTAGAGGACATATTATTCGATTGGAAAAAATCCTATTATCGAGTGGTATCTACTAGTACATGTGATGCGATAGTTTGGACATCGACAAAATATTCCTATGGTGAAGGTAGTATTTGCTAGAGTGGCATGGAAGAGGGGGATCTGGGGTGACTATATAGAGTCGTATATAGCCATACAGGATTGGTGAGATACCCTATAGTACCTTGGGACCCACAACCAAGAGTGGTAGATGCAAGCACCACACCAGAGTTTGATACATGGTGGGAAAGATTAGACTGACTCAACTAACGATCCCATGGGATCAACTGGCTCTAATATAGGAGGAGGAGAGTAGTAGCAAGGAGAGAAATAGTGAGGAGAGTAGTGATGATGATGATGATGATGATGATGAGGATGACAATGGTGATTGTGGAGATGGAGAGGGTCAGCGAGTGCGATAGAGGTGAGATCCGACTATAGGTCAAGGATTAAGGTGTGCTGAGGAGGATGTGGATATAGGTGGAGAGGATCATGGAGATGATGAGGGTGATATATAGGTGCGGTTGGGATTATTGATTAGGGAGAGAGATCAACTTCACTAGGAGATAAACCAGTTGAGACAAGAGAGGGATCATGCAAGACAAAAGTACCTACAGGTGGTGGGCGAGAGGGATATGGATAGAGCAGAGATAGTTCACTTATAGGGACTAGTAGATGGAGTAGGAGGTGTGGATGGTGGGGCTTAGTTGACAGTGGTTAAAATAGAGCGAGATCAATTCCATTAGGATAGGGACGTTGCATGAGTTGCAACAACTTAGGCACATGTAGATGTGACTAGGCTTAGGCAGGAGTGAGATATAGATTTCCAGGTTGTGGTAAGGTAGGGATTATAGGATGCATTGTATGATATTGTCTGCATCACATAAGAGATGCATTATTATGGGGAGTTGTATGAGTGGGGTATACCACCAGAGCAAAGAGAGCCTAGTTTTATAGCCAGTAGCAGGTCACACAGGTGGAGGTTGACTTGATCAGGTCCTTCAGTGAGCATGGGACCACCTCCTCCTCATGGTCTATTTCCTCCACCATCACCACCATTAGGTCCAACTTAGGAGGATGCAACAAACACAAGATAATTTCTACAAGGTGTTTTGTTTTGGATTATGCCCCATAAGGGTATTGACTTTTTGGTGTCCATATGTGAGAGACCTTTGTATATTTTTGTATCATGACATTGCTATTTTTTTGATAAATGAGATGAGGAGTTTGGATTATGTGTATGGACTTTATTATGTGATGATGATTTTATGCAGGTGGTTATATGATTGTATGCATGTATGATTAGATGGATGGTTTGGATGCATTTTTATATTTTTATGATGTATGAGATGCATTTGTATGTATATGAGGCTAGTATCTTTTATGTAGGTTATGTATGATGATTGTGGATGATGATTATGACTGTATGATGATTATGTGATAATGGTAATGGTTATTTAATGATGTATGATGAAAAACAATTTATGTTTTAATGGTTATAATTAATGATTTATGGGTGATTATGGCTAATGTAAATGATTATGTTATGATGAAAATGTATAATGCTAGTGCAACATGAAGTGAACGCATGAAATATAATGTATACAATAATGGTGAATGGTTATGATTTTACGCAAATTTACCATGGCATGATTGTGATTATGCAAAACATATTTATGTAGCATTTTATTGATGATGTATGTACGGTTTATGTTATAAATGATATAAATGATTATGGATTATGATTATGAAAAACGATTAATGCAATAATGGATGTAATGAATGATTGACAACATGTAATAATGGATAATGGATAATATAATGATAAATAATAAAATGAAATTAACTACAAACAATGATTGATAAATGAATGCAATAATAGGTAATATGATTAAAATGTAAATGAAAATGATAAGATGCAATAATGGATAATGGTTAATGTAATATGGGAATGGATAAATGATGTTTGTTTTTGTTCATGATACAACATATAGTCAGGTATAGGTGGGGGAGGGTGAAAGCATAGGTTATGGGGGGGGGGGAGTAATGTGAAAGGGATTGGTAGGTTTAATTATGCTTGAAATATGGTGAGAAATCCTAAAGTTCAATATAGAAAATGATATTATGCCACAGTGGTATAAGTGATCAATGACACAACCATGTCCTTTGCACGAACTTTGGACTCACAAACAAACAAACAAGATTATCCCTTAGCATGCAATGCATTCTTATAACCTTAGTGGACCATAGGGGGGATGATATCACATACTCGTGTTCATTTGTTTCATCCTCCCATAGCTAAGGTAATAATTAAGATTGATGGGTTAGGGAAATCATAAACACACCATATAAAAAAATGAACAAGCCCCATTTCAAACTTTGTCCAAAACACACCAAGATATGAGTAGATTTAGGTGGCCTAGACTAGGTGACTCCATGGGTTTGAAAATAAAATCATAAAAAGAAAAAATAAATTTCAAGGTGAAAAATCTCTTTCCAAGAGTGGGATGAATGAATAGTGATGATGCTTGCTTAGGAAGGATTCATATTGTTGGAAATATATGAAGGGATTAAATGTGGATGAAAAATTAATTGATTGCACCTATCAATTATCCATCTAGTTGTGATTTTGCGATTGTGTCCATATGGGAATGTTCTTGTTTGTTTTGCTTTGTTTGTCCGTAATGAAATCAATCAAGGTCTACCTATTTCTATTTGTGTGGTAATTTTATTATGGGTGGAATTATGGATGGTGGGTGATGGAAGTGTGATGCTTTTATTATGAACAACTAGGCATGGTAAACACCTATCCTAGGTACACATTCATGTACTTCTTTTGGTGTTTTTTGGTGAATGAGTTATATATTCAAGCACATGAATATAAAAAGAAGGGAGGAGTATGGTTCATGGAGGACGTCTCATTAGTCATGTGGTAGGAGGTGGTGAACATGCATGGGTGGGATAGGTCATGTAGGTTGTCTAATCAATTCATGAAGAAATAATGAGGGATGCATGTGGATTTGAATGACAATGAGATATCATGTATGGTGGGTAAGGACATGGTAGAAAAAGCTCTCCTATTAAAAAGGAAGAGTGGGTAAGTGTACAGGTGGTGAAGTACAGTAGTTTACACAGGTTGTAGCCTTATGAAGGACATGGATGTGTGCAATGTCGAGTGACAATGAGGGATCATGTATGATGGGTGAAGACATGGTAGAGAAAGCTTTTCGATTGAAAGGGGAATGTGGGTTCATGTAGGGGATGGTAGAGGGGAATGATGGTTTTATGTATGTGAGTTTTAGCATAATGGTATGAAAAGATTTTGTGTTAAAGGAAAGAGGTGGCTGGGGTTCATGCTCATGGTAGAAAAATATCTCCCATTATGCAATCGGGATAGGTGACATATATTCTAAGCCATAATTGGTGGGTGATGTGAGTAGATGTATTATGGATGGCAGATGTATGAGTGATTAGGAGACCTAGTAGATGGTGGATGTGACTTTACACATGGAGCTTGTTTTCTAGGTTTTCACCATGGTACTTTCCCAAGGCGCTACAGAAGTGGTTTCCACCATTGGAAGCATTGTTTATCTTTACTATTTTTTATATGTTTCTAACTTTTTGATTTTTTCTTTTTGCTTCTTATTTTTTAATAAAAGGGTAAATTTTTTATTGAACCAAAAAATTAGTACAAGGAAAAGGGGCACAATAGGCCCACCGAGGTACAAAGGCTCAAAGCAAAGACATCAAGAAACACCCAAGAAACATCTCATATCCTCCATAACAAGATCTTCTCGCAACTGAGAAAGATCCATCAAAAGACTTCCCTAGTCTTCCAAACTCCAAATCCCCATCTGCTTAGAAGCCCATTTAGCCAAACAATCTACCACCTTATTCCATTCCCGGGGGATATGAAAAAATGTGACAAAATCCAATACCTCACCTAGAAACTAGATTTTCTTGACCACCAAGGCCACTTGCCAATTGACACCATCCAACAGTTAGTTATTCAACATACCAATCACAATCTATGAATTTGACTCATAGACGATCCTTCTCCATCCAAGGGCACAGGTAGGTTTGAAGGCCTAAAGAATAGACAAAGCTCCATAACATTGTTGGTTTATTGATCATTATACACCGAAAAGAACACAACCACCCCCGAACTATCTCTTACAATACCACCAATCCCAACATGCCTAGGATTGCCTTTGGAAGACCCACTGGTGTTGATTTTCAACACCCCATGAGGAGGGGGAATTCAATAACCGATTATTTGAATCTTCCCTTTGGCACACTATCCCAGTCTAGGTTGAGGGGCACTCCTATCACAATAAAAAATACCCAAATTTTGAACCACACCCACATCTCCTGGATCCACAAGGACAGAGAAATAAAACTTAGCCACTAAAGTCTCCTAAAGAACACCCAAAATCCTCTACCATAGCTGTTGAGCTTGAATCTTCTTGTCTTGAAATTTTTTATGGTTTTGTTCCAACCAGATATTCCCGATGATCAGATCAGGCCTAGTTTTCCAATCAATTTAAAGAAAATAGGTTTTAGTTGAAGGGTTCCCCAACCCACCCAGAGTTTAGCCATAGAGGAAGCATGAATGCACGAATGGTTCCAAACACCCCACTAGGAATGCCAAATCATCTTAGCAAAGGGACACTAAAAAATAAATGCAAATACACTCTACATTGCTGTTGCACATAACACACATAGAAGGACCCTGAAATCCTCTCTTCCATAATTTTTTCAAAGTGAGGCACTTATTTTTCACCACGAGCCAAAAGAAAAAATTACATTTAGGCCAAGAGAACTTATTCCAAACATGTTTCCACCAAGGGACCCCAACACTCTTGTAAGTTTGATTGTCCAACTCTTGATAACCTAAGGCAATCGATAATTTTCCTTTTGGGTCATGACCTTAGGCAAGAACATCCCTCTCCAGAAGAGAATTATAAATCTTGCCAACTAGAATCTTAGCCAACTCCTATGATCCTCCACTGAACCCCTCCTAGCGGCCACTCGTGTGGGTCTTTCCCCCTAGCCATAGTAACTTGACCAAGAAGTTGGGAGGATTTAAAATCAGTCACTTTACACCAACCAACATTAAGAAAAGTCCTATATAGAGCTTGCAAATGTGGGCATGTTGACATGATAGAGGGATGCCCATCCCAAGAGTCAAACCGGAAAAAGAGCCTCTAAGCCTCTATTACAAATCCAAAATAATCCTTGCTTAACAAGCTTGGCTCCCCTTTTAAGGGTACCCCAAATCATAGAGCCCTTACCCTGAAGGCTAAATATAGACAAATCAAAAATATCCAACCCACTCAGATAGGGATAAATTTAAGAAACCCCCCCCTCGACGAAGGTGTAAAATCTTGGCGAATCCTTCCTTTTTTTTGAAAAAATTATTAATTTTCCTGGTGAATCTATACACATTATTAAAAAAAATTGTAAAATCCTGGCGAATCTTAATGAATAATTGGTAAAAATAATAATCATAGTGGTGAATCCTAGTGAATAATCACTAAAAAGATTAATTACAATGGAAAATCTCTCCTTTAAAAATTTGCATAGTTGGTCGGCGCAGTTCCCCCATATTTTTTTATTTTTTGTAATATTGAAGGAGGGGCCCGGGGGTGGCAGCCACCGGCGGGTCAAGGGGCAGCGCCCCTTATGGGGGTCAAGGGGGTAGAGCCCCCTTGTGGGGGTCGAGGGAGAAACTATTGAAAATGCATTGGAGCACACATAGATTAAGAGTTTTTTAAAAATCTCACTTTAAAAGTAAGACTGAATGAAAAGTGAAAAAGTTACCATTGATTAGCTTTTTAATCAGATGGCTGTGAGTTGATTCCATGACCTAATACACATGTGCCTTTTAAAAGGCTTGTTGAGGCCTAAAATTCATTTTGGGCCACACAATTAGATTTAATCGTGTGGCCCAATACAAATTTCGAGCCTCAACAAGCCTTTGAAAAGGCACATGCATATTAGGTCGTGAAAACAACTCACAACCATCTGATTAAAAAGAAAATCAATGGAAATAGATAAAATCCCTATTCAAGGCTAAAGTATCCCTAAAATTAAATAGTAATTTATTATTAGTGGCGATAGTGCCCCAAAATTAAATGGAGGAATATAATATTACTGGCGAATATAATTAATATTTTTAATTATGGTATAAACGACTGGTGAATCATTTCCAATGACGCATTATTTACATGGCGAATTAATCGAGATGAATTTTTTTTTTGTAAAAACCTAGCGATTCAGTCTCCTTTTTAGCTTGTACTATTTGCCATTTTTGGAGGCTGCGATTTCAATTATTCACCAATTGGCGAAAATTCGCCACTAAAGTTTTCCCTACACTCAGATACTTTGAAGTGAGCATCCTAGCCTAGTTCTGATGTTGATGAGAACACCACCTCCAATATAGCTTAGCCACCAAGGCTTGCCCATTCAAATCAACCCAGCACAACCCAAACCCACCTTCCTACTTCAGATTGTAGATAGTATCCCACTTAATCAAGCTCCACTTTCATGAGAGTAGATTACCACACCATAAAAATTATCAGGAGAGACTCTCAAATTATTTAATAAAACTGGAAGGAGTTGAAAGCATGAAATCTATATATAAAGGGAGAGCCTGCACCACCAAGTTTAGAAGAGTCACCCTACTTGTAGTAGAGAGCCACTTGCAATCCAAGCCCACCTTCTTGCTTTAGATTGTAGATAGTATCCCACTTAACCAAGCTCCACTTTCATGAGAGAGGATTACTAGACCATAAAAATTATTAGGAGAGACTCAAATATTTAATAAAATTGGAAGGAGCTGAAAGAATGAAACACACACACACACACACATATATATAAAGAGAGAGCCTGCACGACCAAGTTCAAAAGAGTCACCCTATTCATAATAGAGAGCCACTTGCAAGTCCAATGGCTAACCTTTTTGTGAAACTTATCAATAACATCCTGCCAAAACTTGTTGGGGAGCGAACACACAACTAAGGGAATACCAAGATAGACAAAGGGAAGCAAGCCAATTTGGAATATGAGAATTTGAGCCATTCTTTGTTGAATAAGCTTCAAAGTATTAAAGAAAAAGATAGAGGACTTACCCTCATTAATGTCTTACCCCAATCAGAGAAGTATTATCTACAAATTGAAGATGGGATTAGGGGGCCAAATTTTTTCCCCAACACCAACCCTAATAAGGCCGTTCCTCACACGAGATTTAATAAATCTTCCTAATCCTTCAACCATTAAAATAAATTAGGGGGATAATGGGTCACCCTGTCAAAGGCCCCTAGAAGCTCTAAAAAGCTCATAAGGCTTACCATTGATTAGAATTGAGAAGGAAAAATAGGTGACACAACTCATAACCCACTCAATCCAATCGTTGCCAAACCCAAAATCTCTCAGAATCTTACTAAGAAAAGCCCATGTAACACAATCGTAAGATTTGGCCATGCCAAGATTGATGAACATTTCCTTCTCTTTGGAGGAAGCCATAGGTTGGACAACTTCAATTGCAATAACAATCCCATCAAGAATTTGTCTACCAACAACAAAGCCACCCTACTCCTTAGAAATTAACTTGCTTAGCCTCGACTTGAGACATTCAACTATCAACTTTTTAATGACTTTGTACACAACATTACATAGGGTGATTGGTCTAAAGAGATCCAAAGAATTAACACCTTCTCTTTTTGGTATAAGAGTAAGAAAATTGGAATTCATGGCTCTTAGCATTTGCTTGTTCCTTTGATATTCCTAAACAACCTCAAGAATATTGGGCTTGATAACTTCCCAAATCTCTTGAAAGAACTCAATAGGAAACCCATTTGGCCTTGGGGATTTCCCCTTCATTTGAAACATAATATCCTCCAGATCATTCATGGGGATAGTTTTGGTCAAGGAGTCATTCATTTCGCTAGAATCCAAATAAGCAATACAATCCAAAATTAGAGCTTCATCCTCACTAACAAGAGGAGAATCCTTAGTGAATAGGGAGGAAAAGAACCAAATAATATATTTTGAAATCTCACCAAAGGATGAAAGATGATTCCCCTCAGAGTACCTAAGAAAGGAAATGAGATTACCCTACCTTCTATCCTTAACAAAATTGTGGAAAAAGGAAGTATTCTTATCACGTTCTTGGAGCCAATCAATACAATAATTTTTCTTTCAAAAAATTTCTTCCAACAACTCCCATTCCTCCACCTCCTTCAGTATTGTAGCTTCCAGCTTACAGTTTTCCTTAGTTATACCACAATTTCAAATCTACCGAGTAATGGAATCCAAGTGATCTTGAGCTAACTTTTTAGCCTAATTTTTTTACCAAAGTGGTTCTTATTCCAACATTTTAACATCTATTTGACATATTGAAGCCTCTTGGTGAAGGAGTACATTGCAATGCCATGAGCCAACTTCCCTTTTCACCACCAAATAGGAACAAGGTCATGAAGTGGAAAATTCCAAAGCCACATAAGTTGAAATATGAAAGACTAATTTTTAGAATATCTAGAAAAGAAAGTAGAGAATTTGATCAACCAATGATCAAATCCTCTTCAATCCAAAATATTAGAACTAGTCGACCAACTTTTCCCAACCCAAAAACTAAAAACCAAGAACTCGTCCAACCTTTTTGAGATTGTAACTTCCCCACTTCTCCTATTATTCCATGTAAAATTTCCATTTGAAATTTTGATGCCAACCAAGTTTAAGGAAGCAACATTGTCCCTCAGAAGCTTCAAAGAAAGTTCTATGCAGGAAACATCACCACTCTTCTCTTTCAATGAGTAGATAGTATTGAAATCACCCACCATAATCTAGGGAAGATAAGGAGCAAGGGAGCACACATATTTAACATGATACCAAAGTAGGGACTTACCAAGAAGATCAGTTAGAGAATAAATGTTAGAGAGAAGAATAACTTCACCAGATTTGAGAATTGAAGCTGCCATAGAAATAGACTGTCTGCTAGAAAACCACTAGATTGGGACAATCCTACGTGGATCCCACAAAAAAGAAACACCATTGAAACTATCTTGCACCCCCATACACTGAAATTGACCTCTAACCTAGATCTTAGAGGCCATATTTAGCATACTTTCCACAACCAACTTAGTCTCCTGAAGAAAAACCAAGTCAAGAGAATGAACATAGATCAACTCTTGAATAACCTTTTCTCTAGGGATGCTATTCATACCCCTTACTTTCCAGGATAACACAATCATCTTTGAGGTTGGGAAAAGTGAGAATCAATGGTTTCCACTGATCCAAATTCCACCAATGCCTCACTAATTAACTTTACCTTTTCCTGATATTTCTTTCATCCAACCTTAGGGGGTTTGTCTAGAGCCCCCTTTTTAAGGGGTTTTTGTTGTAGTTGCAAAGTTGAAGGAATATTTTTACTCTTTCCAATGTCTACAACATCCCTCTCTACAGTGTGTCTAGAACTAGGTAAATCTGATCCATCTTTTACTTCTATCAGCTTACTTGCCTCCAACTTCCTAGGACTAGAGGGAAGGAGATCCGTGTCCATCTGAGCTTCCTGATCCCTAAATTGAGAAGAGATGAAATTATCATTTGCCTAATTTCCTAGATGAAAATCCTCTATGTAACCATTAGCCAACTACATTCCTAAAGGACAACCTTCTTCTCGAGCCAAATCATCTAGAGAATCAAATATGTTAAAGGTCGCCCCCTCCTGTCTATCTCTGAGGGTTATCTTTTGACTTCTACCTTTGTTATAGTTCTTCACAAGTACAATTCCCTCCTTATCAGCCAACACCTCTGGCATTGGAGCTTTCCATTTATCCTTCTCAAGTGTAGGCTGAGAAGGGGCATTACCCATACCAATTGCATGGATGACCCTAGGACACTTCCACTGCAAGTGGCCATATTCATGGCATATCCATCATCAGAAAGACAAAGCCTCATAGTCCAATTATTGAGTCCAAGAGGGAGACCCTATATAAATTTCCATAGAGTCTGGAAGTAGATTACTTAAGTCAATTTCAACGCACATAAATTACCTTTTTATTCAGTGTTTGTTGAGAAGGTCCAATAGGCTTCCCAAGTAGGAGAGAAACCATCTACAGTATATCACTTCTCCAAAACTCCAAAGATATGTGTGGGAGACGCACCCAAACAGGGATCCTAGAGGGGAGCTCCTCTGCAGAGTTGAATCTCGCATGCCAAGGTTTGATAAAAAGACCCCTTGATTGTAGAAGTAAGGCCTTCCTTCAAAAGCCCTATTCCTATTTGATAAATAGGAAAAATCCACCATGAAAAAATTATTGGCTACCAGTATAATATCGATATCACCTTCAAGATTCCACATCTTGCGAACCCACGATTCCAAAAATGGGAGCGAAACTCGCATCCCCATAAACTTACAGATTAGCACATGGTTTCTCAAATAACTCACATCCTCAACCATTGAGTCTGGTTAGATCACCAAAATTAAGCGATCTTGAGATCTCTCCAAGCATCCATTCACCTTTTGCATACATAAAACACCATTCTTCGATGATCCCTCACCAGCTTTAGCCATATGCATGTGAGTAAAACCTCCACCAGGAAAAGAAGAGGCATGATCTAGCCAACCCAAAGATTCATGCAATGCCATGCATAGAAGAAAACAAATCCCCACACTAACACCACCAACGCCTCAGGGAAGCTAACATTTGGAGCAAAACCAAGAACAAAATGCCCACACAGGAGTAGCCAAGAGAAAAATAAAACCTCGCCTCAAAGCTAGGGGCCCAAGCAACCACCAAACACCCACACACATAAACACAATAGGAAACAAGGAAAAGAGAAAAAATGTAGCCCACCCCATTGAGGGTGGTTTTAATCACTTACATTTCTCTAAGCAATAAGGGTTTATTGCCTCTCTTGAAAAGTAGAAAACTACTCCAAGGTTCTTGTGTAACTAGTTCTTAGTTGTGTGGGACAACATAGTGTTTGTTGTCAACATGTTTTTCAAGGGGCCTGAATTTTAAGCTTACTACAAATAACTTGTAATCATAAAATGATACCTTTAGTACTTTATAAAACTGATTGCATTTCAGATCTACAATAGATTTGTATTGATTTAATGCTTTTTAGGATATTTGTAACCAATTCTAAAATAAAAGTCAAAAGAGAGAGTAACAAGAGAATTTGAAATAAAATCTAAGTTAATGAACAATGATAAGATATGTTTCAACATCATCATATTCTGTAAGTTTAAATTACTGAAAAAGGGAAAAATCACAAAAAAGAGAAAAATCCCCGATTTTGTATAACCCTAATTTATAAAGGGTTTAGGATAGAGTTACAGTATTATAAGAAACAAGCGATTATTCGCGAGATTGTAAAAAGGTTTTACACTGGTTAATGAAATCATTGGATGGCTGCGGTTTGGTGGATGTAGCCCACATTGGGTGAACCACGTTAAATTCTCTGTGTTATTTTTCTGTGTGTTTTACTTCTGGTTTATTTGATAAAATCTGCATTTAGCTTTTAGATATCTGCCATTGAAAACCTAACAGTTTCAACAATCAATTCTGTAAGTTTAAATGAAATTTTCAAACCACTATTAATATAAATAGAAATTTACACATTTATAAGTAACAACAATGCAATCTTCCGAGGAAATACAACATTCATAAGATTTTTAGATCTCATCAAATCAGAACACCATCAAGCACAAATAGATCTAAGATGAAATATTACTAAATTCCACAATTACCAACAAGATTTCATTAACTTGAAATTCATATTGAGCTAAAACATCTATACCATCACCATGATGCCAAATCAAGATGCATGCAAAACAAGCATAACCCTAAAATTAATCAATAATCCAGATTTCCACAAAAGTTAGTAGGAAAAATCCACGTTGAGATTATATTGTTTGTTTGCAGAAAATTATCAAAATCAGACTCTTAAAATGATCTAGAATCAAGATTATATAGAAGTCTACTTTTCTAAAATCGTGATCTTAACAAAAGGCTAACTGGGACTAACTCCAATGCTTGAGTTCAAACTAAAAGTTGACTGAAAATTAAACAAAAACACAACTGGGTGTCCCAATTGGAGTTTCAATTAACTATGCTAAAATTTAGGAAAAGAAAAAGCTAACTCAAAACAATTGAAACTAACTAAAAATCTCCAGTTATCAAAATTTCCAATGCCAGTTTCAATTTTTTGCATCTGGG
Source organism: Sequoiadendron giganteum (assembly GCA_007115665.2). NCBI lineage: Eukaryota > Viridiplantae > Streptophyta > Pinopsida > Cupressales > Cupressaceae > Sequoiadendron > Sequoiadendron giganteum. Next base: position 935,015,358 of record CM021100.1, on the reverse strand, counting down.
TATTGGATTCTTACAACTATTTATTTAAAACATATCAAAAAACATCAACAATGACCTCTTCTTGTCTTCCAACTATTTTTGGAGGCTGTTAGTGAATGCTGACACCACTTCATTAATTATTTCCATTGCTGGGCCATTATGAAACTGCATTTTCACTTTATGATCAAATGTTATTTTCTCTATTTTCAACTATATATCCTTGAAGTCTTCCACTTATTTCTGTAGAGACTAAAGTCTAACCTTCTTATTAACCATTTTGTTAATAACCTCATGTGTCACCTGTCCCTATATTTTTTCTTGCAGTTCTTCCACCATCTTGCCATGCTCTCTTACCATCACGGGGTATCCTAAAATGTGCAAGTTAAGTCTTCTATCACCTGGAAAACGCTACAAATTTCTTGCTCTACCTAGCTTCTATCTTTATTCAACTTGAGCTTGCACTTATTCAAAACTTTCATCTGGAACTTTGTTGCCCTTACCCATACTGGGAGTTGATCCTACTCTCATTCTTAAATTACTCCAGCTTTCAAGAGTTCCTCCATGAATGTTTCATTCATTTGGTGTAAGATTGTGATGTAATCCTCCCAAACCAATAGCTCCTCATTGATGCTCAACTGAATTTGTTGAGCAAAACTATCTTCATCACTAGTGGAGTGATAAAAATTTATTAGGTCCTTTAACACTTTGTTTGCTAAAGTTTAAAAATCCTCCTTCCACTGCTGTGCTATAGGGATCCACCCATTCGAGTTAGAATGCTTGATCTCACCTTTTAAAGTAGCTTGCAATGTAGACTTAGGATGTGCAACATCAACAAGTCCAATTAAATTATTGATACAAGCCATGATCTGTGCTACTTGAATTTTTAGCTTTTCTTTGGTGTTCTTTTCCTTCTGTATTCTTTTCAAAATTGCAAACACAGACATTTGGAGAGATTGTTTCTTCCCTTCTTGAGTATGGACTCTCAGATTGAATTATCAAATTTGGTAATCTTTAGGTGTTATCTCAGACTTGAATTTTTTGACCAGTGGTACAAATATCTTTTTTGTTTTGTTGCCATGTTGATCCATTCTTATGGTTGATATTCTCCAAGCTCTTTTCTTGCTATGCATCAGAGATTGGAGAGCCTATGATAATATGCCTATACTTTTCTTTGGGCTCTCGACATATGTATGCTATCTTCTTTGGATGGTATGCTTTGACCATATTGGAACAACAATGAACATTTCCCTTTTGGGAGAGGTGAGGAACTGTGTGTTGTGGGAATCTTCAACATTGTCTTCTTGTTCAACCTCCCTTTGTCCCAATTCTTTCACAACATCTTTTTCTCCTAGGTTTCTCTCTTCATGCACTTCCTCTTCTTCATGAGGATGCTCCTCATTTACCTCCTTTTTTGGTCAACCTCCTCCTCCATATGCTCTTCCTACACATTCTACTCTTCATGAGGTTGTTCCTCAAGCACCTCTTCATCATGAACATCTTCCATATATACTTCCTCTTTGTGAACCTGTCCTGCACGAACCTTTTCTGTATGAACCTCCTCCTCAATAGGGGATTCCTTTTGTGCTTCTTCTTCTATTGGAGGTTATTTTCCTATTTCTCCCTCCTCCAATACTATTTTAACAAGAATTTATTCCTCATGAGGTGGTTCACATTTAGGTGGAGGAGGAGGAGATGGAGGAGTTGGAGGTTTATCTTTTGGTGATGGAGGTGGTGAAGGAATCAAAGACTCATGCAGTGGAGTTGAAGAATATGTTTTCTTAGCTTGTCTATGAGCAACCCTCTCTTTGATGGCCTCACAAGTTCTTTTCTTAAAAACCAAGGTCTCTTTCTCCTCATACTCTTCTTCACTCAAAGCCACGTCGATGAGGTCCCTTCCTTTTGTTAGAATTTTGAGGAGATTGTCATTGGTATGGTTGTTGGCAACATGAGCATGAGATTATATAGTGTTGTCATTGATGTCAAAATTGTGGTTTGATGTGTACATTTAGATATAGTCATTTGGTGAATCATGTGTGAGCATGGATATGGTAATATAGTATAGAGATGTAGATTTTTTTCTCCGATGTAAAACAAATATGTTGAATATTTGACTATGTCCAAAACATAATTTTTCAGTGTATAAAGCATCAGTTTTTTGATCCACATTGGTTCACCTTGGGGTAAATGTCTCTGGTTCTAAGGATATTTTAGTACATTTTTGAGGACCTTAAATCCAAAGTTTCATGTCCTTATGTCCTCTGGTGCAAAAGTTATGGTTGACAGTATATCGGGTTTGCAAGTGACAATGTTGCCAATACATAGTACCTATTTGGATTGTCTGCATTCCACCACAAAAGCATATCTGGTTATACGGATTTGAGGAAGTGTTTACATGTGTTAGAATAGTGTGTGGTCCAAGTGGCATGTATTTTGGAGGTCTGTGTGTTAGTTTGTGGATAATCAGTTGGTGTATTTTGGTGTTGTCTCACCAGCGGTGCCGACCTAATATGTTTGGGGTCACACAAATTTAAAGGAAGTGTTGATCGATTATGTGGGAGCTATTATAGGTCCATTATGACCTATTTTGATATGTCACAAGTTTTTAATTAAGGTAAAAAGCGTGTATAGGTTGATCTTGAGCTGACAAGTTATTGTTTGCATGATATATCTAATTAGGTCCACCTGATGTTGTAGGTGTTTTGCGAATGTAATGGGTATAAATGTAAGATCATTTTAAGTGTTTTGTGTGGGTGATGTGATGTGTGTGTGCTTTAAAAAATATGTGATGTGAATTCCTAAGAAAAACATACAAATGTGAAGCAAAGCAGAGTGTAGAAGTTGTGTAGTATGAAGTGTGTTGATTCAGTATTTTGAGCTTCAGTGGAACTGTATTTCCTGCATATTGTAGATGCATTTGTAGAAGTTAAAATCTTGGTAGTGATCCAACCCTCTTGAATTTCTCTTATTCTCTATATAGTGAGTCCAAATGATAGTGAGCCTTTCTGTAATATGTTATGACCAATTATAATATATTGCAAGCTAATCCTCACAATGGTTTTTCCCTTTTTGGGTTTTCCACGTAAAAATATGGTGTTCATATGTTATATGTATCGATGGTTAATTTCATGGTTTATTAATAAAAAAATGAATATGATGTGTGGAATGAATGTTTAAATGTTTAAGAGGTTTCAGAGAATATTGATTCACTCCCCTTCTTTGTATTTTGGGTGTTCAACAATTGGTATTAGAGCTTGATTCCTTCAATTGGCTTCATTGCTGAGGTAGATCTTGGAATTGAACACATAGATATAAGAAAGTATCCTATTCCTCATGAAGAAATTTCTAGGATAGGATTTACTGAAGAAGATTGCATTGTTGATATGGAAGGATAACTCAAATCTGCCCTGGATGATTTGGATAAAGTATAGTCTAAGAACAAAGATCCAAAAAAGGATCTTAGTGATGCAAATAAATGCATTAAGATATTGAGAGAAAAAATCCATAAATCTATAGATAGGATTAAAGAGCTCAAGAAATCAAATGAGATCATTACCAACTTGAAATTGTAGATTGAAGAAAGTAAAAGAGTTGAAGATTGCCTAAATGCTAAGCTCAAAGACAAATTTGAAGAATGCTCAAAGCTTGAACACGAACTTGTAATCTTGAGATTAGATCTAGAGAAAACAAAGATTCAAGAAGAAAAAATCAAGAAGAGTACTACAATGCTTGATGAGATGATTTCAAATCAGAAGGGATCTAAAGAAAAAGAAGGATTAATTAAGGTTTGGGAAAGGTGAAAGCTCAAAGACAGATAAAACTCCAAATTAGACTAAAAAGAAGATCGAGGACAAGAAGAGAAATGACAAGCAGGTTCAAAATTAGAGGAAAGACTTCAAAAGACCACCAATAAGACAACCAAATGTGAAAAAGTACCCATATTTTAATGGTTTTTGTTATTCCTGCAATAAATTTGGACAAAGGCTATGGAATGTAGAAGTAGAATGAATCAAAATGTTCAATCATTTCTCAATCAGTGTTTTACATGCAAAAGATTTGGTCATAGAGCCAGTGAATGCAAAAATCAAATGATGAATGGATATAACAATGGAATAATGTTTCAATATTTCAATGGCTATTATTATACATGCAATGGATTTGGGCATAATGCTAATTAATCCAGATCTAGTGTAAGTGGAAGTAAGCTTGTTCAAAATGTCAAATGCCACAAATGTAATAAATTAGGACACATTGCTAAGTTTTGTAGAAGCGAGAATGTAACTTGGTTGATTTGGTAAAGAAGAATGATCTAGTGAAAAAGGATGATCTTGTAGACATGAAGAAATATATGAGAAATATATGGAAAAAGAAAGAGGAGAATGAGGTTAAGGATGAGTTTGTGCTAGCTTTTGGTGCAAAATTTTCCTCGAAAAACTAATTTAAGAGCTTTGGCTCAAGGGGAGTTTCAACTGAAAATCATTAAGCCCCTGGCAAAGATATGGCGTTGATGCCTTCAACATGTAGATATGAGGTGTAGGTCAAAATGCTTGACCTATTGGTGAAAATATCGGTGGAAAATTCAAGATGAAAAAGTTTGTGGAGCAATCGAAGGTGACTGTGCATTACAAAACTAGGGTTTATCAACTTTTTGCCTAAATTTAAATTAGTGCATTCAATGTGAATTATGTTATTCTAAAAGGGGTTTTTAGTGATTTCACATTTGATCTAAGCCATTTGCAAACAAGCATTCAAAGAGGGAACTGTAGTGAAGGAGTGAAGAGAAGTATTTCAAAATTTTAATGCATGAAACCCTAATCAGCGATGATTGAAAGGTATTTGCATTATCCATTTGCCCTAGTTTTCGAAATACTTTCATTGTGTTAGAAAATATGTACCCCACAAGTTGTGTGTGTTGCATATAGAAGATGTAAGAATTTACATACATGTAAAATTGGAAGAATATAATCACTCAAGGTTGGGTGATGTATGGTTTAATGAGCTCGATGTATGGAATAACTTTCTAAGATTTTGCTACTTGGATATAGGAATAAGATACAAATTGTGTAGGATTCATGATAGGTTTATGTGGTTGGATATTCCAAATATAATCAACAAAGAGGCTATTAGGGTTGTTACGAGATTATGTTCAACTGGACCGATTTCGACGCTCAAATCGGTGAAGAATTAAATGGTGACGGAGTTAACTGGTGCAAGATATGAGAAAAGATCCCTGAAAGTCAAAGAAATTAGAGACCTTATGGTGAAATATGCATCAATGGTAATAGGGCACAAGATATATTTAAAAAACAAAGAGAACTCTATTTCTGCAACTGCCATCAACACTGCATATGAGATGGTAAAGAAAGGTGATGATTATGATTTGTGTGAATTGTTAAGGGAACAAATGCTAGATAATTTGTAGAAAAAAAAGGACTCCTAGTACCCCTTCAAGTTTGGAACCTTGATTATATGTTTACTTTCCTATTTTCTTAATGAGGTTCCCGGAACTAGGAACATAGTGTGGTTGAAGAAAATACCAATGGCGTCACAAATCAAAGACCACTTGATGAGAATAGTGATGAAGACACAAAAAATAAAGCACTATGGGGTTTATTTAAAAATTTCCAAGAGAACATGCAATCTAGCCAAAGGATTCCAAAGAGTGTAGTGGAAAAATACAAAAATGGTATAATTTTTATGGTAAGTAAAGATTGTTGCATAATGAAGGTTGTTGAGCCTAGAATTGTGTAGATCCCAAAAATGGGATATGAGGTTGCAAAGGATGTAATTATTGGTCTGGCTAACCATATGCTAAGCAACCCTAGAGACACCTCTGAGGAAATATTTGGAACATATGAAGAGAATTCTATGGAGGTTCACATGGAGAAAATGCAAAAATAGACAAATAAAACTGTTGAGAAGATGACTACATAGGTTGCAGAGATGATGGGCATATCAAAGGAACAAGTGGAGAAATACAAAGACATTTTTTTCTCTTCAGGAGGTGCATCTAGCACAAGAAGATTTGGTAGAACATATACCCGCTCTCTAGTTTCCCAAAATTCCTTTGGGACTTTTCCCTCTATCAGTGGATCAAAGAGAAAGAAGCCAACCAGTGCTTCAACTAAACAACAAAGTTTGTCAGTAAAAGAAAAGGCTCCTTTGGTGAAGTAGCAAGATACCCCACGATAGAGAAGAGTGAAAGCTAAGGCAACAAGAGAAAAGAACTTGAGTGTTGATGAAGAAGAAGAAGAGGTAGAAGAACAACCTCTCACAAGGAAAAAAAATCTAGAATATCTCAAGCAGAGAAAATTACAAAGAAGTTCTAGGTTGATATTGTGGACATAGATAGTGAAGCAGAGGTGGAGAGACAAAAAAAGGAATTCAAAATTTATGTGAGGGAAAAGAAAACCAAGTCTGGTAAATGAGAAAAAGCTTCGAAAGAAAAGAAGAAGAAGGAAAAGTCTCCCCCAGTAAGAAAAAATAGCCCTATAAAATTATATGTAATATTTAATGGCATAGTGGAGCATGAAATGTTAGAACAAACTGCTGCCTTGTATACCACTGCGGATGACATTGATAAGTCTACAATAGAAGAGGCAATTTTTAGATATATAATTAAATTTGATGTTAGCATGAAGGATATTGAAGGCCAAATGTATGGAGATATGAAAAATGAATTGTATGCAAGAAGAGAAAGGGTAATAAATGAAGAGGAAAGGTTGAGGGCATCTTCTTTGGAAGAGATTAACACTACCCTTCCAGATGAGAACAAAGCAAGACTGTCTCAACTAGCCTACAACAAATAATTCAGGACCAAACAAAGGGTCACTACACTGATGAACAGGGATAAATATGACATCGAAAGGTTAAGAAATGAGGCTATGGAGAAAGTTGCTAATTTGGAAAAATAACTAGGCATGATATCGAACATTGAAGAGAAAATGCAAGAAAATGTTTTTGTTCTGGAAAATAATATACCAGAAGATACACAACAAAAAGATGCTCAACCTAAGCATGAAGTAGAGAAGGAAGATGTGTAAAAAGATACCCCTCTAGTAGTAGAGAATGTGGCTGTAGAAGAAGAAAATGTTATTGGTAACACTCCTCCGATAGGAGAAAACATTGTTGGAGAATAAAATATTGAAGAGTTGCAAAATGAGGATACTCAAATAGGTCATATCTCTAATCCTCAAGAAACATTGAAGAATGCTAAAGGTAAGGTTTTACAAGACAACCCAAAGATCAATGAGGCACAAAATATAGAAAATATGCCTCCTCCAGATAACAATGCAAAATATTTGGTGATGAGAAGTAGGATGCGAAAGAGTCTAGAAATGTTGAGAATAATAATGAAAAAGCAAAAGACAACATTGGTGAAAAGGAAAATGTAGAGGAAAAGAAGGATGAAAGTAATGTGAAAATGGTTGTAGAATATTTCAGAACCTCCAAAAATTCATTGAAGAGTTTATTGAGCATGTAATTATAATTCCAACTTGTTGTTTCTACCCAATTATTATAAATTCCAATGAAGCATGGGAAAGTAGATATGGACAAGATGTCCCCACTACAAAAGTTACAACTTGGTGATGCATTCCACGCCTCTTCTAGAAAGGAGATCTTGCAGACACATCAGAAGAGTGTGGAGATTATAGATGAAGTAGTGAAGGTGCTACAAGAGAGTATTCCCAGAGTAAGTGTTGATAATTCTTTATCCGGTGTGGAGAAGTTGAAACTTTTGCTTGATTCTTTTAAATAGTATTCTAGTGGTCTTATGGAGAAGTTGGAGAAGGACGTCAATAAAAAGATGAATGATAGAAGGTTGGTAGGAATAATAGATAAATGTGCCACTGCATATGGTAAACTAGAAAACAACCTTAAGGATGTGCAAAATTATGTTGTAGAGGCCAAATATTTATTTTAGTTTTGCATGAAGTGGCCCGATTCAACAAAGAACATAACTGTTGAGATGGATGCCATTGAGGCACAAAATGATAAGGCATATGGTGCTTATGATTTGATGAATTATGTAGACGGATCCACCAAATTAGCAATTGAAAATCTGCATGAACAATTCTTCTAGCTGCAGGAACAAAGAGAAAAGATTATAGTGTAGTTTGGGCAACTTAGAGACCTGGTGAATGCAATGTTCACACCCATATCTGATGCTCTAAATAGTGCAGAGAAATAGATAAAGTTAAATTCGGTACCTAATATTCTAGATGAAGGTGAAGAACTCCTCATGGAGTTTAAAGCCATGAACCGCATGCTTGTGCTGGACAAGAAACATTGGGAGGATGGAAAAAAGGACTTGTAGACACACCTTGCAAAATTGTAGGTATTATACACTTCTTCTGGTTGATTTGTGTATATTTATTTTCTATTTATGCATTTCAAATTTTATTGTGTATATGAAGAATATAGAGGATAGTATACTAGTGCACATTTTAATCAGTTTAGATGGATAGCACTATTAGGGGGAGTTTCTTAGATTTTCTTAGATTTTTTTTACTCTCATGCATCTATGCATATATCAGTTTTGGGGAGTATGTGAGTAAAGTCATGTATATATGTAATGGGGAGAAGGAAAATGAATAGAAAATCTATGCAAATGCTGTCAAATGAGGAGACCAGAACATGAATTATGTATGCACCATTTGCCCTTGATTTCAAAGGGGGAGAAGATTTAGAGAGTAGTTTGGAGAAGACATGGAGAAGAGTTGATGAATGTTTCCATCAATGACAAAGGGGGAGATTTTTGGAAGTTTGAGGAGATTTTCATTTGTATGGCTGCTAGCAACATGAGCATGAGCTTATACAATGTTGTCATTACTGGCAACATTGAGGTATAGTCAGTTGGTGATGTTGGAGCTATTTGTGAGTTTCTTGGGTGTTGTCATTGATGTCAACCCCTTGTATGAAGAGAGTTTTGTTGGTGTTGATAATGGAAACCCCTAGCATTGGAGTTATTGGAAGTGTTGGTATTAATGTCAATACACTATACTGGTGTTGTCGTTGATGTCCTACTTCAGTATAATTATAGAGGTTGCTACCCTGACTTGTGTTTGAGGAGATTTTTGTAGTTGGAAAGTGTTGCACATGTTGAAGATGTGTTGCAAAGATGTTAGTAGTGTTTCTGATGAAGTTGGTTCAATTTTTTTCCAGGTGATTTTGAGAAAATTTGAATAAAAGAGAGTTTAGTGTGACAGAGTGGTGTTTAGTTTTTGCTCTGCATTTCTTTATGCTTGAAGATGTGTCCATTCAGTTTGGACTTGATGATCACAAGTATTCGAAGGTGTTATATCCCAAGTTTCAACTTTTGGATCATTTTGTAGTGGAAGAAGTGTTTGACAATATTTCTATTTAGTGAAATAGGGTGTCTGAGAGAAATGAGATTGCTTCATATTTCTCCACAATAGAGTTTCTAGTGTTGCTAATATGTGAACATGCTTATAATTTTTGCATCTATCTTCCCTTGATGTTTCAAGTGTTGAGTTATTTCAAAAGATTGTCTGATGTGTTGGATGCTTGTGCCAGTATGCTTGGTTGCACAAAATGAAGGTGTTCTTTAGTTTCAGGTGGTTGCAGTAGTTGTGTAGAATATTCTGATGGTTCTGGAGTATTATGAGATGTATGAATAGTCTGGAATGTTTTTTGTGTGGTCCACAAGATGTTTCTAGATCTTGAAAGGTGTGTTTGATGTCGTTTGTTAGTGTTAGTTCAATTTTAGCCGACTTGATGTGCTAGCGCTAATTGTCGAGGATAATTGTTGATTGAGGAAATGTTGAGAAGTGTGTTTGTGTAGATTTGGGTCCCAATTAATTAGTGGCATGGTTTGGCTTCAATTCTTTATATTTTGGAAGTGTTTGGTGTCGACCTATTTGTTGATACACAATTGAGGTGTATACATTACATTAAGGCTGACCTAATTGAGATTTTTTAGGTCACGAAGGGTATAAACTCAAGGAGAAATATTGTGTGGGTTAATTGAGAAATGTGTGTGATGTGAAAGATGTGAAAGTGATCAAGTGTGAAGATCTAAGTGAGAGCCTTAATACCTATGACTTCCTAATGTAGTGAGTAGAAGGTGTCTACATTTCAGTCTATTTGATGAGATGTTTATGCTTCAGTGGAACTATACGTTCGACATATGAGAGATGCATTATTTGTAGTTCAAACTAGAAATGAGCTACCCCTTCTTTCTTCTTTCTTCTAGACAGTGAGTCCTTTAGCAGTAAACCACCGATAGTAAGCCTTT
>CM021100.1:934981376-935005024 GCA_007115665.2 Sequoiadendron giganteum | reverse complement strand
GATATAGTTCAAATTGTTTAGAACTTGTGATTGTTTACACCTTATGCAAATGTGCAAGAATGTAACTCTCATACTCTTCTTATCGATCCAAATGATTCTTCTCAAGCTACTGTGATTAATTAATAGGAAATTTTAATCCTTTTGAAGGAACCAGTTAACTGAATCACACAAAAACAGCAAGTGTGCCTCGACAAATCAAATATACTTATGATTTAAACAGCAAGATAGAATCAAAGTGGAGATAGTATGATAATTTTATCGATTACAGGGCTCTTCTTATCGATCCAAGTGATACTCCCAAATTACTATGACTTATTAAAAGGATTTTTAATTCTTTGGAAGAAACCAATTAACTAAACCACATAAGAACATCAAATGTGTTTTGATAAATTGAGCTTTGACACACCAATTTAAATAATAAGGAAGCACCAAACTAGAGACAGCCAAATAATCATATCCTATCAACAAAAAATTGACACCAACATTGGATCACCAAATTATGCATTCTTCTCCATTATATTATTTCAAAAGATTTTGCAATACACATCATAATATTCTGGTGAAGCAACTGATCAACCTATCTAACTACTAATGATTTCCTAACTACTACCTCTTCTTTTCTTTTGATTTTATTTGTCATATATACATTGCATTTTTAGGTTATGACTCTGCACATGTCTTTCTGGTGCAACTCTTCATTTAATTAATTTTTCTTTGGAAAATTAAAATACTTTAACTTTAATATTTATATTTGTATCTCCATGGAAATTAATTTTAATGATTATCCTTCTTTTGCTGGCAACTTTGCATTTTGTGTTTTCACCCAACAAATATATTATTTGTGTTGGAAACTTGTATCCATTTAAAGACAATTTCCACCTAACCCAAAATAGATCTATGTAAATAAGTACTCATAATCTACATGCAAGAGAATAGATAGTATACTCATGAAAATATGACACATGATATACCTTGGGAAAACCCTCAAGAGGAAAAAACCCAGCCTCTAAAAGCATCCATCTCTCATGTATTATTTAGCAATACAGATTACAATACATCTTCAAAGTATCCATGAACACCATTGAAGAAAAAATCCCTCTCCATGCAATCAATGTGAACAAGCATGCAACCACACATCCAATTCCATGCTTCAAATCTCCACAAATGCTAACTAGAACTAACCTGCCAACTGATCAACCTAAAACAACTACCCTTGTGGTTTCTTTTATAGACACAAGCTCCCACAAAACCACCAAGTGGTATTACACAAAACCATGTGACTAAAACCATGAGATTCCAAATCCATGTCCCCACATTTAATATTGGGTACTTTATTTAATTATTTTTCCTAATATTAAATAATTACATTTTTGCAACTTTAACTTATGTACCAATGTTACATACAATATAAAGTGGCCCCAAGAATAATTACATTAAATAAATTATGTAAGGTGTACAACACACCTTTTCCTAACATTCTCCCACTTGTTGTATACATTGCATAAGGGGAACAAGTAACCTCAAAACATGAATCAAATGAACAATCCATATAGCCACATATACCAGCATGGAATCAAAGTGCTCCATGTGCTCCATCAAGATACCTGCAACAAGAATAAAAGTGACCACCATCCCAAGCATGAATGCTCCAATCCTCAATCATGAAAATGGACAAAGATAAGAAGCCATCCAATAGAGAAGCCACACAATATGTCACAACGAAGCATAAATCCTGCCTCAACTGATATCCCAAACACATACACTCAATCCAAAGGTATCAATATGTATAGTAGCTATCAAGATACATAAACGCATAGCTGAAATAGCACCCATAGAAAGTGCCAACACATCCAACTATCCATACCTCCAAGGTATACAAAACATAGTAAACTCGTGCCATCAACATATACACCCATAAACTGCAATCATAAACTCCATGTGTAAAACCTGTCAAAGAATGACATACACATGCAAGAGCTCCCACTACATGGGTAATGCAAATCTGAAAAAGATCAAGGCATACCAAGTCTACCAATAGCATCATATAGAAAGTGTAAACAACATCATGTAGAACCAAGGAATCATCCATAATGATATGCAAACTTATAAATTAATAACCTGTAAGAAAAACTCTCACCACAAGTCTCCATAGATATCACAAGTTCTTCACACCCAACAAAGGAAAAAGATGAAGGAACCTCCATATCATTACCCAAGAACATAAGTGAAAACACATGACCACAAGCTAGTGATCATAATAGCTCCAGCCAAACCTCAAACCAATGTAATGTGAAACCAAACATCTAGGAAGATAACTAAGACTAAAGAGAGAAACTTTGCACATGATATACCTATACAAAATCCTCCTACATACACCTCTAAATTCAAGAATTCTCTCCTCCACAACACCCCAAAGGAAAATCCATAGCAACATCCAACCGTTCAATCACAAAGATCAAACATAACATATATATCATGTAACCAACATGGATGTAAGCCTCTCATAACCAAAGAAAATCAAACTAAATCCATTCCCAATGAAGGAAATAAGCCCAATACATATCCTAAACTCAACATCAATGAATGCAATCATAATGAATAAGGAGATAAATATGCCAGCACTCTTCAAATGAACCCTCCAAAACCATATATGCATACCTCAAGATCCATATGCATGAGAAGATAAAGCATCAACATAAAACACCTAAAAAAAACAATAGGCAATACCTCTTAAGTGAGACCGTCGAGTAGACCAAGAGTGGGGAATGAGAATTCTCCTCCAAAACATCCAAGTCATCATGACTCATCCAAGAACACTCTTCTCATAGGTCCATTTTTAACTCACGTCCAACCAAGGTGTAGGCTCCTCGGACTTTCTGTTGAAATCTCATCAAGAGTAACTGTCTCAACACATGTCTTTAACCATAAGAGAGCTCAAGCCTCACCTATGTCTCCAAGTATACATGAGTACTTGTAACCAACCAATCCATGCCAAACTCCAAATGCATCATAGCACCATCATGAATTAATCAAGCAAAAGATCAATGTACCCAATACCAAGAGAACCACCAAGATCAATGTCAAAGTCCTAACAGCTGAATTAAGAACATAACCATGACATCATGATCTCGCACCTCCTCAAAGAAATATCATGTGATCCAAAGAATCATAACAAGTACCTATATCATGTCAAAACTCTAATGTGCACAAACAAGAGTATACCATGCAATAATAACATAACCATAATATCATAACAAGGATCACATATCAGAATAACAAAGCATGACACCTCAACCAAAGACTAAAGAAGTCCTGCATGGAAACCAAAGATGTCAACATATCCAAACCACATGAATATAACCATCCTCTATCAATGAAACCAAAAAATTCCAATGAACCCTTATTGAATAGAAGTAGAAACCAAGAGTCCATCTATGACACCAATAATCACTATAGAAGATCATCCACCATCAAATGGTGAATCCACATCACTGCCAACAACTCCCATTGAACTGTGATACTGAGCTACACATGGCATCATGGAAACCATTCTCTCCATAAAGATCATCTAGGTCTACACACACAACTGATATGTCAGTAACATAACAAGTAGAACCAAAATCTCCAAACCAAGAAGATACCTACAACCACCAAACCATCATAAACATATCCAACACCGCCAAACTATCAGTGTCAAAATCTCCCATTGAAAAGTGTAATCAATCTATCCATGACATCATGATAACAATATCCTCATGAAGATCAACTAAAGGCCCTCGCATAATCAAAGAGCTCAAATGTAACAAGAGCTCCCAAAAGGAAAAGTAAAACCATGATCATCATACCAAGAAGATACACCGCCACAACCATAATCAAGAACTAATCCAACAGCACCAACCATGCACCTGCATAAACCATCATGACATGCCAAAGTCTCTAAAGCACAAGAAACATCCATGACACCATGATCACCACCAAATGTACCAACAACTCAACCCAACTGTGTCCACATATTTGCATAACATAGTCAACTATATAGGTCTCACATCATGACTATACCTGGTAATACCATCTCACCTCCTCAACATGATAACAAAACCAGCAAGCCAAGTGACTAAACCAAGCCACCAAGATTGAACATGCATTATCATTGAAATATCAAAGAGAAAAGACAACCCATACACAAGTCATAGGTGCAACAAGTAAGTATAGACCACCTACAACATTGCACAACTTGTAGATACAACAATGCAACATACAAATCCAACCAATGTTGATAGCCATATCAAAAAAAGAGATTAATCTGAGATGTAAAACTGAGCATACAATGAATCCAACATCAAATCTCCTAGATCTAGTAATCCATAAGCTCATAATATCACCATAGTCAAAGTAACCCATAAACAGCTTAGATAAGGAAAACAGAAAATAAACCATTCCAAAATAACTCCAAACTGGGTCCACTATGTAGTGCTCTGAACAAGCTTTATGTCGACTATTTGAAGTCCAAAATCTGACTCTGTATGCTCAAGATATGCCCTCTCAAAGCTCAAAACAAATATCTGACTTCCAATAAGAAAAACACTATCCAAATGGTAAAATCTCAAAAAATCGTTGGCATCACGGTGTAGAGAACTAAGTCAAATTTCCAATGAGTCCAAGAAGAGCGAAAACAGACATGTTGGGAAAAATTTATGCCCTCTAGAGGAAAAATCACAGTTTCACTATACAAGAGCAAAAAACACCACCCCTCCTGGTGGCTCTCTAGTGGTGGGACAGCGGCCCCACCTAGGCGGTAGCGCCCCCTTGGTGACGGACCCGAAGCAATTGTAAAATATAATTAAATTTTCCAAACATTAAAAAAAAATTCACGGGCCCCTTTAGTAATTCATGGCAGATTAAAAAGTTTTTTAAAAAATTTAAAAGCCTTTAAAAAAGGCTACTGGTGGTTGAAGCTCGACAGGCCCTACCTAGCAGGTCGTTGGCGTTACCTGTCAGTCGGTACCACATCGGCGGCAAGCCACCAGATGATACCTACCTGCAGGTGTCATCAACCCTACAGAGGTACGACGGTCAAGGGGTGGGGGCCGACCCCCAAAACAAAAAAAAAATTAAAATATTCTTCATTGCAAACTTTTTCAATCGCCCCTCAATGTTTTGATTTTTTTTTTATTATTATTATTATTATTTACTTTTGCAAGAACAAATTTTTATGTGGGGATTTTTTTTCGAATTTTTTATATTCAGACACCCTGGACAGCCATACGATTAGGTCGGGGCTAAAAAAAATTGCATTTTTTCATAGTAACAAAAATAGGTTGGGTTATATATCAATCTTCGTATCTCAGACAATCCAGATCCAACTATGAGGTCCATTTTGATCTAGGATGTCTTCTATAATTTTTTTCCCACAAAACCCCCACTTGAATGCAAAACCAAGAAACCCATTTCACCCAAAATTTCTCACACCCAGATTTGCAAACTACCCATCAAAATAGCAAACCCAAAACCCTTAGATCTGTAATAAACAACCCGCAAAACCCTCATATATTTCCATGCCTTTCATCTTCTCATGCAATGCATAGATTCAAAAACAAACAAGATTTTTCTCAACCAAAAGTGTGGCTTTGATACCAAATGTTGGAAACTTGCAACCATTTAAAGACAATTTCCACATAATCCAAAAGAGATATATGCAAATAAGTACTCAGAATCTACATGCAAGAGAATAGACAACATACCCATGAAAATATGACACAAAATATATCTTGGAAAAACCCTCAAGAGGGAAAAATCCCAACCTCCAAAAGCATCCATGTCGCATGTATTATTCAGCAATAAAGATTACAATACATCTTTAGAGTCTCCATGAACACCATTGAAGCAACAAGCCCTCTCTATGCAATCCATGCGAACAAGCATGCAACCACACATCACATGCCATGTTTCAAATCTCCACAAATTCTAACCAGAACTAACCTACCAACTGATCAACCTAAAAAAACTACCTTTGTGGTTGCTTTTATAGACACAAGCTCCCACAAAACCACCAAGTGGTATTACACAAAACCATGTGACTAAAACCATGAGATTACAAAACCATGTCCCCACATTTAATATTGGGTACTTTATTTAATTATTTTCCCTAATATTAAATAATTACATTTTTACAACTTTAACTTATGTCCCAATGTTACATACAACATAAAGTGGCCCCAAGAATAATTACATTAAATACATTATGCAAGATGTACAACACATTTTTTCCTAACAATTTGGGTAAAAATAATTACTCACTTTATAACTCCTTTGGTGAAAATGTTTCTCATCCTGGTGAAAGTATTTTACTTTATATAGAAAAATATTTTATGTTTGCACCTTTATTTAATAAGACTTCACTTTTGTATTCCTCCCACAATTTCACATTTAAATCTCTTTAGTAAAAATATTCACTCTTTAGTAAAACATTTTTTTATAATTGCATTTTACCATCAATGAAAGTTATTTATGCATTCCCACCTTTATGTTTACCCATTTTATATTAAGAGTGCCCATTTTAATATTTATATCCACCCCCAAGATTTAACCGTCACTTATATTTTTCACTCCTTGATATTAATTTTTCTCTCTGATAACTCCCTAAGTATACCTTCTTCCTATTTTCAGGAGTTCGAAGAGACTTGTGAAATTCTCACTCTGATATGGAGGAGTCTCTTCAATGGATTTTTTTTGCACTAGTTTTAGGGTTTCCATGTGTTCATAATGGTTTGTACATTTGAAACTTCAAATTCTTCCAAGCCAAATTCATTACACTCATTGTGTTCTCAAGATTTGATAGGGTTTTTTTACCATAAATAAGATTGACTGTATCTACCTGTGCCTAGAATCTATAGGGATAGTAGTCCCCATTTCTCATCCACTATGACTTGTCGATGTGTATCATAGTAGCCTCGAGCACCATGATAGTGTGCAATAGCCACTCGCATCACTGGATGTTGCTCTGTTAATACATATTCGCTTGAAGGCATTTTCAACATATCCATTTTGTGCATAACCAAGGCGATTGCAACCTCAGCATTGTCACATTGTCTTAGAAGTTTTGAATGGACTTCAAATATGTTTTCTCTAAAATCAACTTCTTTCTTCGATGGAATACATGCCCTTGTTGTCCATCAGATTTTTGAAGTGACTTTCAACAATATCCTGCCGATATCAATGTATCTCTTTGATACTTTTTTTTTAATGTTTTACTTTTTTGGGGGCATCATAGAGACATCCATATTACTCATGCTAATGTTCAAGAGTCTCTTCGATATTTCATTTATTTTAGGTTTTTCTTTTATGTTTGTGTCGGGCATATATTTTGATCACGATGTTCCAAAATATTGGTGAGCTTCCTCGATTCTTATACACATATATAGTCACATAAGAGGGTTATGTTAAGAAATTCACATCTTTTCTTCGTTCACATTTTGCATAAACGTCTACCCGAGTTCTTCCAACCAAAACATTTCATAAACAATCTTTTTTGTTGAGCTCGTAAACTTCTAAAAGTGAACTGAAACCTGCCTTGTTTGTTCATTCTTTCTACTCTCATCCTTATCAATTACCCCATTATCTTGTTTAGAATTCAATGTTGTTTGATATTCACAAAATTCAATAGAAACATGTATTTATTTGTACATATCTTCGAACAACAACTTGTAATTCTAAAGCATACACCATCTAAATTTATTCACACTTGCATTTATATTAATTCTTTTATCATGTAGATCCATCCATGTACCTATGTGCAGTTTAGATAATCAACTACTGCAAAACCTTTTGACAGAATTTTGGAAAGTATGATACCATAATGCACTATCTGCAATCTATTGTCTTCTGCAACAAGGATTCTGGGAAACCAGTGTGGAGTCTTCATTCACCATCGTTTCTCTAGCTCAAGGCATAGTAAAACGCCTCAATGTGGTCTCATTTATGCATACCAAAAACAGATCTCATGAGAAGTGAAAGGGGATGTGTTGATTGTGTTTTCATGCACTTCTCAACACAGGTAATGCATAGGTGCATCACCTCTCTTGAAAGAAAATCTTCCACAATCAAATTGCATAACACTATCCCAAGGTCTCTCGAATGTTAGGTCTTGACAGTGCTTGGAATATTTCAGTTGTTTATGTGATTTGCTAGAATCACAAGGCGGCCTTATGTGGTTGAAGCTGTAGGGGAATTGAGTTGATAAATGGATTTCTAGAGGTCTGGAATTGATATGCTTTGTTGTAGGCTCAAACAACGGTCTTAGACTCCAACATTTCGTTGGATTTGGCTTTACAATGTGCAACGAACCTTGGCACAAGTTGATTCTAAAAAAAAGGGGAAAAAGAAAGGGTGAGGAAGAAAGATGTTTCCTGGACCTGCAACTACCAATGAACAGTGATCATGGAGGTTCTTGTTGTGGACAGTTTTCTTAAACTTGATTTCACTTAATCAGAATTCTCACAATATCATGAAATTTGTGCTATCTTCTAGGGACTGCAAATGTTCATCATTCATTCACTATGGAAACATGAATAAAAGATAAAGTTCAATGAGCAGCAATGGAATCAAAGTCCAGACTAACTTTGCACAATCACCTACCTTCAACAAATGACCAAAAGTATGGACAAGAAAAGCATACACACAGCAACTATCTCCAAAACCAGAAATAACATACTAAATATACCCAGTCTAATCTAAAGATGCTAGAACAGCAAAGTAACTGAAAGCAAAAACTATAACTAAAGAGGGAGAGGAATCATGAAACATATTGAGAAACCCAAAAAATACATCAAAAATGATTGTATTTGCTATTTATAATTTCTGCAGCATGCCTTTACAATAACTCAACTCTCTTAAAATGAGAGGAGGAGAGCCCTATTTATAGTTTTCAAAAAACAAAATGAGTGGCCAAGATTCGATTCTATTATGTGGCCAAGATTCATTTTACATTAGGGTTTCACCTACCCCATAATATATTACATTTATATATACTTTCTTATCTCTTCCCTATTTCGTCATCTAGTGATAGCACTGTAGCAAATTTGTCTTTTAGTGATTTGCCCTCTGCTGTAGCTATTCTTCAAGGTACTGTTCATCGATGACTGGGTTGCCCTCTCGCTTTCTCAATGCGGTATACTCCATGAAACTTAGGATTAGGGACTGAAGCTTATCTACCTCCACGATGTAAGATTTCAGGATTTGGTAACTCCATTCCTGGGAATTGCTGCCAAGCTTCTTCCAGTATGCCTCATACTTAACATCATTCTCTTTGCAAACTTCTGATTGTGCGAAGGCTCAGGCCACAAAACACATGAACTCAGTGGTGATTTCGGCGGATATCCCATCTTCCATAATCTTCAAGAAGTGGGGCTTGATGTTTTCGGGATTGATCTCGACCGTGGGCACTTCATATCCTGTTATCAGTTTGAGGTACTGAGTACACTCCTCCCTGGACTCCCTTGCCCATTCAATGTCAGGCGCTATTCGTTCCAAAATCTACTCCAGCCTCCTCTTTCGGTGATTATAGTCTCGCTTCCAGGTATCCACTAGCTAGTGATTGTCGTCTTTGAAGGCTAAGTCCTCCCAGATATCACTCGGCAACGCGAGAATAGCCTCAATCTTCGGGTAGGCTGCATCATACTTCCTTGGGAACTTCTCACAGACCTACCTCATGTCCTCAAGAGTTTTCTGAACCTCTAGGAACCTATTTACTACCTAGATAGCCATGTTGATACCCGTGCTCCCTATGTCCAAAACCTGCTGGAACCAATTTTTCGTAGTTTTGTCCAAGTTCCGTCTCTTTTCTAGTTTGTCAATTTGTTCTCTAGACAACAACTGAGGTGGGGCTGATGATGTTGTTAGCTGATCATCTGAAGATGACCACTGCTGAATATAAGTTGTCAGATTAGCCACCTGCTCCTTTAATTCCTCTTTGGAGATCTTATCCTGCTGGATAAGGTGCACTACTGTGGCGACTGATTCCTGGAGATGCTCAACCTTCTGTTCCCTTGTGGCCACTCCCAGATCGATGGTGGAGACATTATAAGTTATGCCTTGTTCCCCAACCATCAGCGTTGCTATTTGCACTGCTCTTGATCCTGAGGCATCCATGGTTATCTTCGATCTAACCCTCGGCTTCTTGTCTTTTCTGGTGCTCACTCATGCTCTGGCCATGATGGCTTCCAGCCTTGCCTTGGGATCCTTTGACGTGGGAGTTTTTTGCTTGAGCTATTGCTATAGCCAATCAGGCGTTTAAGGTTCCTCGACTAGCGGTACACTTTGAGTCCTATTGTCCTTTCCTTCGAGTTTGACAGTACTGACAAATAGAGCCTTCTCATTCGTTCCTGCATCTTCCTTTCCTTCATCAGAAATTTGTTTGAATGTTCCATGCCCAACGGGAGACTCAGTACATAGCTGCTCTTTGGGTGAATCTTTCTTTTCAGTATCCTCTTCCATGTTTAGAGTATCTTGATGCTTCTCGAGGCTCTCTATTTGTTTACTCTCTTGGAGGAAAGTTTCCTCACCATGCTCTGGAGTTTTTCCATGTTCTTCGGTTGGAGACTTGTTACCTTTTATCTCCGGAGCAGTAGTCTCATCTTCCTGTGCAAGCCGATCCTCGGCCTCCTTGTCCTCAATCTCCTTGAGTTGTTTTCCCCACTCTACATTGAGCTCGGGATCATTCGACTCTCGGATCAATTTTGTGTCAAGGTCCTCAAGTGCCCTTACTTGAAGATTCATAGGCCACCTTATCAATTTTCTAATGCTCGAACAAGGCGTGTTCGTGATATTCAAACTCTTCATCTTTCGGTGCCTTCTCAGCCTCAAGCTGTTGTCGTTCACACTCATCTGATATCTGCATGGTCACCTTCATCTTTGGTGATTCAGTAGAGGGGGATGTCATTGGAGTGGAGGCCATAGCCTGAGCTATCGTAGCATGGACTATTGGATTAGTGAGCATCCCCGAAAGCTCAGAAGGCACATTCTGCATATACTTCACCAAAGACTCAAGAAGGCTTGGGGCTGGCGTTGTGGCGATAGAAACGGAAGGAAGGGAAGGAGACATGGAGGGAGAGGTCACAGGCGAGGTGGCAGCGGATGATGAATCCACAGGAATGACTTGCGATACTGGAGGAGACTGAGCAAGGTGGACGGAGATATCCATCGCAGGCGGGGAGGAAGCAGAAGCTGGAATTGAAGCAAGCGGGGTGGCGGGGATGATTATAATGGGTGGAGATCCAAATGAGCTAGATCCTTTGCTCACGATCCTAAGGGGCGAACCCTTAGGCATCACCATTGTCCCCGTGCCTCCTGTTGTTTTTCTTTTCTTCTTAGAGGGCTCCGGCTCAGAAGACTTATGGGCGTAGACTTTTGATTTGGGTAGTTGTTGGCTAGCCTCCTTTCTTTTCTTGGTCTTCTAAAATGGTAGGGCTTTAGATGTCTCTCCAGTTGCAGCAGTGGCTTCTCCACCCTCAGAGCCACTTGGCTCACTTACATGTTCACTTGCAATGTCGGTGTATGTCAGGACGACCCCTTGTTGTTTCAATTGGGCCACCTTCTCGTCGATCCATGCTCTCGTTCAGGCTTCAACGGACCTAGTGAGCACACTAATATCATTAAGTTCTGGTGTATCCCATTTGATAGCAGGCAGCGGTAGGTTGGAAACGGTATCGTAAACTGGATCCACAATTGCTTCCTCATCCTCTTCCAACTGATCAGGGATCGGGCATAAGTTCACCCTTCATACATGGATGACAGTCATGCGCATATAATATCACAACCGTACCTCAAGATCATCCTTGCAATTGGCCCAGAAGTCCTCAATGTTGTGGAGGTGGGCATATCCACGCCCCAGTGCCTTTCTGACATGGCCATAAGGATCCATCCATGGCCTTGCTGTATATTGTTCAAAATTATATTCTGCCAACTCCCTTTCTGAATATCCTGCGCACTCGGAAGTGTGGACCTTATACATCTCCTGTCCAAGGTTTATGGGGTAGATGGGGCCTTCCAAATGCTTCTCACTCAAGACACTGTGAATGTGTCATAGCTCTCGAGTCAGCTCTAAGAGAACAATTCGGCCATTTGGGTACCGGGGCAGCTTGTTTGGTTTATCCGAGAAGCCTTTGACGCGGATGTATGTGAACCTTGGGAACTGTATGTACCAGAAGGCATATTGTCTGAGGAGGACTCTGGCACTGTGGGATGTCCTTCTATGAAAATCTCCTCCTACCGACCGGATTACATGGGCAATGAACGCATCATTCACCCTGCAGTAGTTTGTTTTGAAATTCTTAAACTACAACTGAGGGTACTTGTCATATGGTTTGAGCTCTAGCCTCGATGGATCACTTAGCATTACTATCAAACCTTGATAATGTCATCAATTGGCGAGGGAATACACCAAGTAAGAGGTCAAGAAGAATTTGTTATTTTTCTTCACAGTGGTAAACTGTTCGTGGAAACAGTCGTTGATTATCTCGCCCCAATAGAAGGTGGTACCCTTACCTCAGAGGATCTATTCTATGAAATAGAACATCCACTCTTGAAAGAAAATCGCACTAGGAAGGCCCCTAACTCGGCTGAGCAGTGTTACCAGATCATGGTAGTCTTCATGGAAGTCGTTGTGGTAGAGCTCCTGAGGGAGCTTCCCAGCACTAGCCCATTTGTCCTTCAACCAGCATTCGTTGATGAGCCTTTTACAATCCAATGGGTCCTATTCCCACACCTCCTAACAGTCTTCCAAGGTGGGGACCTCCATGCTCTCAAAGGCTAGAATGTGGAAGGTCTCAGTTATGCCTAAAGGAGACATATCTGCAAGGATATTCCCCTCATGATCCACGATTGTTCTAGTATCAGATTGGTATGCCTCAACACACGCCATCACTAGTTCTGGGGCCACTAGGGCTGGTGGGAAACCTTCAGCTTTAGCCAGTCCACTACTCTTTATCAACTTGACATTCGTAGTTTTCGGGTTCATTCTAACCCTCTGCGTGAACTCATCAACATCAACCTGACCGATGTTGGTATCTAAGACGTCCCTCCAAAGGGTAGTGATCCTAGATTGGATAGGGACCCCTTGGAACTTGTATTTCATTAGGTCTTTATCTTCCTTGCCCCTTGGTGGCTTAGCTATTCCTTTTCCTTTTCTGGAAGCACCGGAAGTCTCTGGGTTGGATTCCATAAATCCTACACAACAGACGAGAATCAGTAACAACGAACTTGACAAAATGGCTAACGACAAATACCTGCATGTCAAGATTAGTTCGGCAATCACAATTCATATTTAATAATCACAAAGGCAAGATATTTCATCATTAGAGGGCAATGCAAACAATCTGGAGTTCCTGGGCTGGGAATCCCTAGGTAGAATGCCGCCTAAAAGGGAAAAATGAGAATGGAATTCCCATATGCATTTTCCGAAGTTGGATTTGAAGATTTGAGGTTGGAAATGGAAGAAAATAGAATTCTAGCGAGTGGGTCGAAATCCATTTTGGATTTGGAGGTCATTTGATGCCCCATTTGGAGGTTCGGGCATCATCTACAGGGAAGCCATTGGAAACGGCGCAGAGGAGATGGAATTCCGGGCGACGGAATCCGGGTCTTAGATTGCCATCACCGGGAAGCAGCTACGAGTCAGTCGTGTGAAACGGCAAACCCCAAGAGGAAACCCGGGGAAGGCAACCCGGGAGGAAGTTTTCAGAAGCAACAGGGGGGTTCGAGACAAATGGACGGCGAATGAGGCACTAGGATCCAGAAGTTGGGAAGACGCTCAAAGCTCGTCGTTTAAAACGATGCAGGAGGAAAGGAATTCCGGGGGAGGAATTTCAACGTTCAAAATCTAGAAGAAGATCGAAGAAAAAGACCAAAGGCTTCGAGTTTCGGCGGACAGCGGATCGAGGTCCAAGATCCGGGAAGACGTTCAGACAGGGCCGTTTGGAACGGTGAGAACACTATGGAATCCCAAGAAAGGAATCCCGGGGGCAAAAGTCCGAGGGCAAGAAAATGGTAAGGGTTTCGACCGGGAGGTGAAACATTTTGCGGCCGGGAAACGGAGTCTGAGAAGTCTAAAGGCGGACACCGTTTGAAACGGCAAGATGAGGACAGAATTCCGAGAACAAAATCCTGGGAACCAAATTCCAAGGACGAATTTGAAGAAAATTGTGAAGTTTGAATTTAGATGGAAATGGAGGATCCGGGGTCCGGGATCCGAGAAGACATTCGGACAGGGCCGTTTGAAACGGCGGAGATGCAACGGAATCCCGAGAAGGGAATTCCGAAGATGGGAATCCGAAAGGAGGAAAAGGTCAAAAATTCGAAGGAAGATGGCAGTACGGACGGCCGCACGCCAGCGCCATTTTGAAGAACAGCCGCGACATGGGAAGGTTCCGAATCGATTTTTTGGGCAATTTAACGATGGATTTTTCGATTCTAAGATATGGGTTATGTGCGCAAGGGGAAAATCTATTTAGTTCAGGTTTCATTTTACACTTTAACCCCAAGAAAATCCAAAAATTCACAAAAAAAACAAAACGAGGGCACGCGAACAGAAAACCTACCTCGAAAATCCGAAGAACAGGCTGCCGAATGTGCGGAGGTCGTCGGGAAAGCACTTCAAAATCCAACAGGAGGAAAACCAGATTTTTCGGGAGCTTTTCAATCTTTCTCTATCACTCGAGCCTTTGACAATGACGGCCGAAAAATCAGTTTTATAGCAAAAGACAACCATTAATGCGGCATTAACTCCTCCATATGGTTGCAGGTTGGGTTGGTGAGCTTCCAGAAATCGCAAGGGCGGCGGGAGGTCTGGGGTCCGGGGTCCGGAAAGCCGTCCCAAGATAGTTGTTGGAAACAACAAAGCCCGAGGGGAAACCCGGAAAGGGAAACCCGGAAGAGGCAATCCGGCGGAGGAAATTCGGCAGAGGAAATCCGAAAGGGGAAACCCGGAAATTACCACCAGTGCCAGAATTTCGACAAGGAAAACCCGAAAATCCCGAGACTTAAAATATGGAATTTGGGAAACGTGCTACCCCTGACTCTAAGGCACAAAAATGGGGTACACAAAATGGGGTGAAACAAAAGGAACCAAAAAGGAAAGAGGGAAAAGAGGGTCCCCGTTCCGAACGAGGCGTGTGTGCAAAAAGCACAACATGATGGTTTTCCAAAAGTCACTACTCAAATATCCCACCTTAAGTTGTATCCCCATATTGAGTATTGCCCTAATATTTCAACAAAAGCAAGATGTTCAATCATAACTTTTGAATCCAAATCAATCTTCTCAATTTTATTATTACTAACCAATAATTCCCAAATCAGGGCAATAACCAAAACACAGCTTATAGATTTTGCATGGAGGAGTTCCTTATGATGCATAAGACTGAGGATAGAATTCTATTCTAGTCCAAATAATTTTAAAATGCCAGATGATTCAGTTGCCTCCAATATTGCAGATCTATTATCATATCTAGTTGTGAATTTGTTCATACTATTTGATGATGAAGCAACGGCCTTTGTCAAGGTCTTCTCATTCAATTTTAGGTGGCTTCAAAGAAATGTATTGTGGGCCATGATATATAAAAGATTGGCAATTATACTGGAATGCTTTGGATAAATCTTCATCAAATGTTATCTTGTTGAAGGAGAATTTTGAAATACGAGATGATATGTACTTCCAAAATATGTATTCATTCAACACCTCCTCCCCAGTGTGTCTTTTAGAAAACTAGGAATTTGTGAGGGTGTATAATGTCAGAGCAATAGGTAGTTTACTTAATTAATTTAATCATATTGATTAATTATTTAAGTCACCTTTACTTTATTTTTCACTTAAGCTAAACTTAGGCACTTTAATAATTACTTTCTTAAATCCTAAGGTTCACTTTAGGGTTTTGATCTCCTTTCTTAAGGATTGATCTCTTTGTTATTATTGATTCTGGTTAATGCATTTTTGTTTCATGTTTGTAGAGCACCATTCTTGTGTCTCTTGATCTCTTTTGTGTGACAGTTTATTTGTTCGCAGGTCTTAATTGGGATCTGTGAGGTTGGATTATCAACTTCTACATTGTATCAGAGCTTCAGATTTGTAGCTTCATGCTCATTTTTTGAGGGATTCAAGCCTTGAAAGAGTATTTTGGTGCATCTTAAGTCTCTTTTGATCACACCATTGCATTCAAAGTGTTGTAAATAGTCAAGATTGGCCTTGTTTGGTCAACTTTGGACTCACTGGCTCAGATCTGCAAGGGTTTCTACGAGTGCCTTTTTTCTCAGATCTAGAGGGTACCTACAATTTTGAAGCTTTTTAAGTCCGAACGGACATCACTGTTGTGTCCAAAGCGGCCAAAAACCCTAAAAATGCCTATCAAATCATCAAATTTGGTGAAGTTGTCCTTCGAAGCAAAACATAATTGTCTGGCAGAAGTCATACAGCTTGTGTATGGCCCCTATGCACGCGATTCGAGAAAAATATTTTACAAGTCGGCTTATTTTTCTAAATTTCATTTTTGAAATTTAAAATAAAAATAAAAAATGGGATCATTATTTTTTGGGGGAGGGAGACATTTGATTTTTTGGGGAGGCATTTTAATGAACCCTCAGGGTACCACCCTGTGGGCCACTTTGTACCCTACGGCCAGTCTTTTCAGTATTTCCCAGCGATACTCTCCACTGCCCACCGACGTACGACCATGCTGACCGTCGGCCATTTTTTATTAATTTTTTTTTTTAAATTATTAATGTATTTTTTTCCATTTGGCCATCAATTTTAAGGTCGTATTTATGTTGTGATAGTCATATGGCCATCAATTTTTTTCCAACAGACTGTATCATTGCCCTTTAAGGGCAGTTTTCTTTCGAAGGCCATAACTTTTGCCCATGATGTCGAAATCGGGAAAACGAGATATCATTGAAAAGAGGACTTAGAGCACTTTCCAATGGTGCAGGAATTTTTTGGAGATTTTTTCTCAAGGCCCTATTATTTCCAGTAAAATTCAGATCTTCTTTTTTAGAGTTACCTTTAGTGTTTTTGACATAACTTTTGCATACGATGTTGAAAATGGGCAAACGAGATATCATCAGAAAGTTGTTTTCGATCTCTTTGCAATAGTGTAGGTGGTTTTTAGATTTGATTTTAGGTTTTTTCCAAAAATCATTCTTCTCAGATGTAGTCCTTTTTGGACCTTATGGGCTCATATTGCATGTATTTATCATTTGTAAACGTACTAAAATAAAGTGCCTCAACTTTGTATGTGTAGAATTGGTATTATTTCACATCATGTTGTGTCATTATTGTACTTTCACTATTCTATAAACTGCCATGGGGGTTGATTTTTTCCTTTGTTTTCCATCATACCTTTGTCTAGTGAGTGTTCCTTCCACGACAGCAATGAATCACATTAATTATTGTGTCACGTGTGTGTGTGCCTCTGTTTGTACACCATTTATATGTTGCTAGTAATTTCATGTTTTCACATTTGGATGTTCTTGGTTCTTCTTCATGCACTTCTTTTTGGCATTCAATTTTAGTGTACCTGTCATGACTCTCCCTTGTCAGCATTATGAGGGGGTTTCTATTGTTGCTGATATTGCTTCCTTGATTTCGTTGGAGTGAGCTATGTATTCAGTATTTGTTCCTATGTACTTTTGGATATAGATTACATCAATGGTTGGGGGTGATCTCACAATAGTAGTTTACAATTTTTGGCCAAACTGGACACTGAAATTATTATTTTTAACTAAATATTCACATTCGGGCACCTATAGCGGCTAAACCGTGAGGAATTTGAAGACAATGCAAACTAGAGTCTCATCAAATTTTTTCTATAGATTCTAAAAATATTTTTTTCAATTTTTTTGGAATAAGATTGCACTTCTTTTTCTATCTCCCACAAAAACTGGTTTTTTTCAGAAAACAACATTTTAAAGAAGTGATGCTCACCGTACATAACATAACTTTTTTTGTATGAAGGATAAAATTCTAATTTTTTTGAATTTAGATTTGTAACTATGATATCTAGTGCTTTCATTTGGTCTCATATTTTTTTATTGAATATTTTTTCTTTAATAGAGTTTCGAAGTCAAACTAATTGCAATTTATACATGGGTAGACTGTATACAACATAAATTTTTTTGTATGTATCAAAATTCAATTTTATTTTTTTTAATGGATCAAGGACATCAATACCTAGCATGAACATATTTTTTAAAAATTTATTTTGATAATTTTCTATTTTTCCACATGTGCAAAATAGAGAGCTTGATTTTCAGTGAAAAACCTTTGTTTAATAAAACTAAAAAAACACATACATAATAAAACCAAAACATATTAAAATTATATTTATGGGATAGGTCATTTTAAGGACTACCATTATCATTTGAAATAAATTTTAAATGAATTCATTTGATCCCCCAAAAGGTAAATCAAAAGTGAATTTTTATCAGCATTTTGATAGGTGTAAAGGAGACTCATTTATAGGTATGGTTTAAAACTGGCGAGGTTCTATCCAAGCGGGTTTGATCTAAGGTGGTTTGATCAAAACCTCTTCAATTGGAATCCTTAAAATGGAAATTTTAAAGGCTTAAATCATTATATTTTCTAAAAATATGTGATTTCAGCAAAAATCAGTTCCTCTCATAAATTGTAAACCAACTTTGTGGGATCACCCTTGGTTAGTTGTATTTTGTTGAGATGATCACTTACCATATGGAAATTCTTGCATTCAAGAGGTGACCTTCCATTTTCACTTGATCAATTCTTCAGACTATTGGTACTCGTGCCATCTGTATCTTTGATTTCTTGATGTTTGCCTTGGTTTTCCATTGGATTTGAGTAGTGTCATTGGGGGCACTCATACAGATTCTTATCTTCTTGATCTTGATCATCATATGTTTTAGTGGATGTTCTTCTTTCAGCATTTCAGCAATCATTCTACGATAGTGTTTGCAGCTTCTTCATGCTTCAGTGGTGTTTTTCATGTTCATCATTTGTTCTTATCTTTTGGGACAATTTCTTCTTGGTTGGAGGCTTCTTCATCCTTCACTCTTGTTGGAGGCTTCTTTAGTCCTTCACTTGTTCCTATTCTTTTTGGGACATTATTTTTTGGAGGCTTCTTAGTCCTTCACATGTATTTCTCTCTTTTGGAGAGCAATTTTTCCCACGAGGCTTTCTCCTTTTCTCCTATTGTGAGAGATCTTTTACATTTGTACATGGATACCTCATCAGGCCTAGTTGTCGAGACCCATATTTTCTTTCATGCATCTGTCCAAAATTTTTTGGCTTCTCCCTAAATTCATCTTAAGGGGGGGGTGTTAGAGTAATAGGTTGTTTACATAGTTAATTTAATCATATTGATTAATTAATTAAGTCACCTTTACTTTATTTTTCACTTCAGCTGAACTTAGGCACTTTAATAATTACTTTATCAAATCCTAGGGTTCACTTTAGGGTTTTGATCTCCTTTCTTAAGGATTGATCTCTTTGTAATTATTGATTCTGGTTAATACATTTTTTCTTCATATTTGTAGAGCACCATTTTTGTGTCTCTTGATCTCTTTTGTGTGACAGGTTATTTGTTTACAGGTGTTCATTGGGATTTGTGAAGTTGGATTATCAACTTCTACATATAAATTTGTCTTTATAATTCTATATATAACTTCATAGTGCATTAACATCATTGTCTCCTCCAATTAGTGCTCAAAGTAGGCATCTAAGTAACTAATCTGTGGTGCAGGATGGTCATGGTGTTCCAGCAGAGCTTATACAACCTCAAACAATTGAATCTCATAACACCTTAGTCCTTGCAATTATTCCATCAGTATTTACAATTGAAGCAAGTAGTCCTCAGAAATTGTTTTCTAAAATTTTGCACTGCGACCAAAACAAGACAGGTAGCCTCCAGAATCACTTTGGAAGATTGACCAAACATTCTCTTTGAGCCATGAAAATGCACTAGAATTTTGATTTATGATAGAGGAGCATGATCACCAAATGGATCTACATGAATCCATCTAGATTGCAAACTATTAATGCCCAAAGTTGCTCACTTAGCCTTTTTTGAAACTACACTTGATAAAAACTAATTAGAACTCTCCAATTTGCTATTTTGAAAAATATCAAATTTGATTTTGGGAAGCTGCCACCCTAGGGATTAGTTCATTTAGGTCAGCTGAAAATTTGTGCAAAAGGGTTCTCAACCATTTTACTTCCTTCACCAAATATCAAATGTCAAAGTTGACCCCTTTGCAGATTTCTGAGAATGCAGTCACAAAAACTGTGTAAAAACCATTTGATTTTGGTTTTCAAAAAATATCAAACGAACTATTGAGGCTTTGAGAATTGACATGGGAGCACATTATCATGGGGTGAATTTGAACAACAATCAATTCATTGAGAAATTCCCCCAGCTAGTAAATATTATCCTCCAAAGTTGACCCTTTTGGCAGATTTAACATTGTGCACCCACCAAACCTTTTCAGAACCCTCCAACATGGAACTTTGAAACCTTGCCAAAACTAATCATATGGAACTAGAATCAGGTGGACACATTTACATATGAAAGATAAACATGCTTGCAAAGTGATTTTACATGGAACTCAAGAGGCTTCAAGTTGTGATTTTTCAAAGTGGGGCACTAGAGTAAACTTTACAACTGTGTTTATCAGTGCTGAAATCAAATTTTTTCGTCATGGGAACCTAAACCTTTGCAAAAATTGGTAGGAAATTTCAGGTTCCAAAATGACCTATTCTTTTATTCCATAGCCAACTTTCATTAGTTTGAGACATAAAACACTTTGCGCCATTACTTTTGAGTTGATAGACATTACCTCATGTCCTTGTTCTAGCAGCGACCAAAATACCAGAGATTTGCTTTATGATTTCACAACCACCATTCTAAAATACAATATTATATCCTTTTCTACACATTTGTCCTACACGTAGAAGATTATGTCGGAGACCCTTGACATAAAGAACATTTGTATTATGCTTTCCATCAAAACTAATTGAACCCTTTTCACAGATCTTAGCAGATGTATCATAACCAAACTTAACAAGGCCACCATCATAGTTTTCAATCTTCACAAACTTACTCTTATCACCTGTCATATGATTTGAGCATCTGTTGTCAATGATTGAGTAATTCTTCTCCTCTCTAACATGAAAATAAGTTAACATAGTTCCTTCAATGTTATGATCTATTTTCGAAGCACTTTCCTTCGCACATCTTTCAAGATTAGTAGAATTAGTTCCAGCATTTAAATCCATGAACAAGCATTCATCATTGTATTCATTCTGATAATCTAATTCTCCTACATTAGATACACCAATATCCTTTTCAAAATAATAACTCTTCTTGACAAATTTACCCTTATGATCCTTTTGTTTGTCATTAGTAACTTTGATTAGACACTTAGATGCATAATGACTTATAATTCCACAATTGAAACATTTGGAAGGTAGCTTACTTTTGTATTTTCTAGTACCCTTTTTCAATCTACTCACAAAGTTTGCTTCCACCTCATCAAGATCATTTGGATCTAATCCATCATCCTTTTCCACTTTACATACTTTAAAATAAATTTCTTTGCTTGTAGTATCTTGACCAAACTCTCTCATTTCAAAAGAATTTAAAGCACCAAACATCTGATCTCTAGAATAATGATCCAAATTTTGAGCTTCCTCAATAGCAGAAATTTAATGACTATAAGCTTTAGGTAGAATTCTTAATACCTTTTTCATAACTTCGCTTTCATCCAAATTTTCACCAAGACCATTGATGCCATTGACAACTTCATCAACTTTGAGCATGTAGGCAGAAATATCTTCATCTTTATACATCCTTAGGGTTTCAAATTTGGCTTTGCAGATCTTCATCTTCACTTGTTTGACCTTGTTATCCCCTTCATAGATTCCTTCTAGCTTTGTCTAGACATCTTTAGCAAACTTGTAGGTTATAACCTTCATAAGTTTTGAATCAGTAAGACTGTTGGGAAATTATGCCTCAACTTTCCGGATCCCTTTCAGACTTGGGTGATTTCTCCATGTTTCTGGCCTTTACCGCTGCACCGCCGCAAGCTTACTTTGGTGGCGCAGTTGAGCAGTTTACTGCATTACCACGGGCCACCTTGCTTGGTCTGGTGGTTGGACGGTGTCACCACCTTACTAAAGTGGTCTCTTCCCTGCTTGGCAGTGGCGCGGTGAAGGCTCGGCAGTCCATGTAGGCAGTTACCTCCTTATTGAAGGGGTCGCTCGGAGGTGGCATGGTAGTGTGATTGGCAGCGTGCTGGCAGAGCAAAGTCTTACCTCCTTACCACGGAGGTTGCTCATTAGTAGCGCGGTGGTGCGGTGGTGGAGCAATGTCTTACCTCCTTACCACGAGGTCTCTGTCTAGCGGTGGAGGTAGCGCGGTGAGCGACGTGGGAGTGGCCGCTGGCGGTTGAAGGGCGATGGTTATGTTTGGCGGTTACCGCCTTATCCTGGGCGGTGAGAAGTCTCACCGCGGTGGCCGTGGTAAGACCTTTGACGGTCTACCTAGTAGTCACCACCTTGTTGCGGGGTGGCCTGGCGGCCTCCGCGGTAGCGCGGTTGACCGCAGTGGTGATGCCAGGTGGTTACCTCCTTACCGCAACTAGCATGTCAAAGCTCGGCATTAGCACAAGAAAGGCCGAGAGTGGGTCGAGTGGGATCACTGCCATACCATGATGGGTGAATGGACTCGAAGCAGTAGCGTGGGGGAAGCCAGTATGAGCTCGAAGTTTGGTCGACCGAGCTTGACCAAGATTGACCAAAATTCAAAGTGGCGAACAAATGGGAAAGTGACATGTGGCAAGATCTTCAAGATCTGGTTGGTCGAAAGCTTATTTTTTGATTGTGATAGGCTGCATTATTTGAATGGAGGTTGATGGACATGTATCTGCAACCAATTTAATGTTGCACGGCTTGATGCATTTGTAGAAAGACGATGCACGTTATCAAAGAATGATGGAAGCTTGCAGGTAGGATAATTAATTATCCTATTGACTATTGATTGCTTGAACAGGCAGAATAGGTAGGCACACGGTTAGAGATTATAAAGTAATCTCGTGTGCAAGATCAAGGTGGATGAGCAAAGAGAGAGAGGTTGAGAGTGTTCGAGCTGTTTTGCATATTGTTGTAACCGTGAACACTTAGACTCTCGTATCAGCAAAGATGTGAACCTGAGATGCCTAGAGGCTAGGCTGGCCATGAGGCTGGTTGTGATAGTCAACTGGGGAGTTGAAGGGAATCTACATAGTATTTCATTTTAATACATTGTAACTGTGTGAAGATTCTATTTTTTTTTGTTGCCTATATTTCTCCAAATGGACAAGATATAAACTCCTGGAGAGCATAGCTCTGTGTTTGTATTGTGACCATTTTTTTACTGATTAATACAAGTGAGTTGAGTGTTTTGCAGGGTCGGGTTTTTTATCTGAAAATTTTTTCCCCACATAAATCTATGTTTCCACACGTTTGTCTTTCATGGTGTTTGATTCTACAATCTGAATACGTGTTTGTGTTGAATCTATTTCTCTTGTTAGCCTTACTTTTCTCAAAAAGATCAATGGGGGATCCACTGTGCCTGTTTCCGCTTTATGGCATAGTT
>CM021100.1:934938162-934981276 GCA_007115665.2 Sequoiadendron giganteum | reverse complement strand
TCAATTCAATTAGAGGACTTTAGGGATTTAATCAAATAAAATGAATTATTAAAATTAAAGAGGGATTGAGGATTAATTAAATTAAACTAATTAATTTAATCAACAAGGGAGAAAGACCTAATTAAATAAATAATGATTTATCTAATTAAGAGATGAAAAAGTGATGATAAGCTGAGAGTATGATTTAGGAAAATGATCGCAGTAACGATCGTTTATCGACTTAATTGTACATTTTCCAGGTCCACAAATACTAGCGGAAATGTTGTGTGGTCCACAAGATGTTTCTAGATCTTGAAAGGTGTGTTTGATGTCGTTTGTTAGTGTTAGTTCAATTTTAGCCGACTTGATGTGCTAGCGCTAATTGTCGAGGATAATTGTTGATTGAGGAAATGTTGAGAAGTGTGTTTGTGTAGATTTGGGTCCCAATTAATTAGTGGCATGGTTTGGCTTCAATTCTTTATATTTTGGAAGTGTTTGGTGTCGACCTATTTGTTGATACACAATTGAGGTGTATACATTACATTAAGGCTGACCTAATTGAGATTTTTTAGGTCACGAAGGGTATAAACTCAAGGAGAAATATTGTGTGGGTTAATTGAGAAATGTGTGTGATGTGAAAGATGTGAAAGTGATCAAGTGTGAAGATCTAAGTGAGAGCCTTAATACCTATGACTTCCTAATGTAGTGAGTAGAAGGTGTCTACATTTCAGTCTATTTGATGAGATGTTTATGCTTCAGTGGAACTATACGTTCGACATATGAGAGATGCATTATTTGTAGTTCAAACTAGAAATGAGCTACCCCTTCTTTCTTCTTTCTTCTAGACAGTGAGTCCTTTAGCAGTAAACCACCGATAGTAAGCCTTTCTTTATCTTTATGTGTTGTGATCCCTTGGTAGTGAGCCTTATTGTATTCAGTGTTGCAATTCATATATTAGTGAGGTAATCCTCACCGTGGTTTTTCCCTTCTTGAGTTTTCCACATAAATTTGGTGTTCTTATGTGTTTGTATTGCTGCTTTACATGTTTACATTCTGTTAATGCATGTTAAGGGTTTAATGGTAAATAAGGGTTTAAGAACTAATGCAGATCTAAATGGTAATGAGGGTTTTTGATGTTTTAAAAGTATACAAATGATTCACCCCCCTCTTAGTTGTCTTGTGCATCTAACAATTGGTATTAGAGTTGTGGTTCCTAGGAAGAAGCTTAACTACTTGAGGTAGATCTAGAGGTGCACATGAAAGGTGTCTAAGCTCCCTTGTTTGATGGAACAAATTATACCTACTAGAAAGCTAGGATGGAGTATTTCTTAGTCTCCCTTGGATTTGGTGTTTTTCAGTCTATTGAAAGAGGTTATACTATGCTTGCAAATGGACAATCAACTACTGATGAGATCAAGGCATATGAGAATAATTACAAAGCAAGGAATGCAATCTTGAGTGGTCTTACTGATTCAAAACTTATGAAGGTTATAACCTACAAGTTTGCTAAAGATGTCTAGACAAAGCTAGAAGGAATCTATGAAGGGGATAACAAGGTCAAACAAGTGAAGATGAAGATCTGCAAAGCCAAATTTGAAACCCTAAGGATGTATAAAGATGAAGATATTTCTGCCTACATGCTCAAAGTTGATGAAGTTGTCAATGGCATCAATGGTCTTGGTGAAAATTTGGATGAAAGCGAAGTTATGAAAAAGGTATTAAGAATTCTACCTAAAGCTTATAGTCATTAAATTTCTGCTATTGAGGAAGCTCAAAATTTGGATCATTATTCTAGAGATCAGATGTTTGGTGCTTTAAATTCTTTTGAAATGAGAGAGTTTGGTCAAGATACTACAAGCAAAGAAATTTATTTTAAAGTATGTAAAGTGGAAAAGGATGATGGATTAGATCCAAATGATCTTGATGAGGTGGAAGCAAACTTTGTGAGTAGATTGAAAAAGGGTACTAGAAAATACAAAAGTAAGCTACCTTCCAAATGTTTCAATTGTGGAATTATAAGTCATTATGCATCTAAGTGTCTAATCAAAGTTACTAATGACAAACAAAAGGATCATAAGGGTAAATTTGTCAAGAAGAGTTATTATTTTGAAAAGGATATTGGTGTATCTAATGTAGGAGAATTAGATTATCAGAATGAATACAATGATGAATGCTTGTTCATGGATTTAAATGCTGGAACTAATTCTACTAATCTTGAAAGATGTGCGAAGGAAAGTGCTTCGAAAATAGATCATAACATTGAAGGAACTATGTTAACTTATTTTCATGTTAGAGAGGAGAAGAATTACTCAATCATTGACAACAGATGCTCAAATCATATGACAGGTGATAAGAGTAAGTTTGTGAAGATTGAAAACTATGATGGTGGCCTTGTTAAGTTTGGTTATGATACATCTGCTAAGATCTGTGAAAAGGGTTCAATTAGTTTTGATGGAAAGCATAATACAAATGTTCTTTATGTCAAGGGTCTCCGACATAATCTTCTACGTGTAGGACAAATGTGTAGAAAAGGATATAATATTGTATTTTAGAATGGTGGTTGTGAAATCATAAAGCAAATCTCTGGTATTTTGGTCGCTGCTAGAACAAGGACATGAGGTAATGTCTATCAACTCAAAAGTAATGGCGCAAAGTGTTTTATGTCTCAAACTAATGAAAGTTGGCTATGGAATAAAAGAATAGGTCATTTTGGAACCTGAAATTTCCTACCAATTTTTGCAAAGGTTTAGGTTCCCATGACGAAAAAATTTGATTTCAGCACTGATAAACACAGTTGTAAAGTTTACTCTAGTGCCCCACTTTGAAAAATCACAACTTGAAGCCTCTTGAGTTCCATGTAAAATCACTTTGCAAGCATGTTTATCTTTCATATGTAAATGTGTCCACCTGATTCTAGTTCCATATGATTAGTTTTGGCAAGGTTTCAAAGTTCCATGTTGGAGGGTTCTGAAAAGGTTTGGTGGGTGCACAATGTTAAATCTGCCAAAAGGGTCAACTTTGGAGGATAATATTTACTAGCTGGGGGAATTTCTCAATGAATTGATTGTTGTTCAAATTCACCCCATGATAATGTGCTCCCATGTCAATTCTCAAAGCCTCAATAGTTCGTTTGATATTTTTTGAAAACCAAAATCAAATGGTTTTTACACAGTTTTTGTGACTGCATTCTCAGAAATCTGCAAAGGGGTCAACTTTGACATTTGATATTTGGTGAAGGAAGTAAAATGGTTGAGAACCCTTTTGCACAAATTTTCAGCTGACCTAAATGAACTAATCCCTAGGGTGGCAGCTTCCCAAAATCAAATTTGATATTTTTCAAAATAGCAAATTGGAGAGTTCTAATTAGTTTTTATCAAGTGTAGTTTCAAAAAAGGCTAAGTGAGCAACTTTGGGCATTAATAGTTTGCAATCTAGATGGATTCATGTAGATCCATTTGGTGATCATGCTCCTCTATCATAAATCAAAATTCTAGTGCATTTTCATGGCTCAAAGAGAATGTTTGGTCAATCTTCCAAAGTGATTCTGGAGGCTACCTGTCTTGTTTTGGTCGCAGTGCAAAATTTTAGAAAACAATTTCTGAGGACTACTTGCTTCAATTGTAAATACTGATGGAATAATTGCAAGGACTAAGGTGTTATGAGATTCAATTGTTTGAGGTTGTATAAGCTCTGCTGGAACACCATGACCATCCTGCACCACAGATTAGTTACTTAGATGCCTACTTTGAGCACTAATTGGAGGAGACAATGATGTTAATGCACTATGAAGTTATATATAGAATTATAAAGACAAATTTATATGTAGAAGTTGATAATCCAACTTCACAAATCCCAATGAACACCTGTAAACAAATAACCTGTCACACAAAAGAGATCAAGAGACACAAAAATGGTGCTCTACAAATATGAAGAAAAAATGTATTAACCAGAATCAATAATTACAAAGAGATCAATCCTTAAGAAAGGAGATCAAAACCCTAAAGTGAACCCTAGGATTTGATAAAGTAATTATTAAAGTGCCTAAGTTCAGCTGAAGTGAAAAATAAAGTAAAGGTGACTTAATTAATTAATCAATATGATTAAATTAACTATGTAAACAACCTATTACTCTAACACCCCCCCCTTAAGATGAATTTAGGGAGAAGCCAAAAAATTTTGGACAGATGCATGAAAGAAAATATGGGTCTCGACAACTAGGCCTGATGAGGTATCCATGTACAAATGTAAAAGATCTCTCACAATAGGAGAAAAGGAGAAAGCCTCGTGGGAAAAATTGCTCTCCAAAAGAGAGAAATACATGTGAAGGACTAAGAAGCCTCCAAAAAATAATGTCCCAAAAAGAATAGGAACAAGTGAAGGACTAAAGAAGCCTCCAACAAGAGTGAAGGATGAAGAAGCCTCCAACCAAGAAGAAATTGTCCCAAAAGATAAGAACAAATGATGAACATGAAAAACACCACTGAAGCATGAAGAAGCTGCAAACACTATCGTAGAATGATTGCTGAAATGCTGAAAGAAGAACATCCACTAAAACATATGATGATCAAGATCAAGAAGATAAGAATCTGTATGAGTGCCCCCAATGACACTACTCAAATCCAATGGAAAACCAAGGCAAACATCAAGAAATCAAAGATACAGATGGCACGAGTACCAATAGTCTGAAGAATTGATCAAGTGAAAATGGAAGGTCACCTCTTGAATGCAAGAATTTCCATATGGTAAGTGATCATCTCAACAAAATACAACTAACTAACCATTGATGTAATCTATATCCAAAAGTACATAGGAACAAATACTGAATACATAGCTCACTCCAACGAAATCAAGGAAGCAATATCAGCAACAATAGAAACCCCCTCATAATGCTGACAAGGGAGAGTCATGACAGGTACACTAAAATTGAATGCCAAAAAGAAGTGCATGAAGAAGAACCAAGAACATCCAAATGTGAAAACATGAAATTACTAGCAACATATAAATGGTGTACAAACAGAGGCACACACACACGTGACACAATAATTAATGTGATTCATTGCTGTCGTGGAAGGAACACTCACTAGACAAAGGTATGATGGAAAACAAAGGAAAAAATCAACCCCCATGGCAGTTTATAGAATAGTGAAAGTACAATAATGACACAACATGATGTGAAATAATACCAATTCTACACATACAAAGTTGAGGCACTTTATTTTAGTACGTTTACAAATGATAAATACATGCAATATGAGCCCATAAGGTCCAAAAAGGACTACATCTGAGAAGAATGATTTTTGGAAAAAACCTAAAATCAAATCTAAAAACCACCTACACTATTGCAAAGAGATCGAAAACAACTTTCTGATGATATCTCGTTTGCCCATTTTCAACATCGTATGCAAAAGTTATGTCAAAAACACTAAAGGTAACTCTAAAAAAGAAGATCTGAATTTTACTGGAAATAATAGGGCCTTGAGAAAAAATCTCCAAAAAATTCCTGCACCATTGGAAAGTGCTCTAAGTCCTCTTTTCAATGATATCTCGTTTTCCCGATTTCGACATCATGGGCAAAAGTTATGGCCTTCGAAAGAAAACTGCCCTTAAAGGGCAATGATACAGTCTGTTGGAAAAAAATTGATGGCCATATGACTATCACAACATAAATACGACCTTAAAATTGATGGCCAAATGGAAAAAAATACATTAATAATTTAAAAAAAAAAATTAATAAAAAATGGCCGACGGTCAGCATGGTCGTACGTCGGTGGGCAGTGGAGAGTATCGCTGGGAAATACTGAAAAGACTGGCCGTAGGGTACAAAGTGGCCCACAGGGTGGTACCCTGAGGGTTCATTAAAATGCCTCCCCAAAAAATCAAATGTCTCCCTCCCCCAAAAAATAATGATCCCATTTTTTATTTTTATTTTAAATTTCAAAAATGAAATTTAGAAAAATAAGCCGACTTGTAAAATATTTTTCTCGAATCGCGTGCATAGGGGCCATACACAAGCTGTATGACTTCTGCCAGACAATTATGTTTTGCTTCGAAGGACAACTTCACCAAATTTGATGATTTGATAGGCATTTTTAGGGTTTTTGGCCGCTTTGGACACAACAGTGATGTCCGTTCGGACTTAAAAAGCTTCAAAATTGTAGGTACCCTCTAGATCTGAGAAAAAAGGCACTCGTAGAAACCCTTGCAGATCTGAGCCAGTGAGTCCAAAGTTGACCAAACAAGGCCAATCTTGACTATTTACAACACTTTGAATGCAATGGTGTGATCAAAAGAGACTTAAGATGCACCAAAATACTCTTTCAAGGCTTGAATCCCTCAAAAAATGAGCATGAAGCTACAAATCTGAAGCTCTGATACAATGTAGAAGTTGATAATCCAACCTCACAGATCCCAATTAAGACCTGCGAACAAATAAACTGTCACACAAAAGAGATCAAGAGACACAAGAATGGTGCTCTACAAACATGAAACAAAAATGCATTAACCAGAATCAATAATAACAAAGAGATCAATCCTTAAGAAAGGAGATCAAAACCCTAAAGTGAACCTTAGGATTTAAGAAAGTAATTATTAAAGTGCCTAAGTTTAGCTTAAGTGAAAAATAAAGTAAAGGTGACTTAAATAATTAATCAATATGATTAAATTAATTAAGTAAACTACCTATTGCTCTGACATTATACACCCTCACAAATTCCTAGTTTTCTAAAAGACACACTGGGGAGGAGGTGTTGAATGAATACATATTTTGGAAGTACATATCATCTCGTATTTCAAAATTCTCCTTCAACAAGATAACATTTGATGAAGATTTATCCAAAGCATTCCAGTATAATTGCCAATCTTTTATATATCATGGCCCACAATACATTTCTTTGAAGCCACCTAAAATTGAATGAGAAGACCTTGACAAAGGCCGTTGCTTCATCATCAAATAGTATGAACAAATTCACAACTAGATATGATAATAGATCTGCAATATTGGAGGCAACTGAATCATCTGGCATTTTAAAATTATTTGGACTAGAATAGAATTCTATCCTCAGTCTTATGCATCATAAGGAACTCCTCCATGCAAAATCTATAAGCTGTGTTTTGGTTATTGCCCTGATTTGGGAATTATTGGTTAGTAATAATAAAATTGAGAAGATTGATTTGGATTCAAAAGTTATGATTGAACATCTTGCTTTTGTTGAAATATTAGGGCAATACTCAATATGGGGATACAACTTAAGGTGGGATATTTGAGTAGTGACTTTTGGAAAACCATCCCTTTCACTTCTCATGAGATCTGTTTTTGGTATGCATAAATGAGACCACATTGAGGCGTTTTACTATGCCTTGAGCTAGAGAAACGATGGTGAATGAAGACTCCACACTGGTTTCCCAGAATCCTTGTTGCAGAAGACAATAGATTGCAGATAGTGCATTATGGTATCATACTTTCCAAAATTCTGTCAAAAGGTTTTGCAGTAGTTGATTATCTAAACTGCACATAGGTACATGGATGGATCTACATGATAAAAGAATTAATATAAATGCAAGTGTGAATAAATTTAGATGGTGTATGCTTTAGAATTACAAGTTGTTGTTCGAAGATATGTACAAATAAATACATGTTTCTATTGAATTTTGTGAATATCAAACAACATTGAATTCTAAACAAGATAATGGGGTAATTGATAAGGATGAGAGTAGAAAGAATGAACAAACAAGGCAGGTTTCAGTTCACTTTTAGAAGTTTACGAGCTCAACAAAAAAGATTGTTTATGAAATGTTTTGGTTGGAAGAACTCGGGTAGACGTTTATGCAAAATGTGAACGAAGAAAAGATGTGAATTTCTTAACATAACCCTCTTATGTGACTATATATGTGTATAAGAATCGAGGAAGCTCACCAATATTTTGGAACATCGTGATCAAAATATATGCCCGACACAAACATAAAAGAAAAACCTAAAATAAATGAAATATCGAAGAGACTCTTGAACATTAGCATGAGTAATATGGATGTCTCTATGATGCCCCCAAAAAAGTAAAACATTAAAAAAAAAGTATCAAAGAGATACATTGATATCGGCAGGATATTGTTGAAAGTCACTTCAAAAATCTGATGGACAACAAGGGCATGTATTCC
The DNA here is from genome assembly GCA_007115665.2 of Sequoiadendron giganteum. NCBI lineage: Eukaryota > Viridiplantae > Streptophyta > Pinopsida > Cupressales > Cupressaceae > Sequoiadendron > Sequoiadendron giganteum. The sequence goes on along the minus strand of CM021100.1, from coordinate 934,973,146 downwards.
ATCGAAGAAAGAAGTTGATTTTAGAGAAAACATATTTGAAGTCCATTCAAAACTTCTAAGACAATGTGACAATGCTGAGGTTGCAATCGCCTTGGTTATGCACAAAATGGATATGTTGAAAATGCCTTCAAGCGAATATGTATTAACAGAGCAACATCCAGTGATGCGAGTGGCTATTGCACACTATCATGGTGCTCGAGGCTACTATGATACACATCGACAAGTCATAGTGGATGAGAAATGGGGACTACTATCCCTATAGATTCTAGGCACAGGTAGATACAGTCAATCTTATTTATGGTAAAAAAACCCTATCAAATCTTGAGAACACAATGAGTGTAATGAATTTGGCTTGGAAGAATTTGAAGTTTCAAATGTACAAACCATTATGAACACATGGAAACCCTAAAACTAGTGCAAAAAAAATCCATTGAAGAGACTCCTCCATATCAGAGTGAGAATTTCACAAGTCTCTTCGAACTCCTGAAAATAGGAAGAAGGTATACTTAGGGAGTTATCAGAGAGAAAAATTAATATCAAGGAGTGAAAAATATAAGTGACGGTTAAATCTTGGGGGTGGATATAAATATTAAAATGGGCACTCTTAATATAAAATGGGTAAACATAAAGGTGGGAATGCATAAATAACTTTCATTGATGGTAAAATGCAATTATAAAAAAATGTTTTACTAAAGAGTGAATATTTTTACTAAAGAGATTTAAATGTGAAATTGTGGGAGGAATACAAAAGTGAAGTCTTATTAAATAAAGGTGCAAACATAAAATATTTTTCTATATAAAGTAAAATACTTTCACCAGGATGAGAAACATTTTCACCAAAGGAGTTATAAAGTGAGTAATTATTTTTACCCAAATTGTTAGGAAAAAATGTGTTGTACATCTTGCATAATGTATTTAATGTAATTATTCTTGGGGCCACTTTATGTTGTATGTAACATTGGGACATAAGTTAAAGTTGTAAAAATGTAATTATTTAATATTAGGGAAAATAATTAAATAAAGTACCCAATATTAAATGTGGGGACATGGTTTTGTAATCTCATGGTTTTAGTCACATGGTTTTGTGTAATACCACTTGGTGGTTTTGTGGGAGCTTGTGTCTATAAAAGCAACCACAAAGGTAGTTTTTTTAGGTTGATCAGTTGGTAGGTTAGTTCTGGTTAGAATTTGTGGAGATTTGAAACATGGCATGTGATGTGTGGTTGCATGCTTGTTCGCATGGATTGCATAGAGAGGGCTTGTTGCTTCAATGGTGTTCATGGAGACTCTAAAGATGTATTGTAATCTTTATTGCTGAATAATACATGCGACATGGATGCTTTTGGAGGTTGGGATTTTTCCCTCTTGAGGGTTTTTCCAAGATATATTTTGTGTCATATTTTCATGGGTATGTTGTCTATTCTCTTGCATGTAGATTCTGAGTACTTATTTGCATATATCTCTTTTGGATTATGTGGAAATTGTCTTTAAATGGTTGCAAGTTTCCAACATTTGGTATCAAAGCCACACTTTTGGTTGAGAAAAATCTTGTTTGTTTTTGAATCTATGCATTGCATGAGAAGATGAAAGGCATGGAAATATATGAGGGTTTTGCGGGTTGTTTATTACAGATCTAAGGGTTTTGGGTTTGCTATTTTGATGGGTAGTTTGCAAATCTGGGTGTGAGAAATTTTGGGTGAAATGGGTTTCTTGGTTTTGCATTCAAGTGGGGGTTTTGTGGGAAAAAAATTATAGAAGACATCCTAGATCAAAATGGACCTCATAGTTGGATCTGGATTGTCTGAGATACGAAGATTGATATATAACCCAACCTATTTTTGTTACTATGAAAAAATGCAATTTTTTTTAGCCCCGACCTAATCGTATGGCTGTCCAGGGTGTCTGAATATAAAAAATTCGAAAAAAAATCCCCACATAAAAATTTGTTCTTGCAAAAGTAAATAATAATAATAATAATAAAAAAAAAATCAAAACATTGAGGGGCGATTGAAAAAGTTTGCAATGAAGAATATTTTAATTTTTTTTTTGTTTTGGGGGTCGGCCCCCACCCCTTGACCGTCGTACCTCTGTAGGGTTGATGACACCTGCAGGTAGGTATCATCTGGTGGCTTGCCGCCGATGTGGTACCGACTGACAGGTAACGCCAACGACCTGCTAGGTAGGGCCTGTCGAGCTTCAACCACCAGTAGCCTTTTTTAAAGGCTTTTAAATTTTTTAAAAAACTTTTTAATCTGCCATGAATTACTAAAGGGGCCCGTGAATTTTTTTTTAATGTTTGGAAAATTTAATTATATTTTACAATTGCTTCGGGTCCGTCACCAAGGGGGCGCTACCGCCTAGGTGGGGCCGCTGTCCCACCACTAGAGAGCCACCAGGAGGGGTGGTGTTTTTTGCTCTTGTATAGTGAAACTGTGATTTTTCCTCTAGAGGGCATAAATTTTTCCCAACATGTCTGTTTTCGCTCTTCTTGGACTCATTGGAAATTTGACTTAGTTCTCTACACCGTGATGCCAACGATTTTTTGAGATTTTACCATTTGGATAGTGTTTTTCTTATTGGAAGTCAGATATTTGTTTTGAGCTTTGAGAGGGCATATCTTGAGCATACAGAGTCAGATTTTGGACTTCAAATAGTCGACATAAAGCTTGTTCAGAGCACTACATAGTGGACCCAGTTTGGAGTTATTTTGGAATGGTTTATTTTCTGTTTTCCTTATCTAAGCTGTTTATGGGTTACTTTGACTATGGTGATATTATGAGCTTATGGATTACTAGATCTAGGAGATTTGATGTTGGATTCATTGTATGCTCAGTTTTACATCTCAGATTAATCTCTTTTTTTGATATGGCTATCAACATTGGTTGGATTTGTATGTTGCATTGTTGTATCTACAAGTTGTGCAATGTTGTAGGTGGTCTATACTTACTTGTTGCACCTATGACTTGTGTATGGGTTGTCTTTTCTCTTTGATATTTCAATGATAATGCATGTTCAATCTTGGTGGCTTGGTTTAGTCACTTGGCTTGCTGGTTTTGTTATCATGTTGAGGAGGTGAGATGGTATTACCAGGTATAGTCATGATGTGAGACCTATATAGTTGACTATGTTATGCAAATATGTGGACACAGTTGGGTTGAGTTGTTGGTACATTTGGTGGTGATCATGGTGTCATGGATGTTTCTTGTGCTTTAGAGACTTTGGCATGTCATGATGGTTTATGCAGGTGCATGGTTGGTGCTGTTGGATTAGTTCTTGATTATGGTTGTGGCGGTGTATCTTCTTGGTATGATGATCATGGTTTTACTTTTCCTTTTGGGAGCTCTTGTTACATTTGAGCTCTTTGATTATGCGAGGGCCTTTAGTTGATCTTCATGAGGATATTGTTATCATGATGTCATGGATAGATTGATTACACTTTTCAATGGGAGATTTTGACACTGATAGTTTGGCGGTGTTGGATATGTTTATGATGGTTTGGTGGTTGTAGGTATCTTCTTGGTTTGGAGATTTTGGTTCTACTTGTTATGTTACTGACATATCAGTTGTGTGTGTAGACCTAGATGATCTTTATGGAGAGAATGGTTTCCATGATGCCATGTGTAGCTCAGTATCACAGTTCAATGGGAGTTGTTGGCAGTGATGTGGATTCACCATTTGATGGTGGATGATCTTCTATAGTGATTATTGGTGTCATAGATGGACTCTTGGTTTCTACTTCTATTCAATAAGGGTTCATTGGAATTTTTTGGTTTCATTGATAGAGGATGGTTATATTCATGTGGTTTGGATATGTTGACATCTTTGGTTTCCATGCAGGACTTCTTTAGTCTTTGGTTGAGGTGTCATGCTTTGTTATTCTGATATGTGATCCTTGTTATGATATTATGGTTATGTTATTATTGCATGGTATACTCTTGTTTGTGCACATTAGAGTTTTGACATGATATAGGTACTTGTTATGATTCTTTGGATCACATGATATTTCTTTGAGGAGGTGCGAGATCATGATGTCATGGTTATGTTCTTAATTCAGCTGTTAGGACTTTGACATTGATCTTGGTGGTTCTCTTGGTATTGGGTACATTGATCTTTTGCTTGATTAATTCATGATGGTGCTATGATGCATTTGGAGTTTGGCATGGATTGGTTGGTTACAAGTACTCATGTATACTTGGAGACATAGGTGAGGCTTGAGCTCTCTTATGGTTAAAGACATGTGTTGAGACAGTTACTCTTGATGAGATTTCAACAGAAAGTCCGAGGAGCCTACACCTTGGTTGGACGTGAGTTAAAAATGGACCTATGAGAAGAGTGTTCTTGGATGAGTCATGATGACTTGGATGTTTTGGAGGAGAATTCTCATTCCCCACTCTTGGTCTACTCGACGGTCTCACTTAAGAGGTATTGCCTATTGTTTTTTTTAGGTGTTTTATGTTGATGCTTTATCTTCTCATGCATATGGATCTTGAGGTATGCATATATGGTTTTGGAGGGTTCATTTGAAGAGTGCTGGCATATTTATCTCCTTATTCATTATGATTGCATTCATTGATGTTGAGTTTAGGATATGTATTGGGCTTATTTCCTTCATTGGGAATGGATTTAGTTTGATTTTCTTTGGTTATGAGAGGCTTACATCCATGTTGGTTACATGATATATATGTTATGTTTGATCTTTGTGATTGAACGGTTGGATGTTGCTATGGATTTTCCTTTGGGGTGTTGTGGAGGAGAGAATTCTTGAATTTAGAGGTGTATGTAGGAGGATTTTGTATAGGTATATCATGTGCAAAGTTTCTCTCTTTAGTCTTAGTTATCTTCCTAGATGTTTGGTTTCACATTACATTGGTTTGAGGTTTGGCTGGAGCTATTATGATCACTAGCTTGTGGTCATGTGTTTTCACTTATGTTCTTGGGTAATGATATGGAGGTTCCTTCATCTTTTTCCTTTGTTGGGTGTGAAGAACTTGTGATATCTATGGAGACTTGTGGTGAGAGTTTTTCTTACAGGTTATTAATTTATAAGTTTGCATATCATTATGGATGATTCCTTGGTTCTACATGATGTTGTTTACACTTTCTATATGATGCTATTGGTAGACTTGGTATGCCTTGATCTTTTTCAGATTTGCATTACCCATGTAGTGGGAGCTCTTGCATGTGTATGTCATTCTTTGACAGGTTTTACACATGGAGTTTATGATTGCAGTTTATGGGTGTATATGTTGATGGCACGAGTTTACTATGTTTTGTATACCTTGGAGGTATGGATAGTTGGATGTGTTGGCACTTTCTATGGGTGCTATTTCAGCTATGCGTTTATGTATCTTGATAGCTACTATACATATTGATACCTTTGGATTGAGTGTATGTGTTTGGGATATCAGTTGAGGCAGGATTTATGCTTCGTTGTGACATATTGTGTGGCTTCTCTATTGGATGGCTTCTTATCTTTGTCCATTTTCATGATTGAGGATTGGAGCATTCATGCTTGGGATGGTGGTCACTTTTATTCTTGTTGCAGGTATCTTGATGGAGCACATGGAGCACTTTGATTCCATGCTGGTATATGTGGCTATATGGATTGTTCATTTGATTCATGTTTTGAGGTTACTTGTTCCCCTTATGCAATGTATACAACAAGTGGGAGAATGTTAGGAAAAGGTGTGTTGTACACCTTACATAATTTATTTAATGTAATTATTCTTGGGGCCACTTTATATTGTATGTAACATTGGTACATAAGTTAAAGTTGCAAAAATGTAATTATTTAATATTAGGAAAAATAATTAAATAAAGTACCCAATATTAAATGTGGGGACATGGATTTGGAATCTCATGGTTTTAGTCACATGGTTTTGTGTAATACCACTTGGTGGTTTTGTGGGAGCTTGTGTCTATAAAAGAAACCACAAGGGTAGTTGTTTTAGGTTGATCAGTTGGCAGGTTAGTTCTAGTTAGCATTTGTGGAGATTTGAAGCATGGAATTGGATGTGTGGTTGCATGCTTGTTCACATTGATTGCATGGAGAGGGATTTTTTCTTCAATGGTGTTCATGGATACTTTGAAGATGTATTGTAATCTGTATTGCTAAATAATACATGAGAGATGGATGCTTTTAGAGGCTGGGTTTTTTCCTCTTGAGGGTTTTCCCAAGGTATATCATGTGTCATATTTTCATGAGTATACTATCTATTCTCTTGCATGTAGATTATGAGTACTTATTTACATAGATCTATTTTGGGTTAGGTGGAAATTGTCTTTAAATGGATACAAGTTTCCAACACAAATAATATATTTGTTGGGTGAAAACACAAAATGCAAAGTTGCCAGCAAAAGAAGGATAATCATTAAAATTAATTTCCATGGAGATACAAATATAAATATTAAAGTTAAAGTATTTTAATTTTCCAAAGAAAAATTAATTAAATGAAGAGTTGCACCAGAAAGACATGTGCAGAGTCATAACCTAAAAATGCAATGTATATATGACAAATAAAATCAAAAGAAAAGAAGAGGTAGTAGTTAGGAAATCATTAGTAGTTAGATAGGTTGATCAGTTGCTTCACCAGAATATTATGATGTGTATTGCAAAATCTTTTGAAATAATATAATGGAGAAGAATGCATAATTTGGTGATCCAATGTTGGTGTCAATTTTTTGTTGATAGGATATGATTATTTGGCTGTCTCTAGTTTGGTGCTTCCTTATTATTTAAATTGGTGTGTCAAAGCTCAATTTATCAAAACACATTTGATGTTCTTATGTGGTTTAGTTAATTGGTTTCTTCCAAAGAATTAAAAATCCTTTTAATAAGTCATAGTAATTTGGGAGTATCACTTGGATCGATAAGAAGAGCCCTGTAATCGATAAAATTATCATACTATCTCCACTTTGATTCTATCTTGCTGTTTAAATCATAAGTATATTTGATTTGTCGAGGCACACTTGCTGTTTTTGTGTGATTCAGTTAACTGGTTCCTTCAAAAGGATTAAAATTTCCTATTAATTAATCACAGTAGCTTGAGAAGAATCATTTGGATCGATAAGAAGAGTATGAGAGTTACATTCTTGCACATTTGCATAAGGTGTAAACAATCACAAGTTCTAAACAATTTGAACTATATCTAGCAAGTTAGTCACATATCATTCACCTATTGACTCCATTAGCCCAATAGGAGTAGGCACTGTCATACCATTTTATTTTAATATTTCATAAAATCTTATTCATACCTTCACATTTTAAATTTTATCACTAGGAGTAGGAGTAGCTAACAAACCTTCATCTATTTCACATTTCATGCAACTGTGGATAGATATTTAAAACCAACTAAGTCACAACTTGCTTACATCTGCATTAGTTATCAAGGTTCACCTGCTTAGGTTTAGCAGAGCCTGAAGTGTAGGGAGTCATCAACCACATAGGTTAACTCTATTCGTTAGCTCAAAAACATTGTAAGTCTGACCATAGAGCCTGACATCCTCTTAGGATTTACAACTTGCATTTTTGAGACCTAATAGGTCACATCAATTTTAATAGCCTAGCAAGGATAAGTTCCATTGATGCTGTGAGATATTTTCCAGAGATTACAAAGCCTATCAATGCAATCTACAAAGAACTTCAAGTTGGAAAGAAAACAAAGGAAAGATTCAATACAAAAGAATATTCTACCACAGGTCCCTTGGAGTTAGTGAATACGGATCTATGTGGACTTCCCAGGATTAGAAGATCATGTGGTGCTAGGTATTTCATGTTATTAATTGAGGATTATTCTAGAATGGGTTGGGTTACATTTCTCAAAGAAAAATAAGAATCTCTAGACAAGTTTAAAGCATTTAAGGCTATGATTGAGAATGAAATGAATATGAAAATCAAATGCTTGAGGTTTGATAGATGTGGTGATTTTGCTTCAAATGAGTTGTGGAAAGGAAAAACATAATAGTTTGAGAAGCAACTAGGACAATGATGAAGGAAGCTAATGTTCTAGATGCCTATTGAAGAGAATAAATCCATACTACAATCTACATTCTTAATAAAGGTCAAACAAGAGAAAATAGTTCAAAGAATCCCTATGAGTTATGGTATGGTAAACCTCCCACTGTGAAATATTCAAAATTTTGGAAGCAAATGTTATATCAAAAGATATAAGGAAAACTTAGGAAAGTTTGATGCAAGATCTGATGAAGGAAACTTCCTTGGATACTCTACAAGAATTAAGGACTACCAGTGCTGCAATAAAAGGTTGAAGAAGATTGTTGAGAGTGCAAGTGTCAAAGTGGATGAAGAACCACATCAAAGTTTATTACTGATAGACTGATATGAATATGATGAATCCCCTTGCAGTGAAGAAGAAAAGGATGAAGACAAAGGAAAAGAGTTGTCAGTTGAAGAGGAAGAAGCTTCAGAAAAGAATCCTAAGACTCCTAAGCATGTGTAGAAGAATCATTCAAAACATAAAATCATTGGAGATAAGAGAAAGGTGTGCTAACAAGAATAAAAGATGCTATGATAGAGGAAAAAGTGATTTTTTTTTTTACTTTTTGAGGTGGAACCAAAAATAGTGATTGAGGCATGCAAAGATGAAAACTAGATCAAAGCAATGAAGAAAGAGTTAAAATAGATAAAGAAGAATTTGACTTGGGAATTGGTCCCAAGATCAACAAATAAGAATGTGATTGGTACTAAGTGGGTATTCTGGAACAAGATGAATGAAGATGGAAAAGTTTTCAAGAACAAGGTTAGACTTGTGTGTAAGGGTTACAGGTTGAAGGTATAGAATTTGAATAAAATTTTTCTCCAGTTACAAGAATGGAAGCTATTAGAATGTTTTTAACTTTTGCAACACATAAAGATTTCAGTGTATATCAGATGGATGTGAAGTCTGCATTCTTGAATGGTGAACTGGAAGAAGAGGTATACATTGAACAACCAAAAGGTTTTCAGTTATCAGAAGATTCTAATATGTCCTGCAAGTTGAAGAAAGCATTGTATGGATTAAAGCAAGCTCCCAAAGCTTGGTATGCAAGGTTAGAGAAGTACTTGCTGCAACAAGGATTCATAAAAGGCACCGTAGATAGTAATCTATATTTCAAAGTTGAAGGAGAAAAAATCTTGATTGTGGTGGTATATGTTGATGACATAATATTTGGAGGAAATTAATATATGTGCAAGATGTTTTAAGAGGAAATACAAAAATAATTTGAGATGTCAATGTGTGGGGAGAAGAATTTCTTCCTTGGTTTACAGATCAGTCAATCAATAAAAGGTATATTCATATCATAGTCTAATTATGTTAAGGAATTATTGAAGAAGTTTAGAATGGATGACTCTAAACTGGTATGTACTCCTATGGTTACTAGTTGCAAGCTGAGTAAGAATGATGAATCTCCTAAGACAAGTTAGAAAAAGTATAGATTAATGATTGGAGGACTAATATATCTTACTGCTACTAGATCCAATATCATGCATTCAATTTATCTTGTGGCTAGATTTCAAGAAGATCCCAAAGAATCTCATGTTTCGGCAGTGAAGAGGATATTCAAATATTTGAAGGGCACTCTAGATTATGGCTTGTGGTATCTTAAGGATACTGACTTCTCTTTGAGTGCTTATACAAATGCAGACTGGATTGGATGTATAGATGATAAAAAAGTACAAGTGGTGGTACTTTCTTTCTTGGAAGTAGGTTGGTTTCATGGCTAAGAAAGAAGAAGGATTTCATTTCATTATCTACTGCAGAAGCATGGTACATTGCAACAAAATCATGCTGTACACAAGTATTGTGAATGAAGCAAAAATTGAATGATATCAAAGTTTCATATGATGAACCTATCCTTATCATGTGTGACAATACAAGTGCAATCAATATTTCAAAAAAATTTGGTACTGCATCCAAGAAAAAAACATATCTCAATCCGTTATCACCTCTTGAGGGAGAAATTTTACAGAGAATGAGGTGAAGTTGGAGTATGTGCCTACTGAGGATCAAGTTGTTGATATTTTCACAAAGGATCTTCTCAAAGATACTTTAATTTTGAGTATCTCTGGGATAAGTTAGGGGTTATTCCTCCTCCTTTCAACTAGATGCATAAGTTTGTGCATATGTTTGGAAGGAATTTCAACATATATCTCTTGGTCTTGGATTGATGTTGAAGGCTACCTCTCAAGGGGGTAGGTATTTAGTGGTTGTTGGTTGATGCAGTATGATGGAGCATATTGTGTGCTTTGAAGGGGGAGTGTGTAGGAAAGTGAGTATGCAGGAAGAGAGTGTTGAAGGATGAGTGTAGTTGCAGGTGTTGCCATTTGTATGTTGTAAAAAGGAGAGAGCAAGAGAATTGGATGAGTTTATGGCCCTTTTCCATTGATATCAAAGGGGGATAAAAAGTTGAATTTTTTGAAAAAATACAGTGCAAAATTTGATATGATCTAAAGACCATAGGGGGAGAGAGTATGGAAAATTATTGACTGAGGAGCAAAGGATGAGAGTGATATAGAAAGCAGGTGTTGTTGGTATTGCAGGAGACGAGTTGTCCCTATAAGGGGGAGTACTGCTTATTGCAGTATTGTTGTTGTTGGTTGCTTTTTTTGTTGATGGTTTTTTAGAAAGTCAACGTTGCCATCAATGGAAAATGGGAAGATTGTTGGAAGTTTTGGAGATGTTGGAGCTGTTTGTGAGTTACTTGGGTGTGTCATGCTTAGGTGTTGTCATTGATGTCAATCCCTTGTATGAAGAGAATGTTGTTGGTTTTGATGATGTCAAATCCTATCATTGGAGTTGTTGGAAGTGGTGGTATTAATGTCAATACACTTTACTGGTGTTGTCGTTGATGTCCTACTTAAATATAGTTGTAGAGGTTACTACCATGAATTATGTTTGAGGAGATTTTTGTAGTTGGAAAGTGCTGTAAATGTTGAATATGTGTTATAGAGATGATAGAAGTGTTGTTGATGTAGTTGGTTCACTTGGTTTCCAAGTACATTCGAGAAAATTTGAATAAAAGAGAGTTTAGTGTGACAAAGTGGTGTTCAATGTTTTGATCTGCATTTCTTCATGCTTGAAGATGTTCCCATGCGGTTTGGATGTGATGATAAAAGATGTCCGAAGGTGTTATATCTAGAGTTTTAGGTTCTAGATCATTTTGTAGTAGAAGATGTGTTTGACAGTATGTCTATCTGGTGAGACACGATGTCTAGGAGAAATGAGATTGCTCCACATTTCTCCACAATAGATTTTTGGTGTTGTGGATTTGTGAATGTGCTTATAATTTTTGTATTTATCTTCCCTTGAAGTTTTAGGTGTTGAGTTGTTTTGTAAGATTATTTGATGTGCTGGATGTCTATGCTATTATGCCCTGTTCCACATAATGAAGGTGTTCTTGAGTTTCAGGTGGTTACAGTGGTTGTTTAAAATATTTTGATGGTGCTGGAGTATTCTAACATGTTGTATGAAATGTATGGAATTTTTTTGTGTAGTCCATGAGATGTTTTTGTATCTTGAAAGGTGTGTTTTATGTCACTTTTAAGTGTTAGTACTGGTTTGGTCGACTTGGCGTGCTAGCACTAATTGCGAAGGATAATTTTTGATTGAGGAAGTGTTGAGAAGTGTTTTTGTGTAGATTTGGGTCCCAATTAAGTAGTGGCATGGTTTGGATTCACTTATTTATATTTTGGAAGTGTTTGGTGTCGACCTATTTGGTGATACACGATTGAGGTGTATACGTTTCATTAAAACTGACCTAATTGAGATTGTTTTAGGTCACGAAGGGTATAAATGCAAGGAGAACTATTGTGTGGATTACGTAAGAAGTGTGTGTGATGCCAAATATGTGAAAGTAATCAAGTGTGAAGATCTAAATGAGAGCCTGAATGCCTATGACTTCCTAATGTAGTGAGCAAAAGGTGTTTACATTTTAGTCTGTTTGATGAGTTGTTTGTGCTTCAATGGAAATGTACCTTCGAAATATGAGAGATGAATTGTTAGTAGTTCAAATTGGTAGTGAGCCATCCATTCTTTCTTCTTTCATCTAGATAGTGAACCACTGACAGTGAGACTTTCTTTATCTTTTTGGGTAGTGAGCCCTTGGCAATGAGCCTTATTGTATTGGGTGTTGCAATTCATATATTAGTGAGCTAATCATCACTATTGTTTTTCCCTTCTTGGGTTTTCCACGTAAATCTGACATTCTTATGTGTTTGATGTGTTTGCATTGCTTCTTTACATTTTTACAGTCTATTAATACATGTTAAGGGTTTAATGGTAAATAAGGGTTTAAGAAATAATGCAGATTTGAATGGTAATGAGGATTTCTAATTTTTTAAAGTATACAATTAATTCACCCCCCTCTCAATTATCCTATACATTTAACAATTGGTATTAGAGTTGTGGTTCTTAGGAAGAATCTTAACCACTTGAGGTAGATCTAGATAACACACATGAAAGATGTTGAAGCTCCCTTGTTCGATGGAAAAAAATATACCTAATGGAAATATAAGATGGTGTCTTTCTTAGTCTCCCTTGGATTTGGTGTTTGGTAGTCTCTTGAAATAGGCTATACTATGCCTACAAATAGACCATCAATTGATGATGAGTTCAAGGCATATGAGAAGAATAATAAAACAAGGAATGCAATCCTGAGTGGTCTTACTGATTTAGAACTTCTGAAGGTTATAAGCTACAATTCTGCTAAATATTTTTGGACAAAGTTGGAAGGAATATATGAAGGAGATGACAAGGTTAAACAAGTGAAGATGCAGATCTATAAAGCCCAATTTGAAACTCTAAGGATGTCTGAAGATGAAGATATTTCTGCCTACATGCTCAAAGTTGATGAAGTTGTCAATTCCATCAATGGTCTTGGTGGAAATTTAGATGAAAGCGAAGTTGTGAAAAAGGTATTAAGAACTCTACCTAAAGCTTATAGCCATAAAGTTTTTGCTATTGAGGAAGCTAAAAGTTTGGATCATTATTCTAGAGATCAGATGTTTGGTGCTTTAAATTTTGAAATGGGAGAGTTTGATCAAGATACTACAAGAAAATAAATGAATTTTAAAGTTTGCAAACTAGAAAAGGATGATGGATCAAATATAGATGATCTTGATAAGGTGGAAGCAAAATTTGTGAGGATATTGAATAAGGGTACTAGAAAATACAAAGGTAAGCTACCTTTCAAATGTTTCAATTATGGAAAGATAGGTCATTATGCATCTAAGTGTCCAATCAAAGTTACTAATGTCAACAAGAAGGATAATAAGGGTAAATTTGTCAAGAAGAGTTATTATGTTGAAAAGGATATTGGAGTATTAGATGATGAAGGATTATATTATCAGAATGAAGACAATGATGAATGCTTATTCATGGCTTTAAATGTTGGAACTAATTCTACTAATCTTGAAAGATGTGTGAAATAAAGTGCTTCAAAAACAAATCATAACATTGAAGGAACTATGCTAACTGATTTTCATGCTAGAGAGGAGAAGAACTACTGGATCATTGACAATGGATGCTCAAATCATATGATAGGTGATAAGAGTAAGTTTTTAAAGCTTGAAATGTGTGATGGTCTTCTTGGTAAGTTTGGTGATGATACATCTGCTAAGATCTATGGAAAAGGTTCGATTAGTTTTTATGGAAAGCATAATACAAATAATGTTCTTTATGTCAAGGGTCTCCGACATAATCTTCTAGGTGTAGGACAAGTTTGTAGAAAAGGATACAACCTTTAATTACAAAATGGTGGCTATGAAATCAGAAAAGGAAGCTCTGATATTTTGTTTGCTATTGGAACAAGGACAAGAGGTAATGTCTATCAACTCAAAGGTAATGAAGCAAAGTGGTTTATGTCCCAAACTAATGAAAGTTAGCTATGGCATAGAATAATGGATCACATCAATTTTGATAGCCTAGCAAGGATAAGTTCTACTGATGATGTGAGAGATTTACCAAATATTATAAAGCCTATCAATGAAATCTCCAAAGAATGTCAAGTTGGAAAGAAAAAAAGGCAAGATTCAAGACAAAAAAATATTCTACCACAAGTCCCTTGGAAATTTAGTGCATACATATCTATGTGGACCTACTAGAATTAGAAGCTGAAGTGGTGACAAGTATTTCATGTTATTAATTGATGATTATTCTAGAATGGACTAGGTTACATTTCTCAAAGAAAAATCAGAAGCTCTAGACAAGTATAAAGCATTTAAGGCTATGGTTGAGAATGAAATGAATCTAAAAATAAAATGTTTGAGGTCTAATAGAGGTGGTGAGTTTACTTCAAATGAATTTAACAATTTTTGTGAAGATAATGGAATAAAGAGACATTTGTTAGCCCCTAGAACTCCTTAGCAAAATGGAGTTATGGAAAGGAAAAACAAAATGGTTCAGGAAGCAACTAGGACAATGATGAAGGAAGATAATATTTCAGATGTCTATTGGAGAGAAGCAATTCATATTGCAGTCTACATTCTTAACATAGGTCAAGAAAGAGAAAATAATTCAAAGACTCCCTATGAGTAATGGTATGATAAACCTTCCACTATGAAATATTTCATAGTTTTTGGAAGCAAAAGTTATATCAGAAAAGATGAGGAAAACTTGGGAAAGTCTAATGCAAGATCTGATGAATGAATCTTCCTTGGATACTCTACAAGAAGTAAGTCCTACCGGTGCTACAATAAAAGGTTGAAGAATATTGTTGAGGGTGTAAGTGTAAAATTGGATGAAGAACCAAATCAAATTTTAGTACTAATAAAAGGATATGAATCTGATGAATCCCCTTGCAGTGAAGAAGAAAAGGCTAAAGAAAAAGGAAAAGAGTTGACAGTTGAAGAGGAAGAAGCTTCAAAAAAGAATCCTAAGACTCCTAAGTATGTGCAAAAGAATCATTGAATAGATCAGATCATTGGAGACAAGAGAAAAGGTGTGATAACAAGAATAAAAGATGCTATGATAGAGGAACAAGTGAATTTTTGTTTACTTTCTGAGGTGGAACCAAAAGCAGTGACTGAGGCATGAAAAAATGAAAACTAGATTAAAGAAATGAAGGAAAAGTTAGTATAGATAGAGAAGAATCTGACTTGGGAATTGTTCCCAAGATGAAAAAAAAAGAATTTGAGTGGTACTAAGTGGGTATTCTAGAATAAGTTGAATGAAAATGGAAAAAATTGTTAGGAACAAGACTAGACTTGTGTGTAAGGGTTACTCACAGATTGAAGGTATAGAATTTGAAGAAACTTTTTCTCCAGTTACAAGAATGGAATCTATCAGGATGTTTTTAGCTTTTGCAACACATAAATATTTCAAGGTATATGAGATGGATGTGAAGTTTGCATTCTTGAATGGTGAATTGGAAGAAGAGGTATACATTGAACAACTAGAAGGTTTTCAATTGTCAGAAGATGCTAATATGGTATGCAAATTGAAGAAAGCATTGTATGGATTGAAGCAAGCTCCTAAAGATTGGTATGCAAGGTTAGAGAAGTACTTGCTACAACATGGATTTAGAAAAGGTACTGTAGATAACAAACAATATTTCAAAGTTGAAGGAGAACAATCTTGATTATGGTGGTATATGTTGATGACATAATATTTGGAGGAAATGAAGATATGCGCAAGAAGTTTTAAGAGAAAATGCAAAAAAAAATTGAGATGACAATGTGTGGGGAGATGAATTTCTTCCTTGGTTTGTAGATCAGTCAATCAAAGAAAGGCATATTCATATCATAGTCTAAGTATGTTAAATAATTGTTGTAGAAGTTTGGAATGGATGACTCTAAAATGGTATGTACTCCTATGGTTACTAGTTGCAAGTTGACAAAGAATGATGAATCTCCTAAGATAGATCAGAGCAAGTATAGATCAATGATTGGAGGACTATTATATCTTATTGCTACTAGATTGAATATCATGCATTCAGTTTGTCTTGTGGCTAGATTTCAAGAATATCCCAAAGAATATCATTTTGTAGCAGTAGGGAGGATATTCAAATATTCGAAGGGTACTTTGGATTATGGTTTTTGGTGTCCTAAGGATTTTAACTTATCTTTGAGTGCTTATATAGATGCAGATTTGGCTATATGTGCAAATGATAGAAAAAGTACACGTGGTGGTTCTTTCTTTCCTAGAAGTAGGTTGGTTTCATGGCTAAACAAGAAGCAGGATTCAATGTCATTATCTACTATAGAAGCAGAGCACATTTAAACGACATCATGTTGTACACAAGTATTGCAAATGAAACAAACATTGAAGGATATTAGAGTTTCATATGATGAACCTATACCTATCATGTATGATAATAAAAGTGTAATCAATATCTCAAAGAATATGGTAATGCATTCAAGAATAAAACATATCTCACTTCGGTATCACTTCTTGAGAGAGAAAGTCACATAGAATGAGGTGAAGTTGGAGTATGTGCCTACTAAGGATCAAGTTGCTGATATTTTCACAAGATCTTCCAAAAAATAATTTTGAGTATCTCTAAGAGAAGTTAGGGGTTATTGCACCTCCTTCTTTCAACTAGATGCATGAGTTTGTGCATTTGTCCAATAGGAATTTCAAGATATATCTCTTGGTCTTGGACTAATTCTGAAGGCTGCCTTTCGGGGGGAGTAGGTAGTAGTAGTTTCTTGTTGATGCATTTTGATGGAGCATATTGTGTGCTCCTAAGGGGGAGTGTGCAAGAAAGTGAGCATGCAGGAAGAGAGTGCAGAAGGATGAGTGCAATTGTAGGTGTTTCCATTTTTATGTTGTTAAAAGGAGAGAGCAAGATAATCAGATGAGTTTATGGCCCTTTGACATTGATGTCAAAGGGGGAGAAAAAGTTGAATTGGTTGAAAAAACATATTGCAAAATTTGATATGATTTGAAGACCATAGGGGGAGAGAGTGAGGGAAATTAATGTCTGAGGAGCAAAGGAGAGTGATCTAGAAAGCAAGTGTTGTTGGTATTGCAAGAGAAGAGTTGTCCCTATTAGGGGGAGTACTACTTATTGTAATATTGTTATTGTTGGTTGCTTTTGTTGTTGATGGTTTTTTAGAAAGTAGGTGTTGCCATCAATGACAAAGGGGGAAATTGTTGGAAGTTTTGGAGATGTTGGAGTTGTTTGTGAGTTGCTTGGGTGTTGTCATTGATGTCAACCCCTTGTATGAATAGAATTTTGTTGGTGTTGATGATTCCAACCCCTAGCATTGGAGTTGTTGGAAGTGTTGGTATTAATGTCAATACACTGTATTGGTGTTGTCGTTGATGTCCTACTTTAGTATAGTTGCAGAGGTTGCTGCCCTGACTTGTGTTTGAGCAAATTGTTGTAGTTGGAAAGTGTTATAGATGATGAAGATGTGTTACACAGATGTTAGTAGTGTTGTTGATGAAGTTGGTTCACTTGGTTTCCAAGTGATTTTGAGAAAATTTAAATGAAAGAGAGTTCAATGTGATAGAGTGGTGTTCAGTGTTTTTCTCCACATTTCTTCATACTTGAATATGTGCCCATCCAATTTGGATGTGATGATTAGAGGTGTTTTAAGGTGTTATATTATGAGTTTGAGGCTATGGATAGTTCTTTATGTAGTGCAGGGGTTAGAATGTCAATCTCAATCTCAAAAAACCACCTACATGCACCTTTGACATCAAACTAGGGGTTTTTCCTCTCAAGCCTTCATTATGGCTAGTAGCCTTTCAAAACGGAAAAATTAGCATAAATCTTGATGCAAATATGGTATCTAGGAAATGAAACTTTATTTAGATACCCATTTGGCCATTATTCAACATATTTCAAAATTAGGTAGGGCTTCTTTGTATGGAAAGGGTAAAAAATGGACTGTCCTACTTTTTTAGGCCTTGAAGGTGGGGCAACAAATTGGGTTTTTTGGTCATAATTTCTAAAGCAGACTTGATACCCAAAATGAAAAGACATATTTAGTTACCCTTTTGTTCCTTCTCAAATATATCAATAATTCAAGTAGGGTTGTTTTGGAAAGAGAGGGATAAAAAACGACTGTCCCAGTCTGCAACTAGGTTTGTTGTAAGAAGATAACAAACCTTCAACTCAACCTAGCACGTGCCAACCATCTTTCCTACTCCTGCAACTTCAGGAAACAAAATATACCCTAGTCCAAGCCATTTCGCTAGGTTTGAGGCCTTTTCACAGGTGAAAAGGAGAGAAAACCATTATTTTCACTTAGGACACACCCAACCTAGGGTTTTAAATGGGTTGGGAAGAAATGACTCTAAAATGCTCAAATATTAATGAAAGTCAATGAGACCAAGTGAATTTTTTTTTATACTCAATGCATATTCATCCACAATTGATTTTAGGTTAGTACGAATCTGTACAATCATGTACAATGCAAAGAAACAACAAGAAACACGTTCAAATTTTCATAAAACGAAGGTATTGTATTGTTCCAAATTTAAAATTTCAACCTCTAAACCTTTCCTTTTAATACAATGCATTTTAAATATTTTCCAACCATTCCCAAATGGTTACAAACTTATTTTCAGCTTCCAACTGTTCATCTTCCACTTGATAACAAAAAGGAAAAGTTGCTTTGTGCAACTTGACAACATTGACACTTTTTATGCATTTACATACTAATTCACCCCCTAATGAATCAAACCAACCCAAACACCTATAAAATGGTCTTATAAGACCTTCTTACATGAAATTGACTCAAGCACAATAAAATTTCACTTTTTGGCCCCTCTTGGGGCATGAAAAACTAGATGCCCCTGAACCATACTCTCAGGGAAGAAAGATTCAAGCTCCACTTGAATGGAAGGTAGAAACATGAGAACTATACTAGAAAGCTCTTGCCTGATGTATTTAGATCCCCACATATTACCTTCTTTGAAACATACCCATGATTGCTTCATCTTGACAATAGGTTTCTTGAACACTTGGCAAAGGAAGCTAGATAAACTATATTGCAAGTCACCTTCCAAAAATACATTTTACAATGATAGATGGAATTGACCAGTGTTCCCATCAGATGGATGATACTCTTCCTCCTCCACTCAGATGATAACAATGGCAACATTTTCCTCTGAAACTATTTTTGTAACACTGGTGTAGGAGCACCATGGTCATGCTAGACTTAGTGATGCATTTAGGTGTTAATTTTAGTAAGTTGAGTGTTTTCTCATCAAATGAATGTAATAAGGATGAAATAAGACCTTTCTTGCATGTTTACTATCATGTAGGGTCAATTTTAGGCATTGGTGAAAAGTTGATGAAAGATGTGAAAGTTGCTTTTGCAACTTGGAAAAATTGCATGTTTGAAGACGCTGAATAGTCACTTGAGTGTTCTTGCTGCATGTTATGTTTTGAGCCTCACAAAATTTGAGGTATGTTGATTCTAACTTTTGGTGAAGAAAGTGAAGGAAGCTCTATTTTTTCTAGAATTTTGTGCATTTTCTATGTTTTTTCATTATGTACGGACCCGTACTATACTATCATAAGATGAGACTAGTGAGAAAGGTTTCTACAGTGTTTTAGATTTCATTTAAGTCCAGTTTGGTGTATTTTTATTAGGAATAAAGCTTGTTTGAAGCATTTATTCACAGACTGCTTGGAAACCCTCCTTTTCAAGGGTTTGTGGATAAAAATATAGATTCCAAGCCATTCCACCATTGTAAATTAGCCAAACTCGATGGAATGGTAGATTTAGGAGTGATTTTATTGTTTTATTTATTTTTGGAGTAGGGGATGGAGCTTAAAGGAGTTTTTGACAAATCCCTATCCTAACAACCTCATGTGTTAGGTTAGGTAGGATAGTGAAATAGTGGGACAACAATTTGAAGTGTGTTTTAATGCTTAAAATTGGAGATTGTGGCCCTATGCGACTAGTTTGTGATGTTGATGATGTGTTTAGGTGTTTGTAAAGTGTTCTCTTAGTACTTGCTTTGTAAAAGTGGCCTAATTGGCCTTGTTTCAAGCGTAGCAGACCAGATTTGTGTCATTTTTTCCAAAACAACCTATGACCCTAGGAATATATGTTATAAAAGGGCCTAATGTGTATCTAAAAAGGTTTGGGTTTCATGGTGAGATGATCTTCTCTAAAAGATATGCCGCAAAACACCATTTTGGAGACCTAGTTGGAATGACTAGCTTGTTAGTGAAAATCACCATTGAAAGGGTCTAGAGTCTTAAGTTGTGATTGAATTGTGTCAAGTAGAGTTATGAAAACATAATCCACCCTTGATCTGCATTAGGTGGTATTAGAGCAAAGGTTCTGATTGGAAGTGAGAAAGCGAGTGAGAGTGGGCATAAGCAAAATGCCTCTAAAGGGTAATCCAATGGCCAAAGAGGTAAAAGAGTTAAAAGAGTAGTTACTTCAGAAGGAAAGGCTCTAAAAGGAGTCCCAAGAAGCAACCCTTGCAAGAATAGAATCCTTGGAAAAGAATCAGAGGAGAGGAATGGTCAGTGGTGACCAAAGTGAGAAGGAAGATGAGGGTGAGAGTGAGAAATCTCCAACATAAGTCTAAGAAGAGGATGAAGAATTGGACCCTAAAGAAAAGAGGATGGTTAGGATGCTAAAGGCAGTCAAGGGTGACAATATTCCAAAAGTGAAAGTGGAAGTGCCAATGTATGGTGGAAAATTGGATAGTGAAGAATTCTTGGCTTGTATAAATGCTTTGGACAACTTCTTTGAGTTTGAGGAGATAGAAGACAACAAGAAGGTGAAATTTTCAAAAACTAAGCTGAAGGGACATGCCCTAACATGGTGGAACTACATTGAAGATGAAATATTTAAGAAGGGAAAGTCAAAGATAAGCTCATGGGACCAGATGGTAGCCAAAGTGAATACACAATTTTTGCCTGCAGACTTTGAAATATAAACCTTTAGGAAGCTACAAAATTTGAAGCAAAATGAGTTATATACTGAGGAATTTCATAAACTAAGAATGAGGGTATGACATACCGAAGATGAGGTGGAGAAAGTGGCAAGGTACTTAAATGGACTTAGATTCAATATAAAAGATGAGATTGGTCTCACAACTCCTAAGACAATTAAGGAGTGTTTCCAATTGGAAATTAAACTAGAGGAAAGAATCAAAAGAAAGAAAGAGTAGAAAGGAAGAAGAAGAGGGAAAAATTTAAGAGGTAGAGGAAAATTTGGTGCAAGGGGGTAGTCACAAAAGCCTCAAGGTGAAACAAGTAACCAACAAGAACCAAGTGGAGAGTCAAATAGAAAAGGTAATGGAGAGGAAGGAGATTTGGTGGTAGAGGAAGGTTTGGTGGACAAGGAAAATGATCCAACACCTTTTCACATATATGTTATAGCTACAACCAATTTGGACACCTAGCTTGGAAATTCCTAGACAAACAAGCATCTAGCTCTCATGGTGGTGAGAGGAGGACTCAAATAGTGCAAGAGGAGGATAATGAAAGTGTCAAATCACCTTCTCTACATGCTGCTCTAGAGGTAGGTGAATATTTGATGCTAAGGACACTAATCAAAGTGCCAACTACTAAAGAACCCCCACAAAGGAAGGCATTATTCAAAACAACATGTAAAGCATAGGGAAAGTTATGTAAAGTAGTGGTAGATTTTGGTTCAACTGATAATCTTGTGTCTTTGGAGATGATAGAAAAATTGAAGATGAAGAGAAATCCTCATCCAACACCCTACAAAGTTTCATGGCTCAATAAGGGTCAACAAGTTTTAGTAAATGAGTAGGCTTGGGTTGAATTTAAAATTGGTCCCTACAAGGATAAGATAACTTGTGACATCATCCCTATGGATGCATGTGACATACTCCTAGGAAGGCCATGACAGTTCGATAGGAAGGCCAAACATGATGGAGAGAAGAATATTTATGTGATAGAGAAAGATGGGAAGTCATACACCCTTTCACCCATTCAAGAAGAAGATAATGCTATTCATGAAGGACCATGTGTGTTAGTGGTCAAGGAGAAAGAGTTTTTGAAGACTTTGAATGAGGAAGATATTGGCTATGCCATCATTGAAAAGCTTACATCTGATATGACAATGACAGATGGAGAGGACATATGTAAAGAGGTGTAGACCCTACTGGATAGGTGTGAAAATATAGTGGAGAAGGAGCTACCTAGTTCTTTGCCTCCTATAAGGGATGTGAGTCATCATATTGATCTCATATCAGGTGCAAGCTTGCCAAACAAGGCAGTATACAAGATGACACCTAAGCAGAATGAAGAGATTAGAAATCAGATTCAAGAGTTGTTGGATAAAGGTCTTATAATGGAAATCTTGAGACCTTGGGTTGTGCTTACTATTTTGGCACCTAAGAATGATGGAAATTGGAGGTTATGTACTGATTCAAGGGAAATTAGTAAGATCACCATTAGGTATAGGTTTCTTATACCCTAGATGGAGGACTTAATAGACAGTTTAGTAGGTGCATGTTACTTTTCAAAATTTGATTTAAAAAGTGGATACCATCAGATCAAAATAAGGGATGTAGATGAGTGGAAGACCGCCTTTAAGACCAATGAGGGTTTGTATGAGTGGATAGTGATGCCATTTGGTTTATCAAATAACCCAAGCACATTCATGAGGTTGATGAACAAGGTTCTAAAGAAATTCATAGGAAAATTTGTGGTAGTATACTTGGATGGCATCCTTATATACAACAAGACAAAGGAGGAGAACTTGCAACACTTGGACATAGTGTTGAGGAAGTTGAATGAGGAGAAGATGATGATCAACATCAAGAAATGTGAGTTCTTGAAACAAGAACTTGTTTACCTTGGGTTTTTGGTCTCTAAAGGTGCCTTGAAGATGGATCCCACAAAGGTAGAATCCATACTCAGTTGGTCAACTCCTAAGACAACATAAGAGGTAAGGAGCTTTCATGGCTTAACTAGTTTCTATAGGAAGTTCATCAAGAACTTTAGTCACATTTGTTCACCTATCATTGATACCATCAAAGGAGATAAGGAAGTAAGTTTCAATGGATTGAGGAAGTTGGAAGGAGTTTTGAATACTTGAAGACAAGAGTGGCTCAACAAACCATACTCACATTACCTGAATTTAGCAAGGTGTTCACCATTGAGTGTGATGCAAGTGGGTATACCATAGGTGAAGTTGAGTCAAGAGGGGAGACCAGTGGCATTTTTCAGTGAGAAACTCAATGAAGCCAAATGGAAGTATTCCTCATATGATCTTGAACTCTATGAAATGGTATAGTCCCTCAAGAAATGGAGACACTACCTCTTGCCAAAGGAATTCATAGTCTTCACAAATAATCATGCTTTAAGATTTTTGAACAGTCAAGATAAATTAAGTCAGAGGCAGATGAAGTGGATGGAGTATTTTCAGGCCTACACCTTTACGATCAAGCACAAGAAGGGACAAGAAAATAATGTAGCTGATGCCTTGAGTAGGAGATCTATGATGGTGCAAGAGATACAACTCCAAAGTGTGCGAATGGATACACTAAAAGGTATGTACAAGGATGATGATGATTTTAAATATGCATTTGTTGTTTGCAGTCAATTCCAAGAAGTTTTTCACAACGAGTATTCTAATTTTGTCTTACAAGATGGTTTAATATTTAAGGGTGCTCAGTTTTGTGTACCAAAGTGCTCTATGAGGGAGAATCTGATCAAATACAAGCATTATGGTAGTTTGAGTGGACACTTTGGGTATGATAAGACCCTGGAGTAGGTCAAGAGGTTCTATCATTGGCCGAGGATGCATGTGGATGTCAAGAAGTTTGTGGAGAGTTATGGGATATGTCAAAGGGCTAAAGGCTCTAGTTCTAATGTAGGACTCTATCAACCCTTACCAATACTAGACTGGCCATGGGAATCAATCAACATGGACTTTGTATTAGGTCTGCCCAAGACATAAAGGGGGTATTATAGTATTTTTTTTGTTGTGGATAGGTTTAGTAAAATGGCTCATTTTGTCCCTTGTAGAAGTAATAATGATGAATCTCATATTTTTGGTCTATTTTTCAAGGAGATTGTAAGGATTCATGGACTTTAACCATTGTGTGTGATAGTGATACTAAGTTCATAGGTCACTTTTGGAGGACCTTGTGGACGAAAATAGGCACACAACTTGACATTCAGTTCTACCTATCATCCACAAACGAATGGGAAAATTGAAGTGGTCAATAGGTCACTTGGGAACTTGCTAAGATGTCTTACCAAAGAGTATGGACAACAATGGGACTTGATACTCCCTCAAGTAGAGTATGCTTATACTGATTCCATCAACCAAAGCATAGGAAGGAGTCCATTTGAAGTAGTATATGGTGTGAGTCCAAGGGGAATACATGAGCTTAAAGATTTGAAAGGTATGGAGAAGAGGAGTACACAAGGTGAAAATTTTACAGTGGCAATGAGACATATCCACCAACAAGTAAGGGAGAATCTACAAAAGAGTGTGGAAAAATATAAAAGGCATACAAATTTGAAGAAGAAGGATGTACAATTAAAGGTTGGAGACATGGTACTTGCACACCTGAGAAAGGAAAGGTTACCTAAAGGAAGATACACTAAGCTACTGATGAAGAAGATTGGACCTTGCAAGGTGGTCCACAAGTTTGGGAAAAATGCTTATGAGATAGAACTCCCTCTTGGAGTGGCTATCTCACCTATATTCAATGTTTTCAATCTTTATCCTTTTAAGAGTAATCTAGTTGCAGGTGAAGAAGTAGATGTTGTAGGAGTTGAAGATGATGAGTGGGTTAAAGACCTACCACCTAGCCAACCAATGAAGCTTGAGAGAATATTGGATACAAGGGAGGCCGAGAGGACCAAACATAAATTATATAATGAAAATACTGGGTTAAGTGGCATGGACTACCAAATGAAGATGCTACCTGGATGTTAAAGGAGGATATTAAGAAGCATAGAGTCTCTATTCATGAGATCATTTGATTAGGAGAATGAAATCATTTTCACCCTGGGTGTATGGTGCAGGGGAACCATGGTCATGCTAGACTTAGTGATGCATTTAGGTGTTGAGTTTAGTAAGTTGAGTGTTTTATCATCAAATGAATGTAATAATGTCAAAATAATACATTTATTGCATGTTTAGTGTCATGTAGGGTTAGTTTTAGGCATTGGTGAAAAGTTGGTGAAAGATGTGAAAATTGCTTTTGTAACTTGGCAAAATTGCATGTTTGAAGAAACTGAACGACCACTTGTGTGCCATTGCTTGTAACTGATGTTTTGAAAGTTGCATGTTATGTTTTGAGCCTCACAAAATTCAAGGTATGATGATTGTAACTTTTGGTGAAGAAAGGAAGTGAAGAAAGCTTTGTTTTTTTCTGGAATTTTGTGCATTTTTTTGTGTTTGTTCATTCTATATGGACCCGTACTATACTATCATGAGCTAAGACTAGTGGGAAAGGTTCCTACAGTGTCTTAGATTTCATTTAAGTCTAGTTTGGTATATTTTCATTAGGAATAAAGCTTGTTTGAAGCATTTATTCACAGACCGCTTGGAAACCCTCCTTTCCAAGGGTTTGTGGACAAAAATGTAGATTTCAAGCCATTCCACCATTGTAAATTAGCCAAACTCGGTGGAATGGTAGATTTAGGAGTGATTTTATTGTTTTATTTATTTTTGGAGTAGGGGATATAGCTTAAAGGACTTTTTGACAAAGCCCTAGCCTAACATCCTCATGTGTTAGGTTAGGTAGGATAGTGAAATAGTGGGACAACAATTTGAAAGTATGTTTTGATGCTTAAACCTGAAGATTGTGACCCTATGTGACTGGTTTTTGATGTTGATGATTTTTTTAGGTGTTTAGAAAGTGATCTCTAAGTACTTGCTTTGTAAAAGTGGCCTAATTGGCCTTGTTTTAGACGTAGCAAACTAGATTTGTGTCATTTATTCCAAAAAAACCTATGTACCTAGGAAGATATGTTAGAATATGGCTTAATGGGTATCTGAAAAGGTCTAGGTTTCATGGCGAGATGACCTTCTCTAAAAGATATGCCACAAAACACCATTTTGGAGACCTAGTTGGAATGACTAGCTTGTTAGTGAAAATCACCATTGCAAGGGTCTAGAGTCTTAAGTTGTGATTGAATTGTGTTAATTAGAGTTAGGAAAAGCTAATACACCCCTGCTCTGCATCAAAAACCATCACCGGCTATGCCTTCTTCTTTTCTCTATTGCTCACACTCTTTTAATGACCTTGGCAACATGGCAACACCTACCTGAAGTATCGTGGTCCGCAAATCCACAATGAAAAATTTATTTTCCCCATGTACAAACCCCTCTACCATCCTACTAGCATAAATTAATATCCTTGTATCCTCAAACTCAAATGGCACATGTTTAAGATGGTGAACTAAATTGAAAACTCCGTCCTTACAACCCAACAACTAAAAATTTGAACCCTGCACTGTGTTTACCAACAACTTTCCTTGTTCCACTTGCACATTAAAATAAAATAAAATTTCTTCAAACAAATGTAAATGATGGATCCTTTGTATTGGAATTTTTTTTGTGAAAAATCATCTACAACTATGTCTACACTATCCTTCAATACCTCCTAAACTTCCCAAGGCAACTCTTTGATGCTTGTTGATGTCAAAACAGTCCTAAGCGTACTCACAATTGTATTACCTACCTCTTCCTCTATCTCAGATGGATTTTTCTCTTCCTTCATCAACAAAGACTTCCAAATGTCTTGTTTTTCTATCCCCTCTTACATTCTCCTCTCCTTAATGATCTCTTTGATAGGCCACTTATCCTTCTTTCTTAATTGACAATGCCAACCATTTTCCTAGTTTGCTTTCTTAAGACACTACTGCATCTCAAGATCCATTATTTCTTGAATTTGTTCCAAGGCTTGTCTCAAGTCTATTATCTCTTGCTAAACATTTAGTTGTTTTTCCTTTTCATTTTTCTTCTTCATCTCACTTTTCTCTCTTCTTTTCTCTTATTACTTCTTGCTTGGTACCTCCTCACTCTGCAAGTCTCTATGGACTTTTCTTCTCAAATTTTCCACTCCTTTCTCAAGAAAGTCTCTTTCACCTTGCTTTTTCTCAATGCTTCTTCTTGTCTTTGTGATACCTCACCTTAGGCCTCTTTAGTTTCCCTTGGCCTAGTCTTTTAGCATCCAAACTCTTCCTTCAACATGCAAAAACACAAAACACAAGATCCAAAACTTTCTTGCCCATATTTTGGGCTCTGATACCAATTTGATGTAGAGCAGGGGTAGAATTTCAATCTCAATCTTAGACAACCACCTTTGTGCACCCTTGACATCAAACTAGGGGTTTCTCCTCTCAAGCCTTTATTATGGCTAGTAGCCTTTCATAAGAGAAAAGTTGGCATAAATCCTGGTGCAAGCCTGATATCTAGGAAATGAAACTTGATTCATATACCCATTTGGCCATTATTCAACATATGTCAAAATCAGGTAGGGCTTCTTTGTACAAAAAGGGTAAAAAATGGACTGTCCTACTTTTTTAGGCCTTGAAGGTGGGGCAACAAATTAGGTTTTTTGGTCATAATATCCAAAGAAGACTTGATACCCAAAATGTAACACAAATTTAGATACCCTTTTGAGCCTTCTAAAATATATCAATAATTAATGTAGGGTTGTTTTGGAATGAGAGGGCTAAAAACTGACTGTCCCACTCTGCAACTAGGTTTGTTGCAAGAAGATAACATACCTTCAACTCAACCTAGCACATGCCAACCATCTTTCCTACTCTTGAAAATTTGGGAAAAAAAAAATCTACCCTACTCCAAGCCATTTCACCAGGCTTGAGGCCTTTTCATTGATGAAAAGGAGAGAAAACCATTATTTTCACTTAGGGCACACCCAACCTAGGGTTTCAAACGAGTTGGAAATAAATGACTCTAAAATGCTCAAATCTTAATGAAAAATAAAAGAGACCAAAAGAAATAGAAATTATACTCAATTTAGATTCATCCCCAATCTATTTTAGGTTATTATGAATCCACACAATCATGTATAAAGCAAAGAAACAACAAGAAACACATTCAAATTTTTAGAAAACAAAGGTATTTTATTGCTCCAATTTCAAGATTTCAACCTCTAAACCTTGTCTTTGACAACACAAAGAATTTTAAACATTTTCCAACCATTCCCAAATGGTTACAAACTAAGTTTTAGCTTCCAACTGCTCATCTTCCACTTGATAACAAAAAGGCAAAGTTACTTTGTGTAACTTGACAACATTGACACTTTTTTTGCATTTACATACTAATTCACCCCCTAATGACTCAAACCGATGCAAAAACCTATGAAATGGTCTTATAAGACCTTATTACATGAAATTGACTCAAGCACAACAAAATTTCACTTTTTGAACCCTCTTGGGGCATGCAAACCTAGGTGGCCCTGCACTAGTTTTGTAGTGGAAGATGTGTTTGAGAGTATGTCTATTTGGTGAAACTGGGTGTCTAAGATAAATGATATTTCTCCACATTTCTCCGCAGTAGAGCTTCTGGTGTTGTAGATCTAGGAATGTGATTATAATGTTTGTATTTATTTTCCCTTGATGTTTTAGGTGCTAAGTTTTTTTGCAAGGTTATACGATGTGTTGGATGTCTGTGCCAGTATGCCTGGTTGCACAAAATGAAGGTGTTCTTGAGTTTCATGTGGTCATAGTGGTTGTGTAGAATATTCTAATGGTTCTAGAGTATTCTGAGATGTTATATGAGTAGTATGGAATGTTGCTGTGTGGTCCACGAGATATTTTTAGATCTTGAAATGTGTGTTTTATGTTGCATGTTAGTGTTAGTGTAGGTTTGGTTGACTTGACATGCTAGCACTAATTGTTGATTGAGGAAGTGTTGAGAAGCATGTTTGTGTAGATTTGGGTCCCAATTATGTAGTGGCATGGTTTGGCTTCACTTCTTTATATTGTGGAAGTATTTGGTTTTGACCTATTTGGTGATACATAGTTGAGGTGTATATGTTTCATTAAGGCTGACCTAATTGAGATTGTTTTAGGTCACATAGGGTATAAATGCAAGGAGAACTATTGCATGGATTATGTAAGAAGTGTGTGTGATGTGAAAGTGATCAAGTGTGAAGATCCAAGTGTGGGCTTTAATGCTTATGATTTCCTAATGTAGTGAGAAGAAGGTGTCTACATTTCAGTTTATTTGATGAGTTTTTTGTGCTTTAGTGGATTTGTACCTTTGACATATGAGAGATGCATTGTTAGCAGTTGAAATTGGTAGTGAGCCATTGACAGTGATCCTTTCTTTATCTTTTTGGGCAGTGAGCCTTATTGTATTTGGTGTTGCAATCCAAATATTAGTGAGCTAATCCTCACCATGGTTTTCCCTTATTGGGGTTTCCACGTAATTTTTTTTGCTCTTATGGTTTTGATGTGTTTGCATTATTTCTTTACATGTTTACATTCTATTAATGCATGCTAAGGGTTTAAGAACTAATGCATATCTGAATGGTAATGGGGGTTTTTGATGTTTTAAAAGTATACAATTGATTCACCCCCCTCTCAGTTATCCTGTGTATCTAACAAGTTAAACATGAGTGGGCATGTAGATGGTAATACAATATAGAGATGTAGAGCTTTGGTACAAAATAGATATGTTGAATATTTGACTAAGTCTAGAGCACAAATTCTAGTGTACAAGGCATCAATTTTTTGGTTTGCATTGGTTCGCCTTGAGGTATTTTTATCTGTGGCTCTAAGGAAATTTTGGTACATATTTGAGGAACTTAAATATAAAGTTTCATGTCCTTATGTGAAAAATTTATGGTTGACAGTATATCGGGTTTGCCAGTGACAATGTTGCCAGTGAAGAGTACCTGTTTCGATTGGTATGCATTCTACCATGAAAGTATATCTGGTTATGAAAAATTGAGGGAGTGTTTATAGGTTTCAAAAGAGTGTGTGGTCCAAGTGGAATATGTTTTGGAGGTTTGGGTGTCAGTTTGTGGATAATCAGTTTGTGTATTTTGATGTTGTCTCACCAACGGTGCCGACCTAATATGTTTGGGGTCATGTGGAGTTAAAGGAAGTGTTGATTAGTTATGTGGGAGATATGATAGGTCCATGCTGACCTATTTGGATGTGTTACAATTTTTTAATTAAGGTGCAAAGAGTGTATAGGTTGATCTTGATCCGACAAGTAGTATTTTGCATGATACATTTAATTAAGCTGACCTAATTGATGTTGTAGGTGTTTTATAAATGTAATGGGTATAATTGTAAGATAATTTTTGATTGTGTGTGTGTGATGGGATGTGCGTGTACTGTAGAAAATGTGTGATGTGAATTCCTAAGAAGAACATGTGAATGTGATGTGAATATGAAGCAGAGCAGGGTGTAGAAGTTGTGTAGTATGAAGTGTGTTGATTCAATATTTTGAGCTTCAGTGGAATTGTATTTCTTGCATATTGTAACAATTCAAACCTTGGAAGTGAGCCACCCCTCTCTTCTATTTATCTTATTCTCTGGAAAATTAGTCCACCTGGCAACGATCCTTTATGTAATATGTTATTATTGGTTATAATATATTATGAGCTAATCCTCATCGTGGTTTTTCCCTTTTTGGGTTTTTCATGTAAAAATCTAGTGTTCATGTGTTATATGTTTTGATGGTTGCTTTCATGGTTTATTTCCTTACTGAAAATTGAATATGATGTGTGGAATGAATGTTTAAATGTTTAAGAGGTTTCAGAGAAAACTGATTCACCCCCCTCTCAGTATTCTAGGTGTTCAACACCTTTTCTCTTTTTTTCTACTACCTTAGCAGGTTCACCCCTAGTCTTTTCCTTGGTTGGGGCAGCAATAGTGGATGGTCCTTCTCCCTTTTTCTTCTTCTTAGCATCCTTTACAGGTGTTGGTAGTTTCATCATAGGGAATGGCCTTTTCAACCTCCAGAGAGATCGAGCTATAACCTCCTATGTGTTGGTGTAAATGAAGTCTTGTACCTAGTTAATTCATTACTAGGGGACTTAGGGGATTTATTTACATGTTAAATTTACTTAGGTCCTAGGAAGGAATCTTTATAGAAGGTGTTATTTGTCATATTATCTTTTGACTTGTAACACATGTGTCCTAGGTAGTTATGATAAGTTGTCACATATCATAAGATTAAGACACTTGTCATAACCTTATGTGATCTTGTATCTCACCTTAGCTATATAACTAGGTGGTATCATATGTAAATCCATTGAATCATATTGCATAATTGATAGGAATACAATTTATTCTTGTCATATTGATCTTCTCTCTTTGTGCTTTCCATTTGGCCTCTAGATCTTGGTAGGCTATCTCCATAGCCAATTCTAACATGGTATCAAAGCTAGTGGGGTGTCTTTGGTTAGCCATTTTTTGAGAGATCTTGGTAGATCTTGAAAATTTGAGTATGTTCTCTTGCATCATATGATAATTTGGAGAATAAAAAAAGTTTGATAGAAATACCAAAATTTGTGGGGTTCTTCTTTGTGGCTCTTTATTGTAGGTTCAAATCAGAGCTTGTTGGTACAAATCTGAGCTCATCATTGAGTTTAGGGTGTTTGAGAAATTCAAATTTTCCTTTTGTTTCATCCAAATATGACATATGAGGATATATCTATGAGGGTTTGAAACTGAAGAGTGGTTGCCAGATCCAGAAGGTAGCTGCAATTTTGGAGCATTTTGGGTCAAATCTGACCCTACCATTGCATCCAAAAGGGCCAAAAACCTTAAGATTGACTACCAATTCGTCAAAATCAGACAACTTTGCTCGAGTCTTGAGGAAAATTGTTGCCCTCCTTCGCCATAAGGATCGCCATTAATGCATAGTCGGGTATAGTTGCAAAAAATATTTTAATATTTGGCCTGCTTTTTTTTTTTTTTTGATTTTTTAAAAATTATATTGGAAGGTTGATTGAAATTTATTTTAAAAATTTAAAAAAAATCAAAGAAATTTAGTAAAGCCCGCAGACTATACAATCTGTGGAATGTAACTTGCAGGTATGGGGGAGCAACTCCCATGGAACAACGTAGTGCATGTAGGAGGACCCACCACTTGTGGAACCCACACAACCAACAATGGCCAATTAAATAGTAAATCGATAGTTTTAAAATCAACGGTAAAACAAATAAGCCTGACGACATTTTTAAAGGAAAGGAATATTTCAAGATACCGCTTGAAGATTCCTTGCATAGGCGGTG
This sequence comes from Sequoiadendron giganteum, assembly GCA_007115665.2. Taxonomy (NCBI): domain Eukaryota; kingdom Viridiplantae; phylum Streptophyta; class Pinopsida; order Cupressales; family Cupressaceae; genus Sequoiadendron; species Sequoiadendron giganteum. Next base: position 934,941,004 of record CM021100.1, on the reverse strand, counting down.
AAGAATATTCTACTGAATATTTTAGCATCAAGGAATATACTGGCAGCCAACAAAATCCGTCGATGTTCATTTGAACATCAATTTTAAGCTCGGTATCCTACAAAATATTCTATTTGGCTAGAGCATATTCTTTTTTGACGGGCGAGAGACTGTCAAATTTAGCTTTGTAATATGTTGACATCAGCCTGCATCAGTAGTGACGTTAATACTCAATTGAATTTTTTCTCCCCCCTCTTTTTCATTTTCACTTGGAAGGTGATTTTCAAACACTCATAACTTGTGCTCAAGACCTCTAATATGCGAGCAATTTTTTTTTGATTTGGGGTAGAATTTTGTGCTCTTCATAGTGGTACAAATGGATTTTGGTTTTAGTGTCTAGATTTTCCATAAATTATAGATTCTCACAGGTGCTTATGCATCATCTTCATTTTGGGAACTTCAGGAGCTTCGTTCTCGCTCCTACGTTAATATTTTTGGGTGCAATTTTTTTTGAAAGTGTATAATTTTTTGTTTTTTAGTGGTATGATCAGATTGATCTCATTTTATACCAAAAATTGTACTTGATTCTGTGGCCTATTTTTGGAATTTGTATGTACCAAGATGAAGACCACTTTGCTATTTTTAGCAAGTGACATTTGTAAACACACTAATTATAAAGTGCCGAGCTCATATATTTCTAGGGGGTTCTTTGATTGAGTGAATTTAGGAGAATTATTCTTGTGGTTGTGGTTGCATTCCTCTTGATTTGTGTTCTTCCTTCTTGTTTCATCATGGATCCATCTAGAATTCCACTTCTAACACCTTAAATACTATCCTAAATGGAAATCTGAAATGAACAAATTGCTAAGAATTAAGAATTTGTATATGATAGTTCATGGGCTTGATGGTGGACCAACAAATGATGAAGCTAAAAAGAATAAGTGGTTGAATAGTTGTGAAGAAGCCATTGTCTATTTTTTCTTGTATGTTTCTCCCGAGTTGTTGTTTCAAATTGAGCACTTGGATACACCCATGGCTATGTGGACTACATTGTCAAACTTATTTAGGAAAATAGATGAAATTCAAGGATATTTGCTGGAGAATGAATTAATCAGTTTAATCCATATAATTTTGACAACATATAAGAATTCATCACAAAATTCAAGTCACTAAGAACACAATAAAAGGATTGTAAAATTGAGAAATTAGATACACAATCAGTGTTAAGTGTTCTTTCAAAGATAGGACTTAAATATTCAGTGTTTGTGTCTACTTTCTATGCTACAAAGAATCAATTTGGGAGTGAGTTTAATATGCCTTCCTTTGAGGATTTTTCTATGCAACTTACTAGGGGGCAAGACAATCTTATTCAAATGGGGACTTTGAAGTCTTCAAAATCCCATGTCTTAATTGCAAAGGATGAGAAGTCTTAAAGTGGCAAAGAAAAGAAAAAGATCAAGCCTAAAAAGAACACACAATCCACATCTAATTCCATAGAAGAACATAAAAATTCCTCTTCAAAAGGGTAAAAATATAAGAAGGAGAGGCCTACTTGTGCATATTGCAAGAAGGAAGGACATGAAGAACACTATTGTTATAAGAAGGATATTGATGAACTGAAACATCTTGTCAAAAAGAATCAGATTGATTTGCCTTCTAGAATGCCTATAGAATGCCTAAATCACCTCCTCCTCCTCCTTCTTCAAAATAGTCTAAAATGGACAAAGGTCATGCTACTACATCAGGAAATTAAGGATAAACTCTTTATGTTTTTTCAAGTCATGGATCAAGGAGATGACTTCTAGATTCAGGAGCATCCCATCATATGGCATCTTCATAGATTATACTCTCTTCTTTTGAGCCTTGTACTATGTCTCCTATTTTGATGGGAAATAATACATTCATGAGTGCAATTGGGAAGGGGTCTATTAGTTTTGGGGAAAACACTTTCTAAGATGTTTTGTGTGTTCCTCATTTGATGAACAATCTTCTTTCCATATATCAGATTACACATGGTGGAGATGGGAGGATTGTGGAGTTCACACCTGATTCAGTCATCATTCGAGACTTGGAGAGTAGAGAGATTATTGCTACTAGGATGGTTGATCAATCATCTTGGTTGTATACATTTATAGATTTTTCTTCTGATGGTGACATTGTTACTTCAACTATTGATCACACTTCTAGTGTGAACCATGATTCAAAGGAGACATTTGGATTTTTGAGCCTAGGAGTACTCACATCAGATCTAGTTCTTAAGTCATGTATTTCATCTCCTCTATCTACTATTGCAGTTGATATAGATATGGCTTCTTGTGATTCAGTGCAATAGGATCCTCATTTTATTTCATATTTGGCTACTTGTGATGGCTTCTTGATAGGTATTTCAAACTTGTTTGTGGCTTGTCTCATATTTCAAATTTGGGAGACACCATTGATTACATTTGTCTTCTCTTTGATGGAGATGATTCTCCTCCAATTATTGTGAGGGAAAACTCTAACCCTCTTGTTCATTATCTACATGATCATCCTCTGTAGTTTTTCATGACTGTGGATACGTTTAGACAACATTTGGAGGAGGCTTCTTTGTATTCATAGGAGATATCATTGTCTTTAGATTATGTTCTAAATTCATCTCTACTAGATTCTGGATTGTCCTCTTCAACAGTGTGGCCTAGAACACCTATTTAGAGTGTCAACTTTTGACATTGACATGGAGACACTTGAACATGATTCAAAGAAAGCATACATCATCTATCTTCCCTCATATTCCTTTTAGGACTAGGAAGAACTCTTGCAAAATTCTTGGTTTTGTTTCTTCCTAAGGGGAGGAATGTTGTTCAACGAGATTGGATCATCTTCA